>JAGFPH010000654.1:198460-262610 GCA_018207615.1 Philaenus spumarius
AAAACAAGGACATCGTATTCCATATCAAAACAAGTGAAAGCTTGTATATATCAAAAGCTCATTATACCCTAACCAACAATCAGCTGTCAACGGGCGTCTAATTGATGAAATTAAATCTGCACCAGGTTAGGTTAGCGTTTACCGTATATGGGCAAGTTATCCATGAAGCCTTGTATGGCATCTTGTCCAGTATCTGGGTCAGTGGAGAAGATTGTGACATTGCCGGCGTATAACAGATGTGCGACCAACTGGACTACAAGACTCGATGCAGATTTGTTGCAATGGTGTTAATCGCATGGACGAAATGATTTATTAGTGTCGTTTGGTCAAGGTTGGTTTGGACTGAATGCATTATATCTGTTTGTATTCAAGCAATGCGGTTGTGAAAGAAAACTTTTAAATTAATCCGTTTTATTTTTAAGGTTCTGCTATAGTGGCGGCCATCTTGAAATTGTAACCCGCAAGAGCAACGTTAAATTTAAAACCATTTATTCCGTTTATTTTTTATCATACAATTTTTTGCAAGGACTTATTTTAACCACAACCCATCAGTTTTGCATTTCTCATTTTTTTAAATCCCGTTCATTTTGTCACGTAATTGACATTTTTTAAGTACCAAGTGTGAAAATGTTTCTTTACACAATAAAAAATTAATAATTAAAAATAATTCGAAAGCCCGGCCCGCAATTTTATAAAGAATGTTTAGTTCTTTTCTCATCTCACCCCGCAATTACAAAAGGTACATTTATAAAATGGTTTAAAATGAGGCAATGTCAAAGCGTTCAGAGTCGCCGGTTGCTTTCTCTTTTACTGAAACTTTAAGGACAAACTATTTGTTACAGCTATATAAATTTATATTTCTAATTGATTATAAATCAATTTTGCAAATTAATCATTTCCGCGAAAGCTTGAAAAGGGTTATTTATTTTTAACACAGAACCTTGCCATCTAGTATAAAGATTAAAACCGCACTGCCCTTCATTGACATTAGATTTAATTAACTCAAGAAGTCTTCATTTCCTGACATCATGATTCATTAATTTCTACGGATTGATAGGTTTATCTCGCGACCTTATTTCATAAACATTTCTACTGAAATCAGGCTTACTGGGTATGAACTTTAAAGTACTCTACTTCAGACTGAATTAAAATCAAATAATAACTTACTCAAAGAAACACGTGGCTGTTTACAAAAATTGCAATCAAAATAATTGCTTATGATGTAATTTTAGTTTTGTTTAATTTATATTTGTACTAGTTGTGCTCTTAACAACCTGCATAGAAATTGGGTGCTGGAAATAAACTAGAATCCGTTTTATTTGATCCCCTTACATAAATCCCCTAAAAACTCTTTCATAATGGCATAGTACGAAGGAAAGGGAAATAAGACAGCACTAAATGTTTTGCAGTGACTCATAACCTCAATCAGCTGATATTGTAAGCTGTGTAAAATTGTCGGCTGTTTAAACATGTGTTTAAAATTAGTGGTCTTTTGTCCGATTGCACCAATAAAAAAATGCAAGCGGGTGGTAGTTTTTCTCAATTCAAAAGAAGCAAAACCAGCAGAGATTATTCGTCAAATGAGGCAGCAATATGGAGAGATTATATTAAATATTAAAGTGGGTTATTTAGATTATTAATATATATACAATTTATGTTAAAAAATGTGTAGGAAATAAATATAAAGCAATTAATTCAGAATGGCAAAAGTTATACAGAATTAGGAAAGTGGGATGAATAAATAAATTAAGTAAAGGAAACTATTGTGGCAGTAGGAATTGTAAAACAAAAAGTTCAATCAAGCAGCTGATCCGCTCCTTAGTGAGTTGAGCGAATGGCCAAATTTAAGTTTATATGTTTTAGAATTTCAACCTACTATTTGGGAAATTGGTCTAAAATTGTGTTCAGATTGGTTTCAAATCAGCTGTTCTAATACATATTTTTTAACAATAAATTATAAAATTTTATAATTAAATTAAATATTTATATACTTAAAGATTTATAAAGAAATTTACTTTATGTTGTAAAAATGCTACACAGAAGAATGTTTCATCGCATGACATGCCATCTGCAAACCCCTAATTTTGTAAATATTTTTTACATTTTTTCAATAGGAACTGTAAATATTTCTGGGATAAAAATTAGCCTAGATTTGTATCTGAAAATTCCTCTATTCCTACATGCAAATGAAAGTTTTGCCAAAATAAGTTCAGCCATTTAGGAAATTAGCCTGACAAATACACAGACAAAAAATTTAAAAATTGCTTGTTTAGGTTTTGGTAAAATGTGAATTAACCAC
Organism: Philaenus spumarius; assembly: GCA_018207615.1. Classification (NCBI taxonomy): domain Eukaryota; kingdom Metazoa; phylum Arthropoda; class Insecta; order Hemiptera; family Aphrophoridae; genus Philaenus; species Philaenus spumarius. Next base: position 200,760 of record JAGFPH010000654.1, read on the forward strand.
ATGGACTTAGGAAAAAGGGATTTATTTAAATCACAGATAGACACTTCAATGTTGTTTATATGTATAGATAATAGTGCAGTTTTAAAATAGCTAAAATTAATAAATTACAATTAGAAATAGTAAAACAAGTAAGTGAATTAACAATTATTATAATACGTTGGAAGAATAATCCGGGATAAGTAACCAGGACACAGAACGGTTATTAAAACATATTTCATAAACCTTTCACAGTTTCTGAGAAAAACAACTAATCCAAACAGTACATACAAGACACAGTATAACCTCCTTCCGTTTATAGAAAAAGCATTCAAATACCGCAAATATCTGAAATTAAAAATCTCGTGTACGTGAATATTTTTATTAACTACAAATACCTAATGCGACTGTCAACTGAACGGATTTAGGAAAAGAGAAAGCCTAAAGAGAAACATGTTAGTGGACGATGAACATATACGGCTGGTTCCAAACAAGATACATGACTTGGAAAGTTCTCAGGTAAAGGCAAGTTTCCATTCATGTTCGTTTAGTTTTATTAGCAAACATGTCTTTATCAAACGCTTTGTGTACGTTTTAATCCGTTCCCACTTAATATGGTACAATGAAGTCCTGCGATAATGTACTTATTGGTATTCTAAAGGTATTATTAACAGGTGTTGGTTAAATGCAACAAATGATCGAAACAGCTGGTGTGAAACCGTAAAAAGCTATCGATTCCTTACACGATCTTTAAGTGTGAAATCTATGTATGGTTGTTTTGTACACAAGGTGATCAACTTGGGACACTCTTGAATAAAATGAATGAAAGAAATACAAGGTAAATATTGAGAGTTCAATGGCACAAAAACGTATATATGATCAGCTATGCGCCAGTAAGCGCAAAAACCACTGTCAGTTTCTTTAAAGTGCATTTTATGTCTTTTCTACAAATTTCTAGACGCAAATAATCAAAATTCAAATGTTTTTCTCTCCTAAATATAAGAGCAATATGTTCCAAGTTTTAGGTCTCAAGCTTCATAGCCTGTTTCCTGTGTGTCTAGAACATTCAGAACCGTCTGGTACATTTTCAAACATTCTCAAATATTCTCAAACATTTTGTAAACCCCTAAAACACTCAGGAACATTTTGGCCACTTCGCCACTCGATTTCCATCTCCTTCACTGACTGCCCATAAGAAGTCCATTTGTGAGATACGTCCTTTTGACACACAATATATCTCCGAACATACCACTGCAGTTACAAACTGAAACCTTCTTCATGGAAGGAGAATGGAGGGCTACCACACCATATAACCACATGGGCTGCGAGGGTGGGTTGCCATGCTTTAGTGGCACGAACGAATAAACCACACTTACATTTATTATATATATATATATTATTTATTACTAAAGTGATGGATCCATTTCACAAAGAAAACAAAGATAATTGAAAATGTTAATAAAGATGATATTTTTTACTTTTTAACCCTGTATCTCAAAAACAATAAACATTACAAAAAAAATTATGTTTTTTTAATGACAAATAAAATGGATTTCCATTTTTCCAGTACCTAGGTAAAATAATAAGCGAGTTATAAACAAAAATAACTCGGCATCTCTGTCTAAGCATATCTGTCTTTATGATCTAATAGGCCTAAATGTTTTTTTTTTATTGCTGAATGAAATCTTAAATAATGACGGTGTCCAACCTTGACTTTGTAAGGGGATGAGTAGAGAGTGGGGAGAGAAAACCGCCCACTTCAGTCCATAGTAGGATGTAAATTAGAGCACCCCTAGCTATTTAATCGATTGTTAGGATTTATGTTATTCAAGTACCTAGCGAAGATAAAATACAAAAAGTATTAAAGTGTATGATTTTTAAGTATTTTCTAGGACTGTAGACTGTAGTATTTTTTAAAGTTTAGAATATAAAGACAATAATTCCAAAACGCATTTATTACTTTGTGAATTTGTTAACAGTTAGGCTTAGCTGCAACTTTAGGCCTAGTATGTTTCAAAACACTGATAAAACGTATAATTAATGAAGAAAATACGAACTAATTGCTTTTGATTGACTATAAAAGACAGAATGCGACAATTTGTGTTATAAAATTAATGCGATTGCTGCTGGGTTTATAATGTTTTTTTTTTTACATTGAAAAATGAATCTTTATTCTCAGACTACTGATATGGGTGGGAAAAACAGATTTCTAAGGGGCGATTTAGATTAGGTAATCAGGAAACATAAACTCAGATTAGAAGCGAGCTGTTTACCTGTATTGCGTTAAGTTAAAGCTTTAGGTTAGAATTGTTAAGCTATTGTGCAAAGTCAATAGAATCAATGCGAGCTGATAAGATAGGCCAACACTGACACTGAGAGATAACATTGATGGATTAACATTCTTTACATTGTCATTCATTATGGTTAATGCTTTCCTTATAACCGATAACTAAGGAAATCCTAGATTCAATGGATTAAAATATTAAGATTACGAGTCTAATTGTAAATTTTTACGGTAAAAACTTATTAAAAATTTGCCTTGACCCTTTGTGGAAACTAAGTGGGATTTTATCTGTATGCTGATACAAAAAATTTTAATATGATTCTTGTGTTTTAACAAGCAAAAATTTATTAAAAGAATTAAAGACCTAGTTAATTTTTCTTGACTATGTGGAGTGTTTGTTTCAGGAATCAGTAGGCCTACTTTAAAGTTCGTTTCATTCAATAGTGATGTATGGTATCAGATTATAGAGTAATTCCAGCCTTATTTTCATAGTCTTTCTGCTAAAATAAAAGTGTAAGAATTATTGCAGTTTCATCTGATAGAGAGTCTTGTAGAGCCATTTTCTCCAAATTACAGATTTTGACCGTCTTTATAAATTTACTTAAATTTAATCTATGGATTCGATTGAACCGGATACTTTTATGGTAGTTTACGTTTTGATCGATTTTAGGGGAACCAGCCGGGAACTACAAGGTTATGTAAAAAAAAACAAAATGTGTAGAATAATCTAAAATATTTATTTTTGTAGATAAATCAAAATCCCAAAAAAAGTTTCATTCTAGTAAGGGAAATCTCAAAAAAACAGTCAAAAAACGTGCATTTGGTTGTTGGATTTTCTTGGCTAATGAACTCGTCTGAGCGAATTAGAGAACCAATGTTTGTTGATACAAAATCAGACGTAAAATGCTGCCGTTAGAGTGTGAACACATATATATATGTATATACAATTTTTAATGACACGCGAAAATGTGTTCTGGGGACCATGATCGGTGCTCGTTGACCACTGCACGCCTTATGGCTCACATAAGAATCCCTGCAATAGCTCACATAATATAGAAATTCGCTGGTAAGATATTGCATTCTATTAATGCCCCAAACCAGATTTTAACACTTTCACAGTTGCTTCCTTTTCTTTAGAGAGAAAAAAATGAAAAAAAATGGGTTCCTACATTTTCAAACACAATTGTACATTATTATACAGATATGGTAAATATGGTCTCTACCTTTGGGAAAATGGTGATAAAATTGTAAAAATACTGAAGCTTCAAAAGAAACTGTTGGCTAATGTTGGTTATAGAGTAAATTGTCACTCCATTTTTATTAGACTAAAGATTATGTCTGTTATTAATCTGTATCGCTTTGATTTACTGCTTCACATGAAAATCAATCCAGAGGAAGAACTTTATAGGTCCAGTCTGCATTGTTACAATACAAAAAATACCTGTCTTATTGATGTTCCCTACTGTCGCATGACTAGGTTTAGGAATACAACTTTTCAATAGTCTGCCACAAATGTTGCAAGAACTGCCATTAACATGTTTGCTACTGCAATTGTAAAAGTTTTTCGTAAACATAGACTAGCGTCACATCTATGCGACGACCGGTAGACTGATGCCGCAAATGTGCAACGAATGGTCTAATTGAAATAGACTGACATCGCATATTTGTGGCAGTATTTTTTATTTACTAGCCAATTTTAAAGTACGTACTAGTTTATTTTAAAGACCAGATTTATTAGTATCAGTATGCAGGAATGTCTGCCGCTCATATATGGCGTTTGTTCTGCAACTTTGACGTTTAGTAATGAATATTTTGATATATGTTTCTAATATGTTTTCTATATGTTTTTAGGCCTACATATTTTTTTTATTTTTGCTAAATTTGTTTAATTTGAAGGTCCACTAATGAAAAAATAGACACTTTTGTGTGAAACTCCTATTATTTATATATCTATATGGTTTCCTATTTTTGTATATGTTTTCAATATGTTCTGTTTAATATAGAACGTATACGTTTTCTTTATTTTAAAATACGGCTAAATTTGTTCAATTACAATTAATTTTTCTATGAAAAAAATGTGTTATTTTGTTCAAACTAACTTAAAACTATTATAAATAATCAAACTTACAGTGTCACAAACGTGGGACGCTTGGACTATAATAACAAAAACACTTACTATGTTTCATTACATAGACTGAAGGTCGCAGTAAAAAAACTAATATGTGTTGCTTGAAAATATCTTTTACATTATTACAAAGTAAATTGACTCATTTGAACTAAGTCGTAGTCATGTAGCAAATGTCGAAACTGTTTGTGCCAGTCTATTTATATTGTTTTATAGTGAATTAATATTAGTCTATAGTAATGAACTGAGCGACGCATATCTGCGACGCTCGGTAGCGAACGGCTTAATGGTTTTAAAACTAAATTTTATAAATACGGCTTATTACAAATCCACTGTACGATATCAGTGAATTCACTGTACAAAATATTACGTAGATAACCAAATTGGAGGCCGAGTGGTTTTCTCATGGCGGCTGAATAGTCGTATACTTTCAGTGGAATTTATAGTGTATGTTGTGAATAAATGTAATAATTGTGTTCAGATTGTCGCCTAGTCTATATCATCTGCATAATATGTGGTCTATTTTGTTGTGAATATTATGTTAATGCTAATAGGATGTTTTGACAATGCCTATTGCATTCATAAATGTTTAACGGATGTAAATAAATAAATTAAGTATTGTTTTCCGTATTTCAGTTCATTTATGTGTAACAGAAGACAACCCTTACGTTCCGTATTTTAATTTATTAACATGAAATAAAATACAACTTCATGTAAATCCAAAGTTGGATGTTTTGACTCTATGAAAATAATGACTTTCTCACCTCTAAACCATTTTTAGTATTACTGGGTTCAACGTCCGTCTACATTACGTCCATCAATTTCCCAAAACAAAAGATTTTCCGTAAACAATACGTAACTCTTCGACAAAGACTTTGATGAGAACATGTTTATCCAACACTTCCGTGTTTTGATAAACACATCTTTTCATCCATCGCCATCTCTTTCTGTCTAAATATACTTCTAAACATGATCTACGAGTCTAACTTTGGCCTAGAAATCTAAATATAAACAAACGACTATAGTTACTTCTACCTAACCTTTCCCAAACATTAAGTGTATTTCTGTACGGACAAAGAATGCGTGCGTTCGTGATACATCTGTGAATGGATTGCTAAACGGATACAACTGTTATCGAAGGTTTTAATTGCCAGAATGGGAGATGTAAACACAGCTGTTTAGTTATATGACTAAGGAATAAATAACTTTGTAATTGCGGATGAAATAACATATCAAGAGAGGAGATTAATAACCACTGTTGCACCTTAGTTATATGGAATTGTAATATCAAACAAATGTTTACTGTTGTCATTTTTTAACACTAAATAATCATTACTAGGAGAGACCCACGCCAACCATCGCACAATTTAATTAATTTCAAAACAAAATGTTACTCACTTAAAAATTATCGCTCTATACGAGGTGTGATCAAAAAGTATGGTGAATTTATTTTTATAACAGCAACTGCTGACGCTACATCCATTTCATCAAATATGTCTGATAGCCTGATTTGTTGAGACAGATAGTGTCAAGTTTGAACATGTTCTGACTTGTCAGCTTGCAGAGCCGCTAGAGTGAGGTCGTGTTATCCGTGTCTGTCGTGCATCGTGGATTTCGAACAACGCATTCACATTAAGTTTTGTTTTAAAGTTGCAAAAAGTGCAAACATTCAGCGTTTGGCGATATTCTGGAAACTCTGGAGACTGATTACAAGTGGTTTGAGCGATTTAAAAGTGGAAGAGGAGAGACGTCCTTCGACCTCAAAAACAGAGGAAACTTACAAAAGTGGCCAAACTTGTTCGTTCAAACAGGTGAATGACTATTGGAGAGCTTATTGAAGAACTTAACATCTCGTACGGGTCCATGCAAAGCGCTTTAACCAATCACTAACCGTGCTACAAGTCAATTTTGATTCGCGAGTTCTTGGCCACGAAAAGTGTTCCTGTCTGTCTATATTCGCCTTATTCAACAAATTTAGAACCAAGAGAGTTCTGGCTCTTCCGAAAATAAAAAACCTGCTAAAAGGTAAACATTTTGACATCATTGCAGACATTGAGATGGCCAAGACCCAGCAGCTAAAAGCCCTTCCGAAAGAAGCCTTCTAGTCCTCGTTAGGACAAGTGCATCCAAGGACAATACTTTGAAAGAGATTAATTCAAATTCTATGTAGACTTATTACCTACTTTGTTTCTAATAAAATTATTTGCCGAATTTTTTTATCGCACCTCGTATTTTGGTTAATTAAAGGCACAATGAAACCTCCACTATCTAAAATCGATAAGACCAGTTAAATTTTGGTTAAATCGAATTTGGAGTTTTTCAACATTATTAATATGTAAATACTTATTAAATTACACACCATAGTAGGTTTGCATTACTAACACAAATCGTACTCCACTGAGAGATTTTAAAGAAAACCAATAAAAACCTTAAAATACACGCACAGATACGCAAATTTAATTCTGATACTTCTTAAAATAAGCTCGACGCGTTCCAGTTACAGCAAACGTTTTTAGATAAGACTAAAGCAATTAAAAATTAAAACTGATTAGTGAATCCGAATTCCCACAACTGTCAAGATTGTTTTTTTAGCCAAATTTATAACTAATTATAACTTATTATTGAACAAGCGCAATATGGTCCCTGTGATTAGAATTCCTGCCAACGTTTGAGTTACTATGTTTTATTTTTACCAATTACTTTATATTTAAAACTTACTATGTTAAACATAATTATAATTTTTTTAAATTACCAATTATCCCCTTTATCAGTATTTTGAATAATTTATTATAAGATTATGAAGTGATGGATGAAGCTAGGTTTAGAAGGAAAAAACTATTACAGAAATGCTATACGCCTATTTGAGCTGGAGGAAAATCCTTTATAAATTAGACTATTCTTAAATTGCAAACAAAAGCAATTAGCACCTATACTTTATACCAGTTATATTAATGAAGTCTCAGGGAGCTGTACTTTTTATAAAAATCTGTTATACAGAAGATAATAAAACAGAAATTAATATTTAACTCTGATATTCATAAAATAGTAGCATACCAGTTCCCAGTGATGATGTGATTATTTTGTGTAAGCTACGCAATTTAACTACGACAATTCATAAAATAAGCTCAATCTGGTTTGGGTTCATGCCAGAATCTACTGTATATTATTGTGTTTATTAGAAAAGCAAAATATTATCAGTACAACCAGCAAGAGGAGTTGTAATGATGCGCTCAATTACTGTACAACATAACATTTTTATCAAAGCTTGTTTCAGACAAAATTGAGTTTTGGATAAACCAAAATTGTGTATCCACAAATTTAAAAAGAAAATTTTTTAAACTGGTGTTTCACATAAACAATGTTTTGTTGAAACGGAATTTTGACAAACCAAAATTTTGATGAACAAACTTTTGAAATCTACATCTTATAAAAAACCGAGATGCTTCGGAAAAACTAATTTTGGATAAACTGGAATTTTTGATAAACCGAAATTACAAATTTTTGATGAACTGGAATTTTTGATAAACCAAAGTTACGGATTTTGGATAAACGGGAATTTTTGTTATCATAGTTTTGGATAGATGAATTTTGGATAAACACAGATTTGATGAACCGAAGTCTCAACGATTTTTAGATAGACCAACGTGTCATATAAATGAATTTCATACTGAAGTTTTTAATAAACAAATTTTTTATTACAAATTCTGGTAAACTGTTTTTTGGAAGAACTGAAGTTTTGGAAACCGGATTTTGGATAAATGAGTTTAGTGTACTTTTAAGATAGCCCTAAAACTATCTTTGTTCTTTAAAAGAATACATTAGCTTCAGAAAAGATGTCTAACCTTTGTTTAACCTAAGTTTTTATCAAGTACTTAAGTTTCTTTCTTTTTTGTCATGATATAGGCATAGTATCTTACCGTATAAGGTGTCCCTGAGCTTTTAGGCTTCGACGCAGCGACATAAGCGAGATATTGAATTACTTTCTTGGTATTCTCGGTCTTACCAGCGCCTGACTCTCCTGTACATAGGATGGACTGGTCTTCACGATCTGGAAATAACACAATGATTAATAAATGTATATAAGTCACAATCTACACCACACTCGCAACAAGAATCACAACTTGAACAAATTAATGTGATACAGATTAGGTTGAAGAAGAGTAGAAATGAAAAGTTATAAGTTTGTAATAAATATACTTTTGAGCTTAATGAACGAGAAGGAATTATTTAACAACAATAATAATTTGACCGCGCAGCTGAACCGCTGTCATGAATTGAGCAAATTTACAAAATTAAGGTTTTATGGAAGGCGCTGAATAGCTGCCTGCGTGTACGAACTATATTAGTAGAATTGATTTGCACCTCAGCCCGGCTCAGGCGTTGCTTCGTTCCACTCGCACCTCCTCGGATGGATTATGGACTGATTCGCTAAAAAAAAAAACCTTTAGACATTTTTATCGGTTGAATGTGCACAGTTTGGATACATTGCATTGTCTCGGATTCAAGTGTTTGATTGGGCCAGCAAGTTTGAGGGTGGGCGAAAAAGTGTGAAAAATTATCAACACCCAAGGTCAAGTCTCATAGATGAATACATCTATGTTTGTGATCTTATTGAATGTGCCCGGCAGTTTATTTTTAATCAGAACCATGGAGTTGCTCATGACATCATCTTTAACCATTTTGATTCTCATATAGTCTGTGAGCCAACAGCGGCCATTTCCCATTTCCAATTGCATGTCGGTTGCTGGTCGAGGAAAGGTTTTTTTTTGCGACACTATTATTACCGATTCTGTGAATGATGTGTCGCCAGCTGATTGACTCTTGTGTACTGCGCAGGAGCAATCACATCCTAGTTATAACCATGAAGCTGTTTACTGTTTTAAGGTTACTTTGAATTATTTTGTGTGTAATTAGTGAAAGTGAATAAGAGTGGAAATAGTTTAGTGAACAACAAAGATATTGATCAGTATGTGGAGGTATCTTTAGACAATAATGAATATATCCAGTGACAAAGAGAAGAAATATGAAACTGTTTAACAGTTAGGCTGGATATGTAAATTACTAAATTTTACGCGAGTAATTGTTATTGTATTTTTGGTGTTTTCATTAGCTTTAGTATTGTACTAAAAGAAAGAAAAATGGTCTAGAAGAAATTTTTTTTATCAGTAGTACAATTGCAATAGTTACTGCAGTGTACTCCAATAACTATGAGATGCGCTGGGAACACTCTGAGAAGAATCAAGAATTCTTGGATCATGTGGATGATGACTCGAAATCAAAGTTTCTTTGAAGAAATTATCTACAAGCTTCCAAAACACTGGAATAAATTGCGGTGAGCGTTTCCGTTCTTTTTGCCAAACAAAAACGACCTGTTCATTGAAAAAAAGAAAGTTTAAAAAACAGGTTAACCCTTTGTCGCCTGACGGTACTTTTAAGTACCACCCAATTTAACTGCCTTTATAAAAGGTAACAGTGGCTTTATCTACAAGTTGAGCCATGGAGGTACTTTAGAGTACCATTGCAGGTCTGTAAAACATCAGGTCTACACATAGTTTCAACAAATGCCACCAGAAAGCAGGACTTGCTTGGCTAGTGCTTGCTTTCAATTGACAATTTTATATGGTGTGATTTCCCCAATTTTTTAAAACATGTTATAGTCTTTCATTTGTCAGTATTTTGTATTAAAAGTTTAGCATATTGCTTTAAATTAATTACTTAACTTAATAAGAACTGATCTAAGTTATTATTATAAACCTCTCACACATACAAATTAGACAGATTAAAACTTAAGAGCAACCAAGCAAACTTCCAATAACCGCTCCTAGATGGTGCTGACAAACTATCTTTTACTTTACACGGAATATTTATACCGATAGTAAAGTAACTGAAGTTTTGTTAATTTGTCATTTTTATTTCATGAAGCCGTAGTCTAGTGGTAACGAAGCGTCTTTCTGATCACAAGATGCCGAGTTCGAATCTAGGCTAGGGAGACCAGATATCTAATCATATCTGTGGTTTGAGGGTAGGAGAGCGGAAGTAAAGCAAAGGTGGTTGGCTCGCTTCCAAGCTGACGGGATATGACTAGATATCTGGTCTCCGGGTGGGGCTGTTTTGCATAATTTTACTAAGGTATTTATATATGTGTATATATATATATAATTACTAAAAAAAAAACAGAAAAAAAATAAAAAAATATTTTTTACCTTAGTTAATCACAAAAATAAAGAAATATATAGTTTTTTCAAATTTTATCACTTCTTGGTCCTCAAAGGGTTAAATTATTGATGTGTTACGATTTAGAATGGATCGTTCTGTTACATGCGTTTTTCGCAACACTAAAACAAAAAATGTTTTTAAAAAGAAAAATATACATTTAAAAAAAACAACACTCCAACAATTGTGCTGCACGAATCCTAGTTTCTAAATAAATCACAGTGCTTTCAAGCTTGCTTCACACACATCACTTCAGTCCCGTCGCAAGTCAGTGATGTTAGTTACGTCTCAGTTAAAAAAACATATTCTTAGATTTACTTTCTGTTGCGCCATATCCTGCTCAGTTATGTCGCAGTCTTGCTTCAGGCATCCGTCAGTCATATTTATATTTCTTCCCATCGATATTTTGCGATTGTTCGCACACGTGACGGTCGAGTCTGGCGGTATTTTACAATCTTATACTACATCGTTACAAAATTATCAAAATAAATTATGAAAAGATGATAGAGTATGTTTGCCGAAATGTTATTAGCGAATTTCCATAGATAAGATGAGCTATTGCAGTGACACGGTGAGACCTTAGGTTGGGAATAGTAAATGAGCACTAATCATAGTCTCCAGAACACGTTTCAGGTTGTCAATAAAAATTGTATGTATATATGTGTTCGAAATCTACCGGCCACATTTTAAGTTCGATTTGGTCCAAATTTGGAACAGAAGTTGGTTGTCTAAGCCGCTCAAACTAGTTTGTTAGCAAAAAAATCCAACAACCAAAAGCATGTTTTTTACTGGAAGTAACTATTTTTTTTAGATTTTTCGAACTACAATTAAACTTTTTTAGGGTTGGTTTTGTCTAAAAATATAAATGTAGGATCTTCTTCAGTAAACGTTACCACATTATTAATCACATTCACATACATCAAACTGCACTCGACTGTGACTAGACTGACTTATGACTGACTGACAGATCTCAGTTGCACCTAAGACTGAATTCTGATGTGTATGAATGGACCTTAAAAAAGTTAAGTCAGTAGCTTGTGGAGGGGAGCATATTAGAGGGCTCAGTAAAAGGGGGAAAACAGTTTGTTTGGATAAGAAACAACAGTTCCTTTCATTTTTTTCAGAGAACTGTTCTTTTTAAACAGTTGGCCCAGTTTTGCACCCATAGCTAGGGGAAAATGTGTAGAGTTGCAGGGGACAACTATGAGGAAAGTAAAAGGTTTTGTTTGTATTTTTCATGATCTATCTATACATATAAATAAAATTGGGAGTGTCTGTGATTTAAAAAAAAAAAAAACTAAGCTTTTTTTCTAAACTCATATGGTTATTCACATATTACCAAAACCTAAACAAACATTTATAAATTTTTTTCTGCCTATCTGTTTGACCGGGCTAATCTCTGGAATGGATTAACCGATTTTGACAAAACTTTCATTAATATGTAGAGGACTATTCAGAGAATATTTTAGGCCACTTTTTATTCCGAAAATATATAGGCCTAAAATTCATTAGTAAAAATTTTAAAAATGTAAACATTATGGACAAAATTATGGATTTTATGGACAAATGTTGGGGATATTGTGTGTCTATTTCTATCTCTGTCTTAAATTATGTACAGGTCACACATAACCCCACCACCCAACTTATATCCAAGTGCCTCTGTCCTGATCAATCATCATTTCCGTAAAATCATATTGAAAAATTGTAAAAATGATGAATAAAATTAGGGATTTTGTGGACAAATGTTGGGAATAGTACGTGTATATTTCAACCTCTGTCTTACATTTTGTACAGTTCACAACTAGCCCCACTACCCAACTTATATCCAAGTGCTTCTGTCCTAATCAATCATCATTTCCGTAAAAATAACAATATACAATAATATGTTTGCATTGGCATCACCATGGGTCGCTGCCGGGGTTGGCGAGTGAATCGAGCAGGGCAGAGTCCCTACTAAATAAATATAAAAAGTCCTGTTTACGTCTGATTCACTCTCGTAATAACCTAACTAAGAAACATCCAACAGAGAAAATATATTTGCAGTTACTAACACTATGACCTACTTATATTAAGTGTTTCTACCACTGTTGCCATATTACACAATGATGAAGCACTTCCACAATTAAATCTGCACATGTAGTTATTTGTTTCTCTAATAGATAGCAGCGTTAAATCTTGTGTATTTTAGCGTGGTATATTTATGTTGTAGTCGTAGAATATTAATTTGTTTTAGTCAGTAGGTCGGTTAACCTGATTCACAAAATAGACAGTACTAGGGGCGTAGAAAATATTTTAACACACCAAATTTCCCCGAAAAAATTTTTTTATAAAAATTTCAGTGGAATCCGGCATTTACGAACAACGGAAAAAAGACCCGAACTCTCTTTTAAATGATAAACAATATTCTGCCTCCAACTGTATCTATGACACACTATACATAGTGTCTAGAAAATATCAAAAATTTCACCAGGCTATTTATTCTATAGGAGAAAATAAATCCTATAGAACTTTATAGAGTGTTTAGTTCGGAAAATCTGGTGATATTTATCAATCTATCAAAACATTTATTTGACGATTTATCGTAAAATATTTGTAAATGTTGTCTTTTGTGCGCAATAATTACTATGTTTTAGAAAATTAAAAATTTAGGTTTTGTTAGAATAGCCTCATTTTTGAATGTTGATCAAAAAACAAATTAAAAATATTTCGCATGTATAATAGTATATTTCATCATTAGTACCTTAAGTGTATGTTTTTGATGTGAGGCAATGCCGAGTAACTCAAATATACCAGTATTAAAAAAGCGACCAAGCTCCAAAAAACACACTTAAGGTACAAGTTATGAACGGTACTTTTGATCATACTGCAGTAGAATCACACAAACACTTAATTAAATTAAATTATTTATTTTTCTACAGATTTTAATCATGATTTACCCCAAGTGCTACTGTCAGTTGGAAAACAGCTGAATCTTTTTAAGTTACAGCTGTTGTAATTTTACCGCAATGCATTGTTTACGTACAATGCTGTTTGGTCCTAGTAGAATAAAATACTTTTAAGTCCTAGTACCATAAATAAGTCAGCTGGTTATTGAATCAGCTGACTTTTTGAGGATGTAGTGAACGAATACAATAACGAGTCACTTTATGGACGTAACATCAGTTTATAATGCAGTTTGTTTTGACATCCCACTTCTACAGTTCAAAGTAAAAAAATAAAAAGATTTTTTTCCTGATTTTATACGATTAAAAATAAAAGCAAGGATAAATATTTATTATTTTTCAAATAATTATAAAGTATATTTAATTGGCTAAATCAAAAGAAAACCATTACAGGATGATTGTTAAATACAAATGTAACGGTGTTTAATCTAAGAACATGCAAACTCCCTTGGCTCTATTGGGTAGAGCCATCGCGAGCCGCAGGCCGGCAAAGAGTTACACAATTGCTCTACATTAAAGAGGTTAGGTTGAGGCAATACCCTGCCAAAATGTGCAATGAACTCTTCACAATCAGCACTGACTCATCATTCCACAAGCATAAGCTGCCTCAGCACAATCCACTCCGGCTTGATAAGCTAAATACTGTCTCTATGAACTCATCGCATGATTCATTTACAAATTCCTAGCTTTTAATTAACTTATTTCCGTTTAAGTAAAATGTTCCAAACGAAACAAATCCAGGTTGTAAAGTCCTACACTAATAAATTAGAACAGCTTGTTTTATGTAGTTCTATACTCAAATACGGAACTATCGAATTTAATGAAATTTGTTTATATATTTTAAAGTAAGAAACACCCATTTGTGAATGTTTTAACTTTGCAAAAAAATGCACTTAAAAGTACAAGATTGCTTAGCTCGTTAATGATTTCAATGTTGTACAATAATCAACTGTTAAATAATAAGTGACAGTCCTACGGCATGGAGTCATGTAACATTTGTCATAATAAAAACATTTAACCCTTTGCGTACCAAGGTCCTGATATCCGGACAACAAAAAATTTGCCTAGAAATACCAACGTCCTGATATCCGGACGCGAGTGGAACAGTCGAGAAATACCAACGTCCGGATTCCAGGACGTTCCGTTTTTTTCTTTTTCTTCTTATTTTTTCAACAAAACTATCCAATCTTGGGTTTAAACGGTTATTAAAGAATTGTAGATTAAGAATATGTGCACATTTGTGCATAATCTATGATCTACAACTTTCCTTATTTGATTCAAAAGGCCTTGTCAATTATCAGCTGTTGTGCTTTGCCTGTGCGTCGTAGTTAGATTAGATTTTCATTAATAGTTTTTCATTAGATTTTTTTGAAACTTTGTGATTGTGTACAGTTTTAGTTATAGTTTTCAGTGTCGTAAACTATTTTGACAAAAATTTTTTTTTAATTACGTTTCCACAAATGAACGTCAAAAATTAAAAAACAAAAAATTTGGTGAGTAGGCCTACTTTTAAATTTTTTTAAAAAATATTTACTTTTGTTAAGAGCAAATAAATGATATATTATGATAATTAATTTAAATACACACATTTAAAAAAAAAAAAATTCATTTCGACCAAAAAATAAAGGTTTTATAAGGAAAAATGTAAAGTTATGCGCAAAGGTCTAAAAAGGGTCGGTATTTCTCAGCAGTCCGTTATAAAACTCACTGGTATTTTTCAATCAAATATTTTTTTTCTGCTACGGTGCTCAAAGGGTTAAAGTCAAAGTCAGTTGTCATGACAAAAACTTTGTCACAATATCTAATGTCAAGTGACAGTGCTTTTGGGAGAGGGGGACTGTCTAGTTTGTAAGAGACTCTTCAGAGGGGGGTCTGAAATATCCCCAGGTAAAGGGAAAGTACAGGAAATTTTGAAAAAATCCTGTCATATCAACATTTTAGAGCCTACTGGTACTAGTTGTAAGATAAAATATCATAAACGATTTGTGACAGATTTTAGATTTTACTGACACAAACACTAAACAGTTTCTTGTATAGGTTAGAGTAGCAACATCTTGTATAAAATAAGTTTATAAACAAAGGAAATGAGTATGATACTTAAATATTTGTACACACGATTTAAAACCAGTCTTTATAAAGTTATATATTACTTTAATTTTGTTGACACAACTTATAAAAAATCTAAGCAACAGACTTTATAGTGTAAGTTTAAAGTGACTAGTTAAGGGTTGGGGGGGTTGTAATCTCCGTTGAATTGTTTTCTATGATGTTTACGCTTGTCACTAGCGCTACGTTTTCTCCAATAATTACTGGAATGCCTGGCGTCTCAAAGGTTACAAAAAAATGTATGTAGCCTTTAGAAAGTTTTTGATTTACAAAACAAGACTGATATTTTATTTTATAGTTATTCAGTGCTTTAAAACATGTAGATTTAAAGATATTTTTACAGTGTTTGTTATTCACTTGTGTGCCATGTCTTTTTATTTTTTTATTCCTTTTGGGGATTGATCTCCTCTGTCCCCCCTCCCCATATTTACACCACTGCTTCACCGCCCATTCATTCACTACAAATTATAACAAGTAAATTATCGTATCTTCATCACAAGAAATCATGTTTACCTAAGAAAAGAAAGGCAGAAGTCGAAGAAAAGTTGAAGATGAAGAAGAAGTATGGGACACAACAATCGACTTACTAAAGATTCTCTTAATATAGAAACTAAACTGGACATTATTTACTAAGCTTGTGCATATTAGGTTACAGATAAAAGTGAAGGTTACTCATGATGGCATTGCATAACCTATAACAAGGTAATTAAGCAGGCACTGTTACTTTCCTTGGCTTTACTTACATATTAATTACAGTGTTCATAGAATTTAATTAGTTTATCTAATTAATGGATAGATAGTGACTCACAAATACTACATTATATGCAGCCAGACACTCATTAAACACCCACAGCAAGCTACAAAATGTTCTATATTATTATCATTAAAATTTGTCTTTTTTGTTTGTTTTTTTGAATTTTGTAATTTGTTACTGAATTATGTCAGAGCTTTGGTTCATGAATTTAATACTTTTTAATGGTATTTACTAATTTTCAGTGGTCAATTAGATCTTTAAATTAAAAGCAAAATAGAGACTCTAGATTCAAGGTTGAATTGGAAAGCGTATGAAAAGAACAGACCTAAACTTAAAATATAGCAGAATGTATTGGCTTTTGGGACGAAAGTCATAATTAGAGTTACAACAACAAACTGCTTTTATACAAACTAGTGTTAAAACCAATTTGGACGTATGGACTGCAGTTTTAGGGATGCACCAAGAAAACCAATGTTTAAGTGATTCTGACATTTTAGAATATGGATACTCAGGGGCATCGTTGATGCACCATTTAGATGAATAATCATACTCGGTTTCATGATTATATCTTTAACCGTTTCTAAGATATTAAGGTATTTGTAAAAATCACATAAAGACGGACAGACAGAAAACAGATCGAGATACGGCACATGTTATATTGTATTATTTGTTACCTTTTAGCTGACAAATAACCCTGTAAAGTTTCGGACAGTCGAAGCTGTACATCCTATATAATATAAAGAGAACAGGACCCTTGAGGTACACCACGGTTAACTGTATGTCAGACTTAAGGGTCTGCTGTAGTGGCGGCCATCTTGGATTTTTATCCCGTAAGAGCAATGTTAAAATTAAAACCATTTATTTCGTTTATTTTTTATCATAAAATTGTTTGCAAGGTCTCATTTTAACCACAAATATAATTTGTCACGTAATTGACATATTTTAAGTACCAAGTTCCAACCTTTTTTCTTTACGCAATAAAAAATTTATAATTAAAAGTGATTCACAAGCCGGATCCACAATTTTATAAAGAATATTAAGTTGTTTTTTTTCGGCACTCAATTACAAAAGATGGATTTTTAAAATGGTTTTAAATTAGGCAATGTCAAAGCGCTCAGCTTGTAGAAATTGCACTGTTTAGATAAGGCTACAGGGTGAAGCGCTGGTTGGTTTCTCATTTACTGGAGCAAACCCTTAAGCACATAACCTAATACCATTCATTTGTTAACAAATATCTGATTTTAGCAAGAGAAATACAATCACATAGGGCAACTATAATGTTTTAAAATTTTTTCTAATAATGGATTGTTTATGTTTTAACAATTACATGTTCGGATATTTGCAATCATTTCTGTATAGAGAAAATAATACACGGAGTTTTGGGAGTACAAATCAACTATTGTTATCAAGTAAAAAGCTAAAATAAATAGTATATAAACTAAATAGAAAACATAACTTGCCTTTTAACCTAAAAATACAAACACGAATAAGGAGGAACTCTGGACTAGAATACTAGCGCTGAAGTATCAAAATAATGTATACCGTAATTAAATACAAACAGAATGAGAGAAACCAGTCACCAGGCTAAGACTCACAAAGAATGAGATGACCAAGACAACAAGGATACTTTTTCAGAAAAATAATTGGACTGCCATTCTAAAGCAGGTAAAACAAGTTAGAGCAAACAAGCCTTATCCCTCTCTTTTATATGCCTAGCTCTTGTTATAACTCCCTGTGGAGGTTTAGCCGATAAAATTTCAATCATTTTGATGAATTTTTATTTTCTACTTTTAGTTCAAGTTTAATTAAAAGTGCTCTAACGAGATTCCATTTTTTTATTCCTTTATTCTTAAACTTCGACACAAACAGAGGGGTGTTGTAAGTTTAACATGTGTACCTGTCTGTGGCATCGCCAAACGGATGAACCGATTTTGATATTTTTTTTTTTTTTTTTTTTTTTTTGAAAGGTGATTTGATTGAGAGTGTTCTTAGCTAAGATTCAAGAAAATCTGTTGAGATGTTTTCGTGTCACAGTTTTTTATCTTTATTTAAGAGTTATTCTGAAAGCTTTTAAAAACCTAAGCGAAATTAAAGAGAAAATGCCAGAATATGAGTAAATAAACCTTAATTTTAATCCCAAGTTGACATAAACATTGCTAATGATATACCCTCTGAAACAATGTGCCAGCTCGGGCACTTTTCCACTAGCGAAAGGGAATCTAGTCGGAGATACAATTAAGACAGGTTGTGTTACCAAGTGCGCTATAAATTAAATTTTAATGTGTATTATATTATCACAATGTCCGGCTAATTGTGTTTATGCGAATAGTCCATTTGATGAGTCATATTCAGCTCATAAATTAGTAATTATGGAGAAATTATGAAGAGTACACGGTTCATAACACTAGTTTGCACTCTATTTACTTTGTTATACTTTCCAGTCTATTGAATCGGGTATATTAAGCTTATTAAAAAATAATTTTCAAAAGGGGTTCTCTGTATGCGGATGTCCGATCCTTTTCTCAAGGTCCGCACACCAATAGGTTACAATGTATGTAAACAAATATAATATATTTTAAATGAAATATATATCTTAAATGGTTCATCTGTATCAAACTAAACGAACAGAAGAAGAGAAGAAAAGTCCTGCCAGTATGTATACAAAATCTAGATCGAAGATGGAGTGAGTTCTGCTATTTTCATAAGTTATTCCACACCCCATTTTCATTATCCTGATTTATATGGAATAGTAAGCCCCGAGAAATATCACAGGCAGATTATTATATATACATCAGAAATACATCAATTATAAAAATACTATTAGAAAAAAAAACTATCTACGCCTACCTAATTATGCTGCAGAAATTTTTAACTGGCAAAAGTGTACAATTATAAGGATTAAAAACTGTAGGCTTATTTGTAAAATTTTGTATTTATATACATTATTATATATCAAAATAAAGATACATATATAATCTTAATTGATTTTTATTCCTTAGTGACCTATCAAAGTTATTAATATTATAATGAAGAAATTAATAATCGAATATGTTTATGTGTTATATGAAGATGTACGAATATTTCTGAAGTTAAACAAATGGGTATCACTTCTTTAAATTTGTATAAATAAATATATTGATAGCAAAAAGTTGAATTTATATTAGTTCTATAACTCTTATTTTCACAACATTACAAGACATCAACTTCACAAGACATTACATTATTGATTGAAGTTGTAAACATAAATCCAAAGTGTAATCTGGGATTGTTTAAGTACCTATTAGAGATAATTGGTGAAATCAGCCGTTATATTATATTGTTACTCGTGTAAGTACGCACGGATGGAGTTGATAAATTAGACGTAAAAAATATATATACATAAAATGATAAAAAACATAATTTTCTGTATGGCTGCATTTTTAGACAATAACCAATCTATAAATGTCACCTAAAATATAGGCTACGTTCAATTATTTTTGTTATGATTGAAGCGAGCACAGGGGGGTAGGTGCACACAGGGTCTCTCCTAGTATTATTGTTAAAATGTTTTAATAATAACTGTACAAGTTGCTAGTCTGTTTAGTAACATTATGATTGTTAGTTCACATTTTATAGATCAGGCATTTTAGGATTAAAGACCGTCATTTTCAGTATCCATTGTAATTGATACAAAAGAATGCTAAAGCCAAGCAGCCAATTAGTCCAAACGACACCAAACCCTTTGTTTATTGCTTAGCTCAGACATCTTCAACTGGCTTTAATTAAAACAGTCCATCTCGGAAAAGATTTGCTCTACATGTTATAGTTACGAATTGATTCCATGAAACATTGGTTGAAAAACATAAACTTACACACTTGTTTTTGTCTGTATTGAAATACGAGGATTTTCACGTTACTCAATACTGGTGATGTGACGAGGTAAGGCTTGACTATTCCGACCTTCAGACAAGTTGTACGAAATAAAACTTGCAATTTTTTTACTAAACTTTAAGAAGTTTACGACATCTTTTAAAAATATTTCTTAACAAAATTGTCCTAATGTTTGCGCAAAAAACTAAACTTAAACACATGGTAAATTTGTTTCCTAATGAAATTAGTTTTAGTTAGTATTAGATTAGGATTAAATTAACACAAACATATTTATTGTAGGTGCAAAATGTTTTTACCTTAAATTCTTAACGTGAATGATACATTGCATCGAGTCCAATAGGAACTCAGATGGGTGTCGCGAATTAAGTGCACAGTGAAATAATATTCCACTTTATCCAGCTTTGGACCAGTGCCATATCTATCTCTATATATAAAAATTAATGTTTGTTTATTGGTGCTCTACAGACACAAAAACTATTTGACCGATTTCAATAAAAATTTCACAGTTTATCCATATCATTGCCAGGAGTGTTTAGACGTTACAATTACTACAGTCCTAAGGGGTTGAACCATGTTTATTTAAGGGGATGCTAGCCTTATGCCTTATTCAATAAATATAACTAAACAACTTCCTACGAGCTGTACAGCTAAAATTGTATATTATTATTTTTAAGGGAAATAATAAAACTTTGCAATTTCTTAATAAAAGAGAGTTCATAAAGTCCTTTTAACCCCAGTTTATTATTTGCTACTGAAAGTAAGTTAACAAAACTTTCTATATACCTTGTGTTGCATAACAGGACACATTTTTTAACATATCTGAACCTTTATGATTTTGGAGGGCTTGGGCGTAGAGGGGTTAAAAATCTCAAATATAAAGGTAGGTCATGTAATATACCATTGAAAAGCTTATTAAAAGAAAAACAGAATGGTGCAAACTAGAGTTTATTATCTTGCTTCCTTTCAAAGTAATGGACAATCAAAATCCTGGAAATGATATTGTTCACATAGTATCAAAGCAGGTTATTAATGTTTTTATATTTAGGAATAAGTAGGTTGAATGTTATTTTCCAGTACTTTGATTGTCCATTACTTTGAAACGAAGCAAGATATTAAGCTCTACTGTTTGAGCCATTGTGTTTCTCTTTTAATAAGCTTTTCAAATGGTGTATGACCTACCTTTATATTTGAAATTTTTAACCCCCCTTGCCCATTAAGCCCACAAAAATCATAGAGGGTCATATGTCAAAAAAATTTTCCTGTTATGCAACACAAGATATATACAAAGTTTTGTTAACTTATTTTCAGTAACAAAAATAATGAGGGGGGGAGGGTTAGAGAGACTTTATGAACATTCTGTATATATGTTTACAAACAGGAAACATGAATACTCTGACTAGCTTTTTTAACTTCCCGCTAAGAAAATTTACAATTTTCTAAAATCGGGAAGTTATTGGTTTCACCCCGTTTTTCGAAAATCGAGTATTCATCAGATCTCGACGTTTTGAGGTCCTAGGAATCTTCCCTGACCACTCCCGAGAGGGTGTCACCCTGTCTGTATGTATGTGTGTGTGTATGTAAGTATGTGACCCGCTTATAACTTTTGAACGGCTTAACCGATTGGATCCTACCAAACGGCGTTCTAAAGAGTTCCATCAAACTTAGATTTCCTGAAAATTTCAACTAATTAGGACCAGTAGGTTCTGAGAAATTTCGAAAAAACTCATAAATAAAAAATTTTCAAATCAGGTTTTTTTGGAATAACTTTTAAACGGCTTTACCGATCAATTCCAAAATCTAATCAGCTTTTAACCTTGAAAAGCGACGTCGATCGCTACCAGTCCGGTCAAAATCGGTTAATTATTTCGTGAGATATCGTGAACGAAATAAAATCAAAAAAAGTGTTTTTTCTCAATTTCTCCGAAATTTTTTATCAGAAAAATTTTTATTGTTGATTCTTTCAATGGACTCGAAAAACTGCATCGATTGCCGCAAATCGCATAAAAATCGGTTGATTTATTCGCGAGATATCATGAACGAAAGAAAATAAAAAAAAAGTGTTTTCCCTCAATTTCTCCAAAACTTTTCATCTGAAAATTTTTTGTTGTTGATTCTTTCAATGGACTTAAAAAACTGCATCGATTGCCGCAAATCGCATAAAAATCGGTTGATTCATTCAAAAGTTATGGCAGTTCAAAATTTCCAAAAATAGTGTTTGTTGTAATTAAACTTAGCGGGAAGTTACATGGATGGCCTTTAGGGTCAACCGTTTTCCAAATTTTTTTTTATTTAAGACGAAAAACCTGGGTGGTTATCATCGCCTTACTCTGACTAGAGACCGTGAGTAATTACCTTCAGGGTTGCAATTCTGTTTTACAAAACAACAGCCTTTACGGTAACAGTATTAAAATAATAATTTACCTCAACTAGGAATCAGCGAAGCATATACTTACGCTTATTTCACACATTTCAGTGTGTGCGCTATATTCACTGTGCGCTATATTCACTGTGCGCTTTTTTCGAACATTTCTCAGATGGCCTGGAAACACACCATTTGGCTTATGATTTTTGAAAATTTCCCAGTAATCCCTCTGACACAACTGTGAGGTTCTAGAATAACCTTTTATGATTTACACAGGAAAAGAATGACAAAAAGATAATTTTGAATCTTGCGTTTATTTTTTTATTGACAAGTAAAAACGATTTTGGCTAAATGAAAAAGTAGAGGCTTTCGGACGTAATAATATAGTGAATTTTTTTTTACCCAGAAATAATACTTCTGGTATTAAAAAGTATTAAAAGAGTGTTTTGCAATTCTCTCAGTCTCTTTAAGAAACTGTGTAGTACTAGTGTACACAAATTTCAAGCTTAATTGTATTTCCCTTACATTTTCTACTGTTTACAGAACTATACCATGCGCTTAAATACTTAAATACAAGCCATGCAACCCTTTTTATCAACCTCCCACCCACTTCGGGGTCACAGCGTCTAGTAATTGTAAAACGTCTGCACAATATACGCATCGTAATACCGTACATCAGGGGTTAGCTTATATAATCATTTCTAAAACTTCAGACTACAATACTCCCCCACCCTACAGGCTCCGAGACTGCTAGACTTTGCTTTCTCCAACCCACCCCACTCCCCAAATGAATGCAGAGAGAGTTTCAACCCTTACTAATTCTTTTATGAACAGTTGGGTAGGATATAATACATTTATATCTTGGCGTTACTAAATCAAAGTATATTATTTGACGCAATACATAAGTGTAACTAAGAATTGGTACATCTATACATAACAGCTATAAGAGATGATGGTAAGTTACTCCTAATTTTGGTAACAAAGATGTCTTTATGGCTTTCTGAAAACTAATTTGATGTCTATGCCCTACTCCTAGAATGAGTTAAGCAGCCATAAGTGGTAATTTTTTGAATTTCTATTTACACTCCGCCAGTCCAGGTTTTAATTTACATTTACCATACATTTTCCCAGTATATCGTATTTTAAAACCCTTAAAATATGGATAAAGTTTTTAGTATATGAAAAAAAAAAACACAATATTTAGAAAATTCTACAAAATTTATTGAGTCTTGCGGACTATGGTTTCGCCAGTGACGGCATTCACAAGGCAGCTTAACAGAAACAAAGAAAAATATATAAAACAGGAATATAAATATTACAACAGAGAACAGAGTTGCCTAACAAACAAAAGTAAAGGAAAAGTTTTTCCGCTGCGAGCAAATCAAAGCAGTACATAATCCGAGGCTGCAAGGTCGAGGTGCAAACTTGCAAAGAGTTTTCACTGCGAGCTGAACGAAGAAACGGGTGAGCCAGAAATGAGGAATGAGGTGCACACAAATTCTACTAATATATTTGTACACATGAGTAGTATAATATCCTATTTGTACAGCTATTCAGCGCCTTTGTGAGTAGTATACTTTCCCAAATAGTTGGTTGAAACCCTAAAACATATTAACTTAATTTTGGCAATTCGCTCAGCTCACATTAGCAGTTGAGCTAAGTGATCAAATTATTTTTTGCTTTTTAATAAATGTAAATTAAAATTAATTTAGATCAAAGTATACAGAACAACTTGATGTGTTTAATGAATAGTACCACATTTTTTGACAAAGTATGTTGAACCAGATTCACAGAATATCACACCAAACAGGATAGTTTCTAAAAATAAAAACACAGAACACAATTCTCACAAAAATAAGTTTAATGGTCAAATGCGTTTCAGTGACATTAATTTAGTTGTAGCTCAAATGTCACTGAAGATATTGACTTTATCGATCAAACGCGTTTGACCATTAAAATTATTTTTGTGAAAATTGTGTTCTGTGTTTTTATTTTTAGAAATAATATTTCTCACGAGTCATATAAACAGGAAAGGTTATGAAAACATTAGATTATATAATACAATATACATCTACAAATACAACTCACCTTGCAGCATAGAACGGTATGCTGTATCGGTGATAGCGAAGACGTGAGGAGGCACCTCGTGTCTCTTGATACCTTTGTACCTCTCCATGATATTCTCTGTATAGATAGGCAGCTTCTTGTAAGGGTTCACTACTACACAGAAGAGACCTGAGTATGTCTGGAAACAGAATTTAAAAAAATACATTAACAAGTGATTACAACTTTCAGGAGAATTTTAAACAGTTTATTTTCTCTATTTTGTACACTAAAATTAGTCCTAAATGATACTTTATTTATTTTGTTCTAATAAACAATTCAAAGTAAACTACTAAATAAAATCATTACCAGTATATAGGAGTGACAGACCTAAAGGGTAATAATCACCCTGCTTTCCGTAAATCTAGTGATCACCAAAAACTACTTTCAGCCAGAATTATTGTATTTCCTCAGTTACGCTCGACCCGATAGTAAAATGGGATACATAGTTGGATTTGTGTTTAAATTGTATACATTTTTTATATCTTAAAACTGTTTCATAAAATCTTTAGTGTTTTAGATATTCAACATTAAAAATTTGAACCGCCGCCATCTTTAAACAGATAACTACAGCAAAATTGCATTTGTGTAAACCAATGTGATAAACTTTCATGAATTTACCTTAAACCGTTTATCAGATAATTTTTTCAAAAACACAAACATTTTTAAACTAAGCTAGATACGACTCATGCTATATTGTATTAACAAATGTCTATAGAAAAGTTGAGCTATTGCAGTGATTCCTACGGGAAGACCTAAAGTCGGGAGTAAATGATCATCAATCATGGTCCCCAGAACACGTTTTGGGGTGTCATTAAAAATGTTATATAGTATACTAGTTGGCCCGACCCGGCTTTGCACAGATAGACAAATCAACCTGATACTAATAATTAGCCCAATAATTGGTGTTTTAGTTCATTGTAGGCCTAACCTAAAATTATATTCAGTTTTTGATCCAAATCAGTTGTTGATCAAAATCAGCTGTTTTAAGCTTTCCCCATACGAACAGCTGTTTTTTGTGCCCCTGATAAAATCAAAAGAAATCTTTCTTCTTCTTCCTTAAGATTGACCTTCCACAAGATTAACATTGAAACTTTGAGGGCCACTGGGGCGTAGCCCTAATGTCCTAGGACTTCGGTAAATGGCCTAAAACCTTCCCAGGGTTAACCTGTGTTACTATGCAAAATTTCAAAGCAATCGGATGGACGGTTTGGTAACGCATAAAGGACGAAAGGACGAACATACAAACAGACAAACGTACAAACAGACGGACATACATTGAATTTTATATATATATAGTATATATATGTGATCGCACTCGAACGGCCGCACTTTACGACCCATTTGGTTCAAATTTGGTACACACGTTGGTTTTCTAAATAAATCGGACAAGTTCTTAACCAAAAATATCCAACTATCTGAACTACGTTTTATTTACTGAAAATGTTTTTTAGATTTTTGTACTAGAATTATACTTTTTTGGGTTTTTAACTAAATATATATATATTAGATTATTCTGCACATTTTTTTTTATTCTTATAGCCCGTCTGGTTCTTCCAAAATCAGATAAAATCTCCCGGTTGAAATCTATGTAGGTGCTGCTTCTGATCCCAGGCCGACTTCGCTGGAAGACAAGTGAAGCAGTCTATAATCTGAGTCCGCAAGGTTCCCAAATAGTTGATTGAAACCATAAAAAATATAAACTTAATTTTGGAAATTCACTCAACTCACATCAGTGGTTTAACTGAGTGATCAAATTACATCTTTGCTAGCTATGACCAGCTGAATAACATGGTGAAGTTTTGTAGAATGGTTGCAAGACACCATGTATAATAACAAATAATTTGGGCCGAATGCCACATTGGTGTCGACCACCTTAGAACTTTGTATAAAAAAAAATAAAATAAAGTCTTATTTACAAACAAATATTCCCTCATTGAGATCCTGCTTATTCGTATTTTGCATTAACCTACTGTAGTTGTTTATTTAGTCTCCTTGTTGACTCAGCTGTTGTATATGATAACTCATCTCTAGTAAACTCTAAAAATAAGTAGGCTTAGATTTATTATCCACATGTTTGATGATATCACACAATGTCTCACCTTGTACAGGCTGAATTCATCGTAAGTAAAGTATTTTAACACTGTCAAAATTACGATTTTATTAAAGAATTTCCGTAGGAAAGATGAGCCCAATGACTTTTCTGGTGACACCTAAGGTCGGGAGTGGTTCATGACCACCGATCATGGTAACCAGAACACGTTTTGGGGTGTCATTAAAAATTGTATTTATGTGTTCGCACTCTAACAGCCACGTTTTACGTCCGATTTGGTTTTCTAACTCACTCGTACGAGTACGTTAGCCAAAAATCCAACAACCAAAAGCACTTTTATCAACAACCGGAAGTAAAAATGTTTTAAATTTTTTGGTTTTCAAAACAGAATGAAACTTTTTTGGGGTTTTATCTAGAAAAATAAATGTAGGAGATTAGTCTGCATATTTTGTTTAGTAACACGACATTATAGCCCATCTGGTTCCCTATAAACTTAAGATAGATTTATATTGAAACTCACTTTGGGTTTTTTGGGCCATGGAACTCGGATCTAAAATTGATTTTTTTTTTTATTTGCCTGTAATGCACAATATTTACCCAAAAATCCTTTCATTTATTGATTCACATCTGTGAGCGAAACCGCGGGTACAAATCTATATATATAAAAGCGAAATACCACTCACTCACTGACTCACTCATCACGACTTCTCAAAAACTACCGAACAGATTGAAATGAAATTTGGTATGTAGCTTCCTCTAGGGCCATAAGTCTTCACTAAGAGTTTTAAAAAATTGAAAACTTTAGGGAGGTTTGGGGGGTAAAAATTACTAAGTCACGATTTCTCCAAAATTACCGAACAGATTGGAATGAAATTTGGTATGTAGCTTCCTCTAGGGCCATAGGCGCTCGCTAAGAAAGGGTTTCAAAAAATTCTAAATTTTAGGGGGGTTTGGGGGGATCAAAGTTACTAAAATCATAATTTCAGATCTTTTATTATTATGACAATAATAGTGCTTTTATTATTTAAGATCTATATATATAAAAGCCAAATACCACTCACTGACTGAACACTTAAAAAGAATACAATTACTGTACGTTAAAAAGACTGAAAATACCAACCACCACAGGCAACGCTGCCGTACGGGTCAGCTAGTATATTATAAATATATTAGTAACTCTCCCAAAGAAATAAGACCAGTGCTAATTTTGTTGTCCGTGTTGCGCATGTAAGACTCGTGCAATATTATTTAAGTCCAAGAATTGTACGAATTCAGGTGACCCGCATTATATCAAAGTCAAACCTCCCACGGTTTAACCTAAAAGCTTTGCACAATTTGAAAACAACTTATCCAGGTTGTTGGCACCAACAGTGACACGGGGGATTAATGCAATTGCCAAAACCTTCCAAGTACAATGTTACCAACATTACAAAGATAAATATATGGTATGTTCTGGTAATGTTTAGTTCTGCCTCGTTTTACACGTGTTGACAAATTTAATGTAATCATTCATATTCAACTAGATAGCTTTATGAAAATATGTATTTCCAGTGTAGAGCTATATTGTGTAAACAACTACCATTAAATACATTCAAATACACAATTATATATTTGAGTAATAAATAGATTACTTATTAATACCTTAATAAATACTGCAGTAATAAAAACAATAAACCAACATTTGATATAATAAACTAGCATTAAATAAAATTAACTCAGGCAAATTGGCCTGAATCAGGAGAAAAGTTAAACACTTTTCCTTCTCCTAATTCAACTGGTAGTTGAAAGGAAAATAGTACCAAGAAAATTTACTTCTAATGCCAGAGATTCTCATGCACATTTTTTTAAGGGCGGCACATTTTTTTATCAAACATGGCATTCAAGT
Organism: Philaenus spumarius; assembly: GCA_018207615.1. NCBI lineage: Eukaryota > Metazoa > Arthropoda > Insecta > Hemiptera > Aphrophoridae > Philaenus > Philaenus spumarius. The sequence goes on from JAGFPH010000654.1 coordinate 229,433, forward strand.
AGCCTATTACATTACATCCAAATATCTAGAGCATTTAAAAAATCCAAATACAAGAAACGGGTTAGTTTATCTAAGATGTAAAAAAGAAATTTAAAATTCTGAAAATGATGGGTAAAATAAAAAAACGTACTAAAAAATAGGGGGTTTTATAAGATGTTTTAACGTTTTCCGCCATAATGGGGAAATGGCTGATGTTATCACAATTTTAAAACCAATAATACAATAACGCAGCTGAACCACTGACGTGAGTTGAGCGAATTTCCAAAATTAAGTTTTAGTGATTCAATCGAATATTTGGGAAACTGGCCTACTAACTAAGGCGCTGAATAGCTCGCTATGTGTACGAAATATATTAGTAAACTTTGTTTGAACCTCAGCATCCAGCCATAGCTCACGCGTTGCATCGTTCTTGGGGCATCGGTTAGGAACAGCTTTGATTTGCTCGTAGCCATCAAATTCGCGTTGCAATTTTGCATCCGGCCTTCGATTGAACCACTCGAAATCAATTTTCAAAAAATCAAAACATGGCTGTAACTCAAAAATTTTAAATACTCTTCAAATATCGTTGTGTGGCATATCGTTTTCAAGCTTATTTAATTATAAATCCAAAAAGAACAGTAATAAAAATTTTTTTAAATAGTACAACAAAATGGGGAAAAATCGGTGAACACGATTTCGTTGTTTTTGGCCACCATTTTTAATCGGTTAAGATATGGATGTGCAAATTTCACCGTTGGTTTTCTCTTGAAATTCTACATCGAAATGACGTATCACATGACCACCTCCTCATTTAAAAAAAACAAAGTTACACTCAAGATGGCAGATAACTTTTTTGAAATCTTAAAATAGTATTGTTATATAGACTACTGCTAATAATTTATAGAAATTAGACATTCCCTTAAAATGTGAGGTCTTATTCTCTGTATCCAAGCCAATGTATTTAGTAAAGGAATGATTACATGAGGTTTTGGAACAGTGTGGGAGGGTCAGCTAACCTTGGCAGCCACTCCTCTGTCCAGACACTCGCTTGTCTAATCACTTTAGTCCAAGTACTGTATCTAAGTGTACAAACAATTTGCTACGGATAAATGACATGTTTCAAATAAGGAATATTTCTAACCTTCCTAAGTCATTCTAATTAATTTCAAAGGTTTTGTAATTTAAAAATACGCACTCTAACGGCCGCAATTTACGTCCGATTCGGTCGACATGTTGGTTTTCTAAGCCGCTCAGACGAGCTCGTTAGCAAAAAAATTCAAATAACCTAAAGCACATTTATTGATGGAAGTAAACATTTTTGAGATTTTTCGTATTAGAACGGAATTTTTTGGGGGATTTTGTCTAAAAAATAAATATAGGTGATTATTCTGCACATTTTCTTTTTTACATGATCTTGTAGCCCATATGGTTGGCCCAAAATAGATCAAAATATAAAATAGCATAAAACCACCCGGTTCAAATCCAAGTGGGGGATTTTACCGTTTGTGCAGTTTCTTGTCCGAGGCCGACAGATCGACGTGCAAACATGCGAGCGGAGATTTTCCGCTGCGAGCGGAACGAGGTAGCACGTGAGCCAGGACTGAAGGTTGAGGTGCAAACAAATTGTACTAATATATTTCGTACTCGTAGGCAGCTACTCAGCGCCGGGTTCCTCCAGAATTGACCAAAACGTAATACACCATAAAAAGTTAGTTGGTCCGATGAGGACGAAGCAGTCAAAATCCGAGAGCACAAGGTCAAGGTGCAAACACGCAACGTGTGTTTCCGCTGCTAGCGGACCGAAACAGCGCGTGATCTAGGACTGGAGGCTGAGGCGCAAACAAATTCTACTAATATACTTCGTACACGGCGGCAGTTATTCAGAGCCTTTGTGAGTAGACCGATTTCCCAAATAGTTGGTTGAAGTCCTAAAACATAAAGTAAATATAAACCTGATTTTTTTTTTGAAATTCGCTTTATTCACTCACGTGATCGAGTTACTAAACGCGCTGCTTCGTTCCGATCGCTGCAGAAATCTCGCTTTGCGTGTTTGCACCTCGACCTTGTGGCCACCGATTATAGACTGCTTCGTTTCGCTCGCAGAGGACAAACTTTTCCATCCGTATGGCTCGGATCAGAAGTCCCACGGTAAAATACCCCACGTGGTTTTGAACCCGGTACTTTTATGGTATATTATGTTTGACCGAGTTTTTCTAAATAAGGTCGTGTAAAATAACAAAATGTGTAGAATAACCTACTATATTTACTTATTTATTAGATAAATTCCAAAAAGCATAATTCTAGCACGAAAAATCTAAAAAAAATTGTTACTTCAGGTCAAAAACCCGTGATTCCGGTTATTGGATTGTTTTGGCTGACGACCTCGTCCGAGCGACTGTCTATCAGAACTTAGTGTAGGTTTACACCATCGAAAGTGTTCTTCTAAAAACGGAAGGCAAGGGATAGGTTGTTCGAACTGTCCGTTTTGTGATCCCGCAGTCGGTCCGTTAGTACCACCCAGTCTTGAAAAAAGATCGTGAAGAAAATAAAATTCCTTCGAGATAGCGAAAACAGAGGAGGAAAACGGATGAATGCAACCGGCAGGTGGCAGCAACACTACAGATCCCAGCGCAAATGCTGGAACTTGAACTATGGGCTACTAACCATACTAAAATCATCAGTATTCCCGGCGCGGGTAGATAAACTAGTTCCATGTTCCAATTTGATGCGATTATCTTTAGAAAACGAACATAAATAATTTAATTTAAAATTACTTTAGTAACCCTTTCAAGAGGGAGGTGACACCACCAGTTCGTCGAAAGAATTAATCACATTAGAAAGCGGCGAGGTAAAATGTTGTTTGTCTCCACTTCAGCCCTTTCCCCATACTCCTCGCTCATCTCGCCCGGGCAAGGTCAAGTGTCAGTATTCGCGCTGATATCTGTACCGGTGCGTATGTGTTGTATTTAATCCTTGCTTCCTTCTAATCGACACCGCTTCCATTTCACCGGACGCTTTTTGCAGTAGCTTCCATCCCGCGAAACGGAGTGAAAACGTGAAGGAAACACAACCGGTCAATTCCAATAAGCCCATTGGAATTAATGTATTGTCTCTGTCCGTTAACCAAAACGGAAAGGGAAAAACGGATGGTGTAAACCTTCACTTTTAGAGACATAACTTTTAGAATATAGTTTAGATACATTTTGAATGTGAATAAATACAATTTTGCAAACCCAATTTCCAAATATAATGTAGATTCGGGGTATGAAAAGGCAAACGAAATAGTATTTTGATCAAATATTTTTGAGTTCCATCGACTCGTCCACCCTCTTTAAAGTCAAGCATTGAATGAAAAGTCCAGATCACAGCGCTAACTGTTTGGAAGAGAACAATGGCACGCGTGCTATGCTATGTCAGTCTGTGCTATGAGGTGGGCTATCCGCCAAATATTTACATTATTATTCAAGGCATGGACTTGCACCGATAAAACTACGGTCCAGTCTTACTAATGATATAATGTCCTTGTGGGCAAAGGAAATGCTGTATCCTTTGTCCTTGAATCAAGTGAAATATAAAGAGTTGAAAATAATACGTTATTATTTCTTTCTAGAAATTTTACAATTTTCTGCTCTTACATAGAGTATATTACTTCTTGTCGGTTGATTAGGGGTATCTCACGCAAGTAGCACTATCCCAAAAATCTGTTAAGGGACGGCTTTAAACGCAGACTGTAACAGCACGGCCAGTCCAAACCGGTGTTGGGAGGTCTGGGTAAAATCGTAGAGGCAGTTTCTTTCTGGTTCCCGGTATCTGTTATATGCCGATTGATCGGGGATTCGGTGAAATTCTGTTTCAGATCCATGGCTATTCTGGGCAACGGAGGTACAAGGCAAGCTAAATATGGTACTACGGGGCGTGATCTTCTAAGCTCTCGGGGTTCTGTTCTCGGGTGTCGCATGGGAGGAAAGGTTTCGTGGGGGTAGTGCTTTCACATGCTGATCCTCTACCAAAGTGTATCTACTTTGCAAGGTGGGGCGAGGAGTAAGTCGCAAGACGGGTATCCTCCTCTCAGTCGAGGTTCTAAACTTCTTTCCATTAATCTTCAAATCTGTTAAAGTAAAAAGTTGCCAGAGTAAAAATAATTCGATCGCGCAGCTGGAAAAATCGCGTGAGTTGAGCGAATATAAAAAATTAAGATTTAATTGTTCTAGGGTTTCAACCAACTAGGAAATATGTTAGTATAATTTGTTTGCACCTCAGCCTCCGGCTTGCACGCTGCTTCGTTAAGCTCACAGCGAAAACCTTGAAATTTCAGCAACGGGTTATGATCTGTTTCGCTTCGCTCGCAGCGGACACAGCTGAACCGCTGACATGAGTTGATAAGAAAGAAGAGCTACTGCAGTGACTCTTATGGTGAGACCTAATGAGTCTTACGGGAGTAGTGAATGAGCACCGCTCATGGCCCCCAGAACACGTTATGGGGGATTAAAGATTGTACATATATATGTATTTATGTGTACTCACTCTATCTAACAGCCAAATTGTACGTCCGATTTGGTACTCACGTTGGTTTTCAAAGTTGGTCGAACGAATTCTTAAGAAGAAAAAAAAAACACAACAACCGGAAGTTCGTTTTTTGACCAGAAGTAAACAAATTTGAGATTTTTCGTACAAGAATGAAACGTTTGGGGTTAATATTATTATTTATTTTTAATGTATGCAGGAAATTTTTCTGCATATTTCATTTTTATAGCCCTTGCTGGTTCTTCGATTCCAACCAAAACGTTAAACACCATAAAAGTACCCGGTTCAAATCCACGTCGGGATTTTACCGTGGAGGCAGCTTCTGATCCGTCAAGTTTGTCCGCTGCGAGCTAAGAAAAGCTGTCCATAATCCGTGGCCGCAAGGTCGAGGTGCAAACTCGCAAAGCTAGTTTTTTTCCGCTGCAGTGGAACGATGCCACGAATGAGCCGAGGCTGACGTGTAAATAAATTCTATTAACATATTTTGTACACGGCGGCAGCTATTCAGTGCCTTCGCCAGTAGACCAATTTTCCAAATAGTTTGTTGAAACCATAAAACATATAAACTTAATTTTGGAAATTCGCTCAACTCACGTCAACTGCGTAATAGAATCTCTATACATAAAAAGTAATGTATTGACTGACGATCAACGCAGAGCCGATTCTATTAAAGCTAGAGACTTGAAATTTGGAAGGTACATCCGTCCAATAATGTAGAGGCGCACTAAGAAAGTATTTTGCAAAATTTTGAATTTAAAGAGTAGAAATTGCGAAAATTCATCACTCCCTTAAGCAGCCCTCTAACAGATGAAACTGCTGATTCGTATCAAATGCTTAGCAACACAATTCTAGGTGTGGCCTGTTTATATTAAACCAAAATAACGTTTTTTAATACATTTACATTCATTACCATAGCAATCAAATTAGCACATTAGAATTAGTTAATTATTTTTCACACTCAACAATTTATCTAGGTTGGCTTAACCCTGGAACTGTTAAACTGCACAAGCATAAAACACTGAACTTCGCCGTGCGTGACATCTTAAATTGTATTGAATATTTCACCCACTAAAAATCATCCAATCGCAATAATTCAGAAACCGTTGGAAAGTAAATGATCTATGCTTTAACTTTTGTGTTTACAAGTTTTTCTAAAACGTATATTTACATACGTAATCATCGTTGCAGTTTTTGAGTTTTCTAAAAGCCAATGTCGCGCGAATTTTAATGCGCCGAAACTACCTTTAATTCCAGTTTCTATGTCTCTCAATACAGCCCGCCCGGTATTTTTTGAGTTATATCTGTATACTGAAGGATTCATCACACTGTTACCTATCTGAAACTTCCATCCAATCAAAAATCGGAAAAATAGTTCAAAGGTTGTGGCGCGTTTTGTAGACCCTTGCAATTGGTCAGATTTCAACCAATAAAACAGCACATTTTGCGTTCGAGATATCTCTTATACAGTAATTCGAATTATTTCAATAGACTTTTTTATATCTATTTATAGACCAAAGTTCTATCTTTCGTTTGGTATAAAGCAAACTAAAATTGACTGGTTAGGTGTTATTCAAACAGCAGTTGAAATTTCATATTTGCGCAGAATTCATACTACCGCTTGAGATTGCAAAACAAAGCTGTTTCCATTGTCTTCAACGGTCATATTTTGAATTTCATTTGTCCGCACGAGATTTCATTTGTTTCATCTCACTTTTGTAATTCAATTGATTTTAAGTAAAACACTTTTATGATATGGTAATATACAAGTATACAGTTCAATTCTTTGATTTATTCTCTACACTTTGTTATAATAATATTTCATTTTTGGGCAAAGCATATATTAGTAAATTACGTTACAACTAGGCCCAGTTTTGTTAACAATCGTGTATTTGGAACATAAAAACTGGTGTTTTCAAAATAAGAAATTTGAAATAGATAAATGTTTTTATACAGTTATATTTAGAACTAAATTACGAAACTTTTTTAAACTTACGAAAAAATTACAAAAAATGTTTACTACTTGTTATGTACGCCTAAAGTTTAAACTTTTTCTTCCGTTAATGAACATTATTTGTTTCATGAGCTAATAACTTGTACAATTTTACATGAGTAAATTTTTTACTGGCATATATGAATTCCTTGAACTTTTTCCTACAAAAAAGCTATGGAACACTTTTGGATTGGGATAGAATTACTATTTTTGGCGAGTTTTTGAAAAAATGCTTGTAAAACGCAAAACACGGCTTTTCATCGAACAAATTTAACATTGACAGTTGTAGGGTTAACAAAATAAAGACAAACACAAAGGAAAAATCAATGAACTGTAATATTATCTATTATAATATAACTGAATTCAAACATCTATTATAATTCAATATAATAATTATTACTGTTACACATTATTAAAAAAACAGGTGATTTGGATCAAAAGTTTAATACAATTTTAGGTTAGGCCTTTAAAACATATGAAATATAATTTATCTATATAATAAAATTGAAATGCTTTTCGTTGGTAAGTGCATCACTTGAGCAAGGCTGGACCAGTTTGGCTATTTTTTGTTTTATAATGTTCGTAATAGTCCAAATTAGGTTTTTATGGATAGAAAATTTTGAAACATTCCTGGAAAATTTTATAATTCGGGAAAAACTGAACATGCTTTTTTCGAAGGGATTTTTGTATGAACTTAAGACCATAACTCACAAAAACAGCTGTTGGGATAAAAAGCTTTAGCAACACATGTTTGTTTACATTCATTAACTAAAGCAACATTACTTAGAAAATTTATAATCAGTTTATTATTCTTAAAAAAAAAAACTTTTTTAAGTTTGATTGAAAAACTAAAAACAAACCCAAACAAAAATCAACGAAAAATGTTTACTGTATTATAATTCAATTCAAACATCGGTTGTTACATACCTATATATTTACAGATAATATGCTGTTTATAATATTGTTTATATAAAATATATCTTATCTATAAATTGTTTAATACTTTTAAAATCATATTTTCGCTTTCAAAATAAAAATAAAAATATTAAACATTATTTGACACCATGAACATACATGAGTTTAAACATAATTATATTGAAAACCAAACAAACAATCTGAACGAAACTAAAAGCCATTAAAATATCACATTTGTATCTTTATTTTTATATATATAATTGTATATATAATTGTATATTTTTAAATACCAAACAGTACCTGTTAGGCTACTAATTAAGCCTATAAATTTTTAATGACCAAACTCTGTTTGAACCACTTTGTTACAACCTGAATTAACCACGTATGTTACAAAGTAATTCAACGTTTTTACCTTTGACATTCAAAAACCAACGAACATTACATTAGTTTAATCATAATTATATTGAAAACTAAAAGAACAATCTGAATGAAACTAAAAGATAATATTTGTATCTTTATTTTGATATATAATTGTATATTTAAGTAATAAATAGTATCTTATACTAATCTATATCTGTATATAAAAATCCATTGTCACGATGTTTGTCCGCGATGAACTCCGAAACTACTCAACCGATCTTAATGAATTTTTTTCAAAATGTGTGGTTTGCTATAACTTAAAATAAAGGATAGTTTTCATCCCGATCTAAGGGGTTGAAATGGTGTTGCTACCCGTATAAAATGAATACAAATTAAACTAACTTCATACAAGCTATAAACCTATAATTATGTAATATTATTTTTAAGTGATTGCAAAAATATTTGCAATTTGATTACTTAAGTCAACGGGATGAAATGGGATAACTACCCTTAAAATTAAATCAAGCAATAGCGAAGCATTGCGGGTCCACTAGTTATTTTATAAGACGAAACGAAACAACCCTAAATGGGGTAAAACCTGGTAAGTGTATTTCTGTTTAATTTAACCGGTCTATATGGCAAATCCAATATTCCCAAGCCTACGGCTAATTGCACTGCAGCTAGTGGTTGTGATACCTTTCACCCGGTGACACTACCGCTCCATAGACTGAGACAGGAATGTGATGACGTCATAGACGACCTTGGCCTAGCCACGCCCCACAAGCCGGTCAACACAATACCTAAGAATCCTTCCTTGACGACCAGTTTCTGTTGCTATCAATGTAGAAAGCGTTTACCTGTACTATCCATTTACCACGGTTCTGTACGAATACCAAAGCTAATGGTATAACCTAACTGGAATGGGTTCGTTTGAGGCAATATTTAACGAAGTTTTAGTATTTAGGCGCAGTCCCAACAATTAACAGTACAACATCGATCATTATATTATGTCAACAGCAAATTGTTAATCAGCTGCTGCCTGAACCCATTGTTGGCAACTAGGCTAATACACGCTTGTACAGGATGGCTCGCAACCATTCTACAAACTTTCATATAGCAGGTCAAAAAGTAGCAAATAATGCAATATTACTGGACAGTATGTTGCTGAACACAATTTAATAGCCTACTCAATCCTACTACATAATGTAAAACTAAGTGCATTCACTTCAGTAGAAAGCATAGCTCAAATCACTCACCAAGTGTCATGCTAACTGATAGTATACTTGAAGAAGTGTAATCAATACAATTTTTGGGTCTTCTAATTGATGACAAGTTGAACTGGATGACCCCATGTTATGTTAATTATTGTATATTTTCGCGGAGGAATACTAAAAAAATAATATATCCGTCAATTTTTAATGCGTGAGATACTTTTTATTTTGTTGATTTTGTATATTTATGTTAATTATATTTTCGCGAAGGAATACTAGAAAATTAATATAATATCCGTTAATTTTGAATGTGTGAGAGAAAGATGGGTTTAATGTTTGGACTATGTTTACATTCTCACGCATGCGCATTTCAGTACGTTTACAGTCAGGATTACGTCTATAATCCTCTACTAGTAGTAGTTTCCATCTTTATGAAGCTGCCCTATATTTGCTAGCGGAAGAATGAAACGCACACGAACTCAACACTAGTAGTTTACAGCTCTGCCACTTGGAGAGCTGCGGTCAACTCAGAAATATTTTGCACTCCTGCCGAACCTTAACGACATGTAGATTAACCACGGACGAACGTTAGCCGTTGTTTGAAACGATATAAAATTAGCAATGTCTGGTTGCACAAGTTTGAAACAAATGCGTGATGTGTAACCTCTCCATTGAGCAATTCATTGACAAGTTGTTAACCCCAACTATTATCCAATCAATGTATTTGTTAACGGAATACAAATATTGACAACTAATTGATAGACCACACACCAGTCTCTGTTTGCCAGGAAGTGATAACACAGTATAGGCCTAAACGAGGCAGTATCGCCAAAACAAACTTGTGATTAGTTGTTTGTTGAAGGAGGCCTGAAATGTCATTCCAATCGTGGTAGACTAGACAGTTTTTGATAAATTAGACTTACGAAGTTTCAAACTACAGTAGGTTGAAAGCAAACAAATTACATTTCAAAAACACTTACTTCAGATAACAGAATTTATAAAGACTAGCGAATTTCCGAAGGAAAGGCGAGCTAACTCAGTGGCACTTATGATGAGACCTAAGGTTGGAAGTGGTTAATGAGCACCGATCATGTTTCCCAGAACACGTATTGGGACGACATTAAAAAATGTGTTTATATATGTATGTGTATTTCAGTAGTTGTGTTCACACTCTTAACAGCCGCACTTTACGTCCGATTTGGTAAAAATAAGGTACACACGTTGGTTTTCTAAGCCGCTCAAACAAGTTGGCCAAAAAATCCAATAACTTTATGCATGTTTTTTTTTAATTTTTCGTGTTTGAATGAAAGTTTTTTTAGGGTTTTATATCTAAAAAAATAAATGTAGGATATTATTCTGCACATTTTGTTTTTTTACACGACCTTATAGCTCGTTTGGTTCCCCCGAAATCGATCAAAGCGTAAAATACCATAAAGTACCCATTACACGTGGGGGATTTTACCGTGGGGGCAACTTCTGATCCGAGGGCGACGGCCGAGTTTGTAGGCTGCGAGCGAAGTGAAGCAATACACAACCCGATGCCGCAAGATCGAGGTGCACTCGCAATGCTACTATAAAGTTCATTTCACCTCAGCGTGAGGCAAAACCAAATGACCGTAATAAAACCCTTACCCTTAGGCCTATTGTGCGACATCGGGGATGGGCACTTGTCGTCTGCCTTTGTATTAGAGTTATTGCTGTTTGTCCCAGTGTCATTATGCAAACTTTTTTAATTGAAAGAAAAACTTAAAACAAAATATATCACTCGCTGTGTTTTGATCGCGTGATTATTTTTATACCAAATATGAAGGAAATCGGTTGATTTTGGGGAAGGAAAAGTAAATAATTAAATCCTATGTGTTTTCGAATATTTTTTATCATCATGAATACGGAAATAAATTTACATTGAATAATGATGTTGAGTTTTATAAAAACCTCTTACTTACTACTGTACACAATAATCACCACCTTATAGTGGCCTGACAGTTTTTTTTGTTAATTAAATGCAGTATTAAAATATAGACATAAAGTAATACTATTAAATAACTGTGCTATACAGGCTGTCCCATAAGTAAAGTGCCAAACTTCGGGAATGGTTCTATGGGTAAAAATAAAAAGGTAATCAAGAATAACATTTATTCCAAAAACGTTTCAAGATTATCGGATGAAGGATAATAGGTAAGTTATATGTAATATTAGGTTTGTTTAGCCCGGCATCCTATCCCATCACAGTAAACACGACAATACTGTGGTTACGCATGCTGTTATAATCTTTAACTTAGCTATTATCCTTCTTCCGCAGGAAATGGACTTCCTGATGGACACCAGTCATTAAGGGATGTTAAATTAAAAGATGTCATTAAGTTCAGTTGTAGATGTTTTGTAGTTCAGTTCAGGGTTGGAAGTGTTGCAGATTATTTTTGCAGTGGAAGTGAAAATTCAGCTAAGTGAATCTATTGAGTGCGATGGCAGAAGTTAGAGTTTCGTCTCCAGAGAAGTACGTTAGCCCTAGGTAGAAACGGGCGGTTATTTACTCGAGTGGTGAACGACGGATTATTTTATACATTTACGGAGTTTTGCGGATGGAAAATCCTGAAATGTCCAAGAGAGGTGTAGCGGAGAGAGTAGGTGTGTTGACAGGATGTAGTAGAGCGACTGCTAGAGCGGTTAAGAAAAGAATTAGACAACGGACCTCCTGTGACTCCGGGAAAGAAACGGCCAAAAAGAACAAGAATGGTAAGATATGACGATTTAAAAAAAACAACATTAGAAGAAAAGTACATTATTTGCTGCGACAGAATATTCCATCCATAGTAATAAAAGTTACTAAAATGATCAATGAAGACCCCGACCTTCCACATGTGAATATGATGTGAAGGCAGAACTTTTAGCTCGTATTCCTAACCATCTGAAATCGGAGGCGAAGGTGTACAAAATCGACAAACTAGCAGAAGACTGTGGTCACACCGTACTTCGACTTCCGCCTTACCATTGTGACCTCAACCCTATAGAGCTGGTGTGGGCCAAAGTCAAAAATGAAGTCGCCTCGAGAAATGTCGACTACACCATGTCTTCCGTTGAGGTTTTACTACACAACGCGTTAAACGAGGTGTTTCCTGACTACTGGAAAAAGTGCGTTGCTCACGTCGAAAAGGTGGAACAATCTATGTGGGAGTTGGACAACATATGCGATGAGGTACAAGACCGAATCATCGTAACGAATGCGGGTGACGACGAGGACACTGATGAAGAGGACTAGTACAGTGAGAGAGAAAGTGATGGATCTGATGACGAGTTGGCCGACCCTTTGATGCAGTACATGCAAGGGTTATTGAAATGTAATTAAAAGAAAACATAACCTGTTCGCAATTGAAACTCTAATTAAAATTTAGGCCTATGTTTATCTTTTTGTTTGTTTTCTTTTTTCTATTATCTTATATAAGTTCATGTTAGCCTAGCCTAGAAAATGCCAGATAGATCCATAGGTTAAACATACGATATCAGTCTACCATTATTAATGTCTATTTTATGGTTATTCATTTCGTTACTATGGTGATATGAAAACAAAATAAAATAATGTTCTTGGTTGTAATAAAAAAAAAAAGATAGAAAATATAGTGTTGTGACTGTTTGGATTTGTAGCATTGTATGTGATTTGAGTTAAATAAAGTGTGTCAACAGTGATATCGTAGTTTTATTTAAACGAATCAGTGTTACGACGTTACCTTTGTAAATATATACGAGGTTTTGTATCTTTAGGTTTTGTAAATTTTGTAGATAATGTACATTTAATTTTTATATATTTTTTTTATATAGCACCTATTTTAGGCAAATTTAGCATAAAAAACAGAACTGAATCCTGAATAATTATTATCAAAACTTTACTGTATCACGTTGTTAATTTAGTCTACTATATAGGCTTAAATAAATTAGCTAAAAAAAAGTATAATATATTTAAAACAGCTCCATTAGGTCTAATAATACAAAAGTCAGTTTTTACAGTAGACCTATGCCTAAACCTAGACCTAATATGCCTAATTGTTTTACCCTAAATGCTTAACATTGTCGTTAATCAAACAATAACCAAAGCTTTATGTTTTGAATTGAAAACTCATAAAAAATACTTTACTCTTTATTTGGGCATTGGGCATTGAAAATTGATAACAAAATCAACCCCAGTATTATTAAATAAGCGTAAGTCCTTATAAGGGAATATATTAAATTTATATGGCACGCCTACGTCATTGAAATAAATAAACTAATATTACTCTATTGACCACATTAGACTAATAACTTAATGAACCAATAAAGTAGCAATTTTTCACAAAACTAGATAGTTCAAAGAAATTTCAAGATTTCCGTTAAATATACTGTATTAGTCAAATTATATTAAATTTATAAATTAAATTAAAGATAAATAATAGACTATCATTAATGATGTACTTGTTTTTCCTGTCCCTAAATAGCCTATTAAAATTTTGTTTAGTGTACAAGTAGCTAGAAGGAATAGCCTATGTTTAATTTTTATCCGTGCTATGTACTACAATAAGATGTGTAATTTTATATTTTCGTGTAGCCCATGCTCTGTTTGTCTATAATATTAAGATATATTTAATTTTAATTGTATTTTATGCTTGATGTATATAGAAAAGTTATTTAATAGTTTTACTTTATAACTGCATTAATTTACTATATTTTACTATATTGTAATACTGCATTTAATTAATAAAAAAACTGTCAGGCCACTATAATGTGATGATTATTGTGTACAGTAGTAAGTAAGAGGTTTTTATAAAACTCAACATCATTATTCAATGTAAATTTATTTCCGCATTCATGATGATAAAAAATATTTGAAAACACATAGGATTTAACTATTTACTTTGCCTTCCCCAAAATCAACCGATTTCCTTCATACTTGGTATAAAAAACATCTGGTGTGCACATCACACAACTTTCCTTACCAAAATAGATGCTGTATCAATTATCAAATTTCTCGAGCGAGAGATTGATGATACCATTTTCGAGTTAATAGGAGTATCCGTTTCGAAGAAAGCGGTACTAACTTCAAAACGGTTAATCCCACGGACCTGATTTTGGTCTCAATCGATTTCTAACCTCACAAAATGTCAAATTTGATACCAAATACGGCTAGTTTAAAAAAAAAAATTTACCCCCATAAACGCCCTTTTTGGGGGCAATTTTTGAAAAAATGGAAAAAGTTGAGTGGGGTATCGTTTTTGACATTATTTTGGACGCTGAATCGAATGAGGCCATTTTCAAGTCGATAGGAGCAGCCATTTCAGAGATAAAAACAAAATAACTTGGTTTTTGTAATAACTTTTTTCAACGAATTTTTAACGGTCTTTCGCGTACATAGGGTGTTAAGGGGGTCGGAGTAGAGTATGTTAGCAAAGTTTAATCAAAATCGTTAGAGGGAATTTGGAGTAAATACCAAAAATGTGCTAAAAACTGCTCCCACGGTAAGACACCACCTCCGATTTGCTTCAAATTTACATGGGTTTAATTGTTTACATGTTTGAAGATATCCTGTAAATTTCAGTTCGATCCGTCCAGCCGTTTGCCCTGTGCACTCCGGACGGACACACACACACACACACACACACACACAGACAGACCAATTTCCAAAAATGCATTTTTTGGACTCAGGGGGCCTTGAAACGTAAAGATATTATGAAAACTCGACATCGAATTTTTGGGTCGATCGCAATACTTACCTTACCTAGTATAGGGTAAGGAAAGTAATAATCACGCGATCAAAACACAGCGAGTGATATATTTTGTTTTAAGTTTTTCTTTCAATTAAAAAAGTTTGCATAATGACACTGGGACAAACAGCAATAACTCTAATACAAAGGCAGACGACAAGTGCCCATCCCCGATGTCGCACAATAGGCCTAAGGGTAAGGGTTTTATTACGGTCATTTGGTTTTGCCTCACGCTGAGGTGAAATCAATTAACTATAGTCTTTGAAGTGCGAGAGTAGGACGAAACAACGCCTGAGTCGAAACTGGAGGCTTAGGTGCAAACAAATTCTACTAATATATTTCGTACACACTAGCAGCTAATCAGCGCCTTCGTGAGTAGACCAATTTCCCAAACTGCCCTAAAACATATAAATTTAATTTTGAAAATTCGCTAAACTTCGGATCAGCTGAGTGATCAAGTGATTTTAATTTAGAAATATTTTTTTATTTTAGGCCAAATGTGGAGGTTTTAGACAACTAACAAGAAAATTGTCTAGTTTTCAAGCGATAAAATTGAGTTATTCTTTGACGTGCAGAAAAAATACAAAAACCAATACACGTTTGAACTTCAATGCTTTGCGAAGTTAATGGTTTTAACTTTTAACATTTTTAAACAAACGAAGGTAATTTATGTAGAAGAGCGTGACCATAAACTGATAAGTAGACATAAAGGGGAGACGGAACGCCTCCATAACGTTAATATAATAGGCCTATACTTATTCTCAAAAACTTCTCGACCAATTTTAATGACACTTTTTAACACACAAAAATCAGCTGTTTACGGTTAATAATAGACGAAACAGCTGACTGTACCGATACTGAAAATCTTCAATCAGCTGAGCTGTGGATTTTGAACAGACAAATATTTTAAATTGACAGAAGGGTTTTTTTAAAATTATTTTTAGGCGTGAAACCTTTTTTCTTTGATTAATAGCTATTGTGTAGCTGACACGGTGGACACATAACCTTGAATTTGTTTAGTAAACTCCATATAGACGGAATTACTTCTATAATTAGAAAGCGGGTATAAATTTAACCAAAAGCCGTGCCGGGGCAACTGTATCACTTTGCCCCTGGCAGTGAAAGCAGTAACGTCCTGCCAACTATGTGGCTTAGGTCAGGGTTCGGCTTTACCGTACAACTACAATGAAGTAGAGATCATACTATCAGTGAAAACCAATACGTACTGCTACTTTCCAATATCTGTGACAGAGTGGTTGGTACGTAGCTAACATGCACCTCTAGCTATGAAGCTATCATAGTTTTGGCAGTACGTTGATTATGAATCAGTCAGTCAGTCAGACAGGACTTGTTCTTTTATATATATACGTTTTTACACATTGCAAGTTCGAAACTTGAATATCACGTTGGGCTGCAAATAGCATTTCATGAAGGTCTTTCATTATGTCGTCTCCAGGGGTTTACTGGTGCCGGAACGCTTTTCCGGTACTGCTTTTTATTACTTTCTCCACCCTATACATAGTATATGGAGAAAGTATTGTTTTCGTCCAAATTTTCGAATTTGAATTTTTAGTGGAATTATCTGTTTTGGTGCTCCCTGAACCCCCAAAAAATGTTTAGTGGAATTATCTGTGTTGGTGCTCCCTGAACCCAAAAATATTTTTAGTGGAATTATTTGTTTTGGTGCTCCCAGAACCCAAAAAAGTGTTGTTTTGGTGATGTCTGTCCGTGTGTCTGTAAGGATGTGTACAGAGCTGAAGACCATACCAACGGTCCGATTTTGATGAAATTTGTTATGTAGGCCCTAAGGTGCAGTTCTGGAATATCTCCAGGCGTTTAATTCATTTTTTTTAATTTTTGATTTTAGAGGGGGTTTACCCTCTAAAAATGGCCAAAAAACGAGAAAAATCAAAATTTCTCAAAAACGGCTCTAACGATTTTGATGAAATTTGGCTTATTTGTAGCCCTTGATGTACCCTACCATATGCAAAAAAACCGCATCTTTCTAAAAATTCTCGTTTAGGTAATAATAATAGATGATTTTTGGGGGTTTTTGGCCAAAAAGGGGTTGTTTTTAATTTTTTTTTCAAAACCTTTTTTGTGCATCTATACAGGCCTAATTGACATGTTTGGTGCAAATTTGTTCGAAATCGATCGAATAGTTTAAATAATAATAAAATATGGATGTGTGTTACTTGCATCTAATATTTTCCATGGTAACATTTTCCTACTTTTTCAATTCTAAATAACCACCTCCTATGAACATGCTACTCTTGGGAAGGTATGAAGTTTCAACTGGGAGAAAGTATGTGGCAGTTATCTGGTACCGTTTATTATTTTTTTTACATTGCACTGGACCATCCACTCCCTCAATCACACTCGTTCAACGCTGGGTTCAGAATGTTACGTCCGACAATCGCCAATTCGAAAAACCTCAAGATAGCCCCACACTACAGAGCGTAGCGACTGTGAGAGCCAACTACAGTAAAGTTTCTCACATTGTCCAAATGGGACAACTTGGGAGCATCAGACCCTCTTTTGCCAGCCTCGCGGCACACCTTAGACGTTCGGTGAGCGCTGCCAAACGACTACAACCATAGATCACGAATCCAAATACAATGCTACAACTAAGAAAAAGATGATTCAGAATCAAGGCGACCAAAATTTTAAAAACCAGCTATGCTTAAAATTTTATATTAATTTTTTTTTTGCATGAAATGGTTTAAACATATTGGCGAGATTATTCTAATCAAATTAAGACCGTCTACAATCTTTTACCGACGACTTAAATTTCTATTGACTAAATTAGAGACATTACGCCAAGTTTTTGCTTAAAATAGTATGTTTCTCTAAAATTTGCTATGCGCTATATACAAGTAAAAAAAAGTTACATATACATGTGTACTTTTCTTATATAAAGGTAAGCATATTATCTGCACCCTTAAACTCACCAATACGTAATATATGGGTTTTAGAACTGAAAATTTCAAAATTTCCCCGAGGTAGACCCCCTTTCCGTCACTTCCAGTCATTTCCGGCAGCGTTTCAGTACTGGAAAATTTACGAGTAAACCCACGTCTACTAGTCGAAAATTGAACACAAATCAAAGAAACGTAGACTTTCGGATATTTTAATAATAATTTTTAAATTTGGCATAGAAAAAATACCTAAAGTGTTAAATAGAAAGTTCTGATACAACTAGTACGGTTTTAAATTTGTTGTCGGTATAATTCATGCGAACCGAATACTTGATTCAGTGGGGTAAGCTCGTATCTATTTCTCTTTAGATACGACACAATGACATTTCCACAATGAACTCCAGACCGCAAACACTAACATAACCTCAAAGTTTTCTCTCCGATTCATCGCCATATAAGGTAATAGTCGTGATTCATCTACCTGAAGGCTGTGGCTTTTACTCGTACGATAACGAAATCTATCAAACATTGACTCTTACAATGATGTCATGCGTTTTCTCGGATATTACAGCTGGAATTGCCTATTGTTGCTTTTAATGACTGTGCAAATAACTGTTTTTTAACAGGAAATCGTTCACGATCCGTGCTCTTAGTATAATCTAGTATTTCGAAGAACAAACCCTGGTGAATAATGAATTAAATAAGCTATTACAATAAAAGAAGGAAAACAGATCAGAGAGAAAGAATGTTTACGTATAATTAGGTTGGTGTATTTTTTTTAAGCGAAACTTATGTAGGCGTAATAGGGCAAATTGGCCTGAATCAGACGAAAAGTGAAACGTGCCTCCTTCTCCCAGATCGACTGGCAATTGAAAGGAAAGAGCAATAGAATCGTTTGATGCGCAAGTGCAGTACGAGAATAATTTTTACTTTCTCCGTCGTATACGCGCATGCGCCGTGCGTACTGTGTTAATACGTAGCACATTGAAAAAGTAGACGCTTGCGTATCACACTGTACATTAACAGAACACGTTTTAATATTTATTCAATTTTTGATGAAATATTTAAAGTTAATGGACGAAATCCATATTATGAAATGTTATATATGTGTGATTCGTTGTTTTCAATTCTTTTTGTTTACTTCGATCTTCAAAAGAAACTACTTATGCCAACAAACTAAGCCCATCCTGTTAGTATTTTCAAAATAGTAAATGTACAGAGCATATAATTTAATATTTTACTCAAAGACATCAAAATATGTGAAAAACAAAACAAAAGATCATACATTTAAATCATAAAACTCAATGATTTTAATCCCAAATATTTTAAATTCAGTCATTTAGGCAAAACTATACTATTGTCATTTTTAAATTCACTCAAGTTTTAGTCGTCAGTAGGCATATCTATTAATATTATAAAGAGGTAAAATTTGTTTGTTTGTATGTTTTTTTCTTCTTCTTTTCATGTAATCTCTGGAACTACTAAACCGATTGAAAAAAATAGTTTTACTAATAGAAAGTTTCACTATCCCTGAGTAACATAGGCTATAATTCATTTTGATAAAAACATGTTTTATTTCAATATTTGTAAATTTAGTCGGAAAAAATTCTTAGGTTAGGCCTAGACTGATGAATTACCATAGCAACCAATTGAATAAAATAACAGATAAAACATCTCAAATATTTCCACTAACACCTGATTTCACACTTTGAAGCAACTATTTGTATTTTCAACTTGTAGGTTAGGTTTTTATTAAAGTTTAGACCTGAGCCTTGCTGGCTCTTTTAACCTTTTATTATAAATGCTGTTATAAAATATACGAAATAATTCGATTTGAACATTTAACATTATTCACCATCTAAGTTTTGGTGTTATTATTAATCCTACAAGTTTGTTATAAAGAAAACATAACATGATTAGGCCTATGTGTATAGAAGGTTCCAACAGGATTGACGAGCTGAGCATGCAGGGGTTTCCCGTAGTATTTAATATCAAACTTGTATGATAAAATATCAATAATTCAGACCAAGAGTCCAAGAAATTTTTTCATAGTTGTTTAAAATATAGTTTTATGTTTGTATGCCTAATTTGTTTCTCAGCTGTATAAGGATTGTAAAAATACATACATTTTAAACTATTTATAATTTTAAAGCCGATCATAATGTATCAAATGCAAAGAGATTAATGCATAAAATCAACTCAATCTGTCCCGTTCTAGAGATATAAATTATTTAGTAAAGTAAAGAAAATGACGGATAGCTGATAAAAAATTCGTTGCCGGACATGATATGTTTATGAAAAGTTTTTTTCTTTATTTTGATCCATATGACCATCCCCTCAATTATGTCCACGTATTAAAGAACCACAATGTATATATCCACATTTGACTTGTCCTATACATAATTTAAATCAGTCAAATGGATTTATAAATTACCTGAAAAATTACAACTTGAATAAGAAATTGCTTTGTAAACAACGTTATACAACGTGAAAAGGTTTTCAGAACACAAAATAAAATAAAGACAATGCTAATGTTTGACTACAAGCCGCGTAGTACGTGCCGACCCATTTACCCTAACCATATGTACTGATATAATTGTATATTATCAGCGGACATTTAAATAACAATGGCTTTAAGACAGATACGTCGAGGCACTCCTTCCTGTGGTCTACTTAACAAGGTTTTCACAGCATGGGATGTAGACTAACAGCGAAAAAAAAGGTACGACCGTCTAAAAGAAGCTTATACAAGGTGATTTTTTTTAAAAATTTACCACCTATATTATTTAAAAAATGGAAAGAGATATGCAAAATCTTCGGGACAATTATTCACCTGACAGAAAACCTAGTTAAAGAATCCCAAACCATCCCGTTCACCTCACACAAATTTTTGAGTTAGGGTGGTGTGAGGGGCGGGATTTTGTAAACAGGTTGTTTAAGGGTGCCCTTGACGGTGAACAACTGTCCCTAGATCAGATTTTGTATAACTCTTTTCGTCTTTCGAATAATATGTTATTTTTCTGTTACAAAACCAGTTTGTAAGTTTCATTACTATTCATTATTTATAGAAATATACATACAGGATGCCTCAAAAGTCTGTGAACAGCGATACATTTATGTAACCATTGCAGATTACGCAACAAAACTTGGTACATTGTTTCTCTACCAAAAGAACTTATTTTTGAAGGAATTGTAATTTTTTTTATCACGTTAGGGGGGCGTCTCGCAGGGCGTCAGGGAAAATCTTAAATGTAAATATAGGTGGAGATGTACATCAAATTAAAGGTATATCTTAGAACACAATGCCGCAAATCAGACATCAAAAGGTTCACCCTACACAAAATGGCGGCAGTTTAAAATTACAATTAGCTTTAAAAGCAAAACTCGGACAATCCACACTAGAAATTCCTGCTGAGATGCTTCAGAGCGTTATGAATGGATACTACACCTGCCTAACTCACTGCCAAACTGCTGAAGGAAAACAGTTTGAGCATTTATTGTAAAAAAGGCAAGCTGCTATGAAAGTTTATTGGTAATTGTTATTTTTAACATGTAGTACAAATTTATAATTTGAAATAAAAATTGTTCCTCATCCTCCTCGTAGACCGTTCCCACTGAAGGTAATAAGACACTCACTATCCATAAAAACTGGTAATATAGTCTTCTTCTCTTTTCGGAAGATTGTCGGAATTTTTCTTTTAAACAGGGTATGGCTAATGATATGACCTTTTGAAATTCCCTGACTTTTCCCTGACTAAATAACTTTTTCCCTGACCAATCTTAGAAAAAGCACAAACAAAACCATGCTAATTTTATTTTAGTAAATCAATCAAATTATATTGGTGAGCAAATCAATTTTTAGGGAATTAATTAAATATTTAACTAAACACGGTAATATTATAACAGTTAAATATTTAATACTATCTTATGTTCCTGTACCAACCACCAGCAGTTGCAAATTACACATTTATGACTATAAATATTAAATTAAACAATAAATTACTCAAATTATATTTAATTATATTATAACAAACTAGCTGATCCTTACGGCGTTGCCCGTGGTGGTTGGTATTTTCAGTCTTTTTAACGTAATTGTATTCTTTTTAAGTGTTCAGTCAGTCAGTGGTATTTGGCTTTTATATAAATTATATAGGTCTTAAATAATAAAAGATCTGAAATTATGATTTTAGTAACTTTGATCCCCCCAAATCCCTCCTAAAATTTCGAAATTTTTTATACCCTTTCTTAGTGAGCACCTATGGCCCTAGAGGAAGCTACATACCAAATTTCATTCCAATCCGTTCGGTAGTTTTGAAGAAATCGTGATTTAATAACTTTGATCCCCATCAGTCTTTTTAATATAATTATTCTTTTTAAGTGTTCACTCAATCAGTGGTATTTGGTTTTTATATGTATAGATCATAAATAATAAAAGATCTAAAATTATGATTTTAGTAACTTTGATCCACCCAAACCCCTCCTAAAATTTCGAAATTTTTGATACCCTTTCTTAGTGAGCACTGACGACCCTAGAGGAAGCTACATACCAAATTTCATTCCAATCCGTTCGGTAGTTTTGAAGAAATCGTGATTTAATAACTTTGATCCCCCCAAACCCCCCTAAAATTTATAATTTTTTCAAACCCTTTCTTAGTGAGCACCTATGGCCCTAGAGGAAGCTACATACCAAATTTCATTTCAATCAGTTCGGTAGTTTTTGAGAAATCGTGATGAGTGAGTCAGTGGTATTTCGCTTTTATATATATAGAAGAAGACATAACTAACTGTTTTTTGCAATCCAGCTACTGGTACAGATTTGTATTGATTATTTAATTAATTGATATGAAGATACCCAAATTCAAAAACATTTAATAATAATAAAAGTAACATTTTTTTAAACAGCACGTTAGGGAAAAATTTCAATATGTAGTTTTCTTATTGATTAATTTAGAAGTTCATCTTATCTTTAATGTTTATTTTCTCAATTAGAAATTGTATTAATCAATGATTTTAAATAGTTATTTTTAACTATTTTCCTTAGAAATGTTATTTTTCCCTGACCTTAACCAAAATTCCCTGATTTTTCCAGAAAAGTGAAATTCCCTGACTTTTCCAGGTTTTCCCTATTTTTCCTGTCGCTAGCCACCCTGTTTAAATCTTATGAGAATAAGTAAAATTAATCCATTGTCAAAAAGCAAAATAATGTAACTTTAAACGGCGCCATTTTGTGTAGGGTTAACCTTTTGATGTCTGATTTGCGGCATTGTATTCTCCTAAGATATAGGTACCTTTAATTGTATGTACAACTCGACCTATGCTCCTATTTTAGATTTTCCTCCAACTCCCTGCGGGTCGTTCTCCTGAGGAAATAACAAAATTTAATTGCTTCAAAAAATTGTTTTTTTGGTAGAGAAACGATCTAGGCCTAACAAGTTTTGTTGCGTAATCTGCAAAGGTTATAACAGTACAACATACTTAACATACTTTTGAGACAACCTGTACATAATACATTAGTGGTTTCAAAAAGGAGATATGTTTACAGATTTCTTTAAAACATGCTTGCAAAACCTCGAAAAACGCCTGGCAAGGTTTTAAAATAACCTCAACATCCTGAAGTGAGGAATGCTTCCCACGACTGTCTTTTCATTCTTCAAACAGTAAATCACACTTTCTGACAATTTCAAACCGTACTATTTCCTGATATTGGTAAACCACGTTACGTCCGGTCGCGCTTCCGGTCTAGACCACTAATGGTTCGTGATAGGCTACTTAGAAACTAAAATATCAGTCAGCGCATCCACGGAAACATTACTTTCCATAAGTCAAATATCTGAGACCATTGGAGACCGTCTCGTTCGCCCGATGGCGAGGGAAGTAAATCCACTGTGACAGACAAATAAATGCTATCAAGGCTCTTTTTCACCCTGAGCTCGCACAACGAGTGTACAGTGCTATTTTAATAAAATTAGTCCGAGTACTGTCAATGACCCTTGTGTTGGAGCGGAGAGAAGTGTAACGGACAGCTCTGGACTGAAAACAAAGTCTCAGCTTCTGCTAAAAGCCCAATTACCGTTCCCTTATTCTAAGCACCATCCGATAGGCTACAAAGAGAAGAACTAATGTAGGTTGGTTAGTAGCGCCACAGCCATCTTGAATCGGAAGCCGCGAGGGCGTTGAAACATGCATTCGTGTTCAAAAATGAATAATCAGGAAAATAACTTTAAATTATTAAGAAAACTTTATATTTTTAACGTGTGAATTTCAAATATGGAAATTATTGTTTGAAAACCCCAAACAAAATTAATTGAAAACAATAAATGTTTAATTAATTACAACTTTTATTAAAAAGAATGCTGTTTATTTCTTTTAACCTTGAGTTATAAGTCAAAATCGAATAGCCATTAAGTTTAAGAACAATTTAAGAGGTTTCACAAGATTTTAAGTTACAAAACGGCGTCCGAAACACTTTATTATGAAGTGTATGTTTTCAGTGTTGTGCAAGGCGAAAGAGACCCTTAGCATATGTCAGGCCCCGGTTTACAAACGGGCCGACTGGGCATTTGCTCTTAGCGTCAGTTCTTGAGGGGCGCGAGAATTTGAGGTCCGAACAAAATAGTTTAACCAAATTTGGTGCAAACAAATTCTACAGCTATCAGCGCCTTCGTGACTAGACCAATTTCTTAAATAGTTGGTTGAAAAACTAAAACATATAATAAACTCAATTTTGAAAATTCACTCAATTCACGTCAGCGGTTCAGCTGCGTGATCGAATTAATCTGTTAGTGATTTCGTTTTCATTAAAACATTCAAAGTTGGAATTACGAAAAATCGTGTTCATTAAACGAGATACAATGCGCTCCATTAAATTGTTTTGCATTCTACAATCACAATGCTTCCAATAACGAACTTTAAACAATGGTGTAGTACGGATCATAATAAAAAACCACTAATAATTAACAACACCACGTCAATTTCATTGTTTTAATACTGCAGTGATTTTGTTCCTAATTAAAACGATTACGGATGAGCCAGAAACGTCACGGGATAGCATTTACTTAAAGACTCGAGTTGGTTAACCTTCGTGTTTAAACGATTAATCCAAGTCCTGCTTGGGCTGACTCAGAGGCGGGGAATGACTATGATTCACAGCGCATGCGCGACGCAAGTATTTTGGAACAATCTTCGGGCTTTCTACATTACTTAGTCATCGTTCTCTAAACCAGAAACCCAAGATCCCATTTAAGGTGGATTAAACTGTTGCACCGATGTTTGCAAATGTAACTGTTGCAAGCAGCCGATATGTTCTGACTCTAAGCTTAACTGCAGGCTTTGTGTGTGTACATTATTTAGAGTCTCACAGATTTAAGTTGCATGTATTTTAATGGTGGAATAAAAGCCAGATAAGGGTACAAAACTGGCGAAACTGAACTCCAATAATATCAGAACTGGGTCAGCCTTTATACAGGGTGTATAGCAAATACTGTACAATATAATATGTGTCCCTGTCTTGCTTAGCTTACAAGTTGTCCGTCTGTATGCGTGTCTTTGAAAAAAAATATTATTTCATGAACGGTTTAAGATAAATTTACGAAACTCAACATGAAAGTTTATCACATTGGTTTACAAAAATGTGTAAAATTGTATTTTACTGAAATTATCCGTTTCAAGATGTGTTTCTTAACTAGTATCCTTCATCCGATTGTTTTGACAGTCGCACCATCCGATAGGGAATTAAAAGTTCTACACAAAAGTTGAAATTTTTTTGTTAAAATGTACTGTTTTTGGGTAATTTAGGTTTGAAAAATCAGCCGCCATTTTGAAACACATGAAATAATCGCTTCTTTTTCTTAAAATAGATCATTGTAAGATTAAACTTCGTACCAAGTTTGAACTCAATCGGTCACACATTTCTCTAGATATGAATTATTTTGTAAAAAAATGGCGGATATCAGGAAAACGTAGCTTTTCCGGACCTACGTGCATTTATGAACAATTTTGCTCTTTTTTGGGTCCTATCATCTCTTGAAATTGTGCCAACCTCTCATGAAACACCCTGTATATGTATTTTAATATTAATTAAAATTATATATAATTAACATTCTCTTTGCAATACTTTTGTTTTTAATTATTTTAAATATTTGTAATTGTTTATATATACTATTTTAATTTTTTCATAATTTAAAAAAATATACATTAATTTGCACACATCTCCTGAAATTGTGCCACCCTCTCGTGAAACACCCTGTATATGTATTTTAATATTAATTACAATTTTCTTTGTAATAATTTTGTTTTAAATTCTTTTAAATATTTGTAATTGTTTATATACTTTTTTTTAATTTTTTCATAATTTAAAAAAAATAAACATTAATTTACAAACATCTCCTGAAATTGTGCCAACCTCTCGTGAAACACCCTCTATATGTATTTTAATATTAATTACAATTATATATAATTAACATTCTCTTTGTAATACTTTTGTTTTTAATTCTTTTAAATATTTGTAATTTTTTACATACTTTTTTTTAAATTTTTTCATAATTTAAAAAAATATGTATTAATTTACAAACATCTCCTGAAATTGTGCCAAATTCTCGTGAAACACCTTCTGCATATGTATTTTAATATTATTTAAAATTATATATAATTAAGATTTTTTTTGTAATAATTTTGTTTGAAATATTTTTAAATATTTGTAATTGTTTATATACTTTTATTAATTTTTTCATAATTAAAAAAAAATACTACATTAATTTACAAACATCTCCTAAAATTGTGCCAACTTGTCATTTTAATATTAATTAAAATTATATATAATTAACATTTTCTTTGTGAAAATTTTGTTTTTAATTCTTTTTCATAATTTAAAAAATATATACATTTACAAACATTTTAATTCTGTTACACTGACGTGTAAGTACTGCCAGCTTCTTGAAAGAATTTTTAACTTAATATTTTTATTTACCACAGTATAGTAGGCTACCAAATTTCTCAGTACAAATATACCTGAGATAATTTTTGCACTAATACTGCTAATGTGGTCATGCCAGTCATCAAGTAGACAATTAGACCAAAAGATTTAACTGATTGCATTTCTTCAAGTACACTATCATCTAGCATGACACTTGGTGTCTCATTTATTTAACTTATACAAGACGAAAATCACGATTTACGGTTGAATTACTTGAGAGCAGGAAATCATAGTGACGACTTTGGTTGTCTACTGAAATTTTTACAAAAACTCGTAAAACTACTTAAAAAGGCTAAAACTAGATGCATAATTTACTCACTCCTAAGATTTGATCGCAATATTGTTTAGTCTAATTGTTTACATTTTAATTTTGGTTACTCACAACCATGCGATAGACGAGGTACACCAACACTTACCTGTAACACAAAAAACAAAATATTAGTTCTGGCAGTGCAAACATAACCTTTAGGCTAAAATAACAATATTTGAACAGATGTAAAGTAAAACCGATCATTTTTACCTTCCTCATGCCAAACTAAACCCGACAACTTGTTTCAAGACGCCAGGTAGACAACACCTGATCACTTGTAAACATAACCTCAAATAAACAGCTGATAAAAAACCAATTTTTCGTACTAGAATGAAACTTGTTTGATGTTTTATGTAAACAAAATAAATATAGGAGATTACTCTGCACATTTTGTTTTTTACACGACCTTATAGAACGTTTGGTTCTCCCAAAATAGATCAAAACGTAAAATGCCATAAAAAGTACTAGGTTAAATCCAAGCGGGGAGGCAGACGCGACGGCCGGGATGCCAACTCGCGAAGCGAGTTTGTCCGCTGCGAGCGAAGCGAAGTAGTCCATAAGGTCGAAGTGCACACTCGCAAAGGAAGCTTTTACGAGCGGAACAAAGCAACGCGTGAGCCAGGGCTGAAGGCTCAGATGCAAACATTAGATTGCATTAAGGCCTCATGACAGTGGTTATCTTTAATTATATTTTAAAAATATTGTATGAGTATCCAAGTTACTATTGATAGTAATAATATTGCCTATTTTGTTTCCGTCGAGTGTCTTCATCTGAGATCTTTATATATTACGCGTCGCATATATATGAGGGTTAAATATATGGGAGTTGTCGTTTAACCGCCCGCCGTAGGAGACGTCTACTGGACAATTAATTGATATGTGTTATATGTCGTGAGTTGCATGTTGTTGTGTTGTGTGTGATGTAAACTTTTAATTTATTATATCTGATGGTGGAACATAGTTTTTGAAAAGCGTCATATATAAAGAACGCAGACGAAGTCACACAACGGAAACAAAATAGGTAATATTATTATTTAATAAAATTTTTAACATCCATACTACTATTAAACAATTGTAACCATAACCTCAAATAAACAGCTGATAAAACCAACCAGCTAATTGAGAGATGATTTTTTTTTAATTGTGACTCATGCGTTAGAAGTGAAACATCTTAGGTTCTACAAACAGTTCGATTTTAAGCATTACACTCCTTGCATTTGTTTATGATTTTATTATTTCAGGATTAGGAAATGGTTAATTCGTAATCTAAAAAAGAACTAAGCGACTGAATCTAAAAGATTTTAGATTCAAATCATTGATTTAAAGCAAGCCTACGATTAAAATGTATCGTCTTTTGTTTTCCAAAAATGTATTTCAGGTCTTTGAGTAAAATATTAAATTATAGGCTCTGTACATTTAATATGTTGAAAATCCCTAAAGGCATAGACTCAGCCAAATATAGTTTGTTGTGTGTAGGCCTAAGTAGTTTCTGTTGAAGAACGAAGCAAACAAAAAATATTGAAAGCAACGATTCAAACATATAACAGCCGATTTCGTCAATTAGCTTTAATTCTTCAACGAAAATTACATACGACAGAATAAACTTTGAACACAAAATCTCACAACTAATACGTTTATTAACTCAAACGGGTTTCAACGACAAAGTCGCCATCTTCAGTGATGCACGAGCTACAACCTAACAGAATTTCATGTCCCGTATTTATACAGAATCAAAGGGTCGTGGCTTAAGACTACGTAACATTAGATTGCCTCGCGTTATTTTAACTAGCCTAACATTAACTATATAACTAAACAAGTTACTAACCTAATAACAACGCTAGTTATAATAACGCGAGTCAATGGTTAACGCCTTACTAATGTAACGCAGTCTTAAGCCTCGCCCCTTTGAATTCTGTATAAATACGGGACATGAAACACTGTTAGGTTAGTTATAGTTTGACTATTGTAGCTCGTGCATCACTGAAGATGGCGCCTTTGTCATTGAAATGCGTTTGAGTTAATAAACGTATTAGTTGTGAGATTTTGTGTTCAAAGTTTATTCTATCACAAGTGTATCTTTTCACAAGTCGAGCTCAATATTTATTTATAAAAATTACATAAATATTAAAACGTGTACAGCTAATGTACAGTATAATACGCAGGCGTCTACCGGTTTCCTGTGCTACGTATTAATACAGTACACGCGGCGCATGCCGATTTGAGTCGGAGAAGGAGAACTGTTTCAATTCTCGTTTCGATCTAGCCAGCCGTGGCTAGAAGAAGTGTATTGACATGACGCATTTGGCAGAGAGAGTAGAAAAGAATCTCCTACTCTTTGCAACTGACTGTTGAAGTCGGAGAAGGGAAGCGTTTCACTTTGCGTCTGATCCTGGCTAATTTGCCCTATATCACCTAAAGAAATTTCACTTCAAAAATAAGTCATTTTGTAGCAACACATTATTAAAAAATCAAAAATAAACAAATATTGCAAAACCCATTTTAAGGTGTAGGCCTACGTGTTGTTTATTCCTTGTATGTAGAAATAAACACTACTATTTTAACCAGTCGAATGATGGTGCCTAACGCCGAAACGTAGCAATAAAGCTAATATTTGTGAAACTGATTTTATTTTATCATTAATTTGATACTTTAATATTGCTTTCTACCAATACGGATTTGATAACGTGAAAGTTGCAATGCCAATAAATCTTGTGACCCGCCTACTGTGCATTATACCCCGCAGACAATGGGGGTCGGAGAAAGCCAAGTCTAGCAGTATAGGAGGCTAAGGGTGGGGGAGGTATTGTAGTCTCAAGTTTTAGAAATGATTATACTAAGACCTATGCGGTGCCGATATTGTACAGAGAAAGGCTTTTAACATTAGACTACTAGACTATGTACTCTAAGAGGGGTTGACAATAAGGACGATCTCTGTGCTATATTAAGTATTTAAGACTGTCGTAGTTTAGTGAATCTATACATAATTTAAATAAAATTGAAGTATCTGACTGTGATTTCAGAATAAATCCTTTTTCTAAGCTCATATGGTTAAAAAACCTGAACATGCATTTTTTTATTTTTTGTTTGTCCGGTCTAATTTCCGGAATGGCTGAACCAATTTTGATGAATCTTTCATTTGCATGTAGAAGACTTTTCAGAAACAAATCTAGGCTACCCTTTATCCCGGAAATATTTAGGGTTCTTATTTTAAAATTAGAAAATGTAAAAATTATGAACAAAACTAGGGGTTTTGTGGACAGACGTGACATGCAAAAATATTCTTCTGTGTAGCATGTTTATGTTATTTCTATGTATAGGTCACCACTATCCCCATCACTCCTCTTACATACAAACGCCTCTGTCAAAACGAATAATTTCCATGAAAATATCAGAGTATACAATAATCCGTTTGCATTTGCTCCGCTATGAGTTACCGCGGGGGTTGACGAGCAGGGGCAGAGCCCCTAATAAAAATTTAAAGCAATATCCACATTGTACAGGATGTTCTAAGAAGAGGTAGCTGTTTATGAATCAATATGCCGGACATATAAAACTCGATACAAATGTGGCACTTTTCAAAATTATGTTAAGTAAATATGTAAAAAAAAGTTTATTTTGTATGCCAATAAAAACAAAATAGCGGAATAACAGAAAGAACATGAATATTCTGGACAAAACCACTTCCTCCCACAATGCAATTAAAGTGTACATTGCT
Source organism: Philaenus spumarius (assembly GCA_018207615.1). Classification (NCBI taxonomy): domain Eukaryota; kingdom Metazoa; phylum Arthropoda; class Insecta; order Hemiptera; family Aphrophoridae; genus Philaenus; species Philaenus spumarius. The sequence goes on from JAGFPH010000654.1 coordinate 260,055, forward strand.
ATCTGTTCAATCTCTATTAGCTGTTGTTTTTAAACGCACAACAATTTGGTAGTTGTGTTCCGTCAGATGAGTGATTTCTAACCTCAAAACAATGCATTTTTCAACTGACAAAAAGTGAAATGTTCTGCTATTTTTACTACATTTGACCGAATAGGATCCGCTAAACAGACAGAATTGTAATTATTATATAACACACAAAATCCACACACCTTAAGCCCCGTCCACACTTGCAGACTTGTCTGCGGAAACATTGTCGGCCGACTGTCTCTCCGGTGTTTTCTCTTGTCTCCGGAGACTGTCGGCGGACAGTCTGTGTGTTTCTGGAGACAAAAGACAATGTTTTCTGTTTTCCAAACGAACGGGAAACACGCAGACTGTCGGCCGACTATCAATATACTTATACTGTAAAGTGATACATATGGTACATTTTATACTTTTGTGAAGAACATAACATAACAATTTATTTATTCTTATTATATCAATAAAATTGTGAGAGTAAGTAATACGTATTTTACCCCTTTACTTTTTATTTGAAATTAAGACTAGTAGCCTATATTTCAATATTAGTCCCTAAAGTGACTTTTTTCATATTACAGAACATATATTAATATTTAATTTTTAGTGAAAAACTATTGTTTGAACAATATAATTAACAAAATATTGTGTTATTTTATACATAAAGAGAGATTTAAAAAAAATAACAATACACTAATTCTCACATACATTCGTTTAATGACCAAACGCGTTTCAACGACAAAGTCGTCATCCTCAGTGATACATAAGCTACAACTAAAAACGTATAACTAGTTTAGCCTAGGACTAAGCTACATATTTATATCCCTCTACAAGAGTGGGCATGGTCTTAGCGTATAAACAACCAATAGGATTATCGTAACAACAGAAAGTGAAATACCACAGTCAATAGGAAAGAGAGGGAGGGTAATATTACAGTCATTAAACGTATGTGTGTGAGAATTATTGTATTGTTATTATTATTTAATAATAAATCAGCCACATGATTTACAAAGATAAAGCACGCACAAGCTAAAACCACGGCATATTCAGTCACCATGTCATCAAACACTGGCTTTCTAGTGTGGACGCAAAACAAGACGGAGACTCGAATCACAAACTGTGTCGGCAGACAGTCGGCCGACAGTCTGCAAACAGTCGGCCGACAATCGGCAGACAGTCTGCAGACAGTCTGCCGACAGTCGGCCGATTGTTTGCATACACAGTCTGCAAGTGTGGACGAGGCTTTACACTAAGAGGGTTTGAAATCAAAGGGTGTAAACTGTTTCGACTGCCATCACCCCAACGATGTTTTTTTTTATCGTATAATATTTCAGACAATGCCTGGAGACGGATACTTATCACACACGTCCTCATCTTACTCAGCAAGAGACATGGACATTTTATCCAACAGGATATACAGCTCCTACGCTAATAAGGCCAAAGCTATTTTAGATCGAGATTTTTCCAGCTGATGTATAGGTTGTGGCGTTGTGGCAGCAAATTTATGGCTGGCTTTCAAGAATTTTCATATGAAAGATGATCTATTGCAGTGACTCTTATGGTGAGACCTAAAGGTCGGGTGTAGTTAATGATCACCGTTTTATGATGTAATTATTAATATATATATATATATATATATATATAAACCGCCGTAATTTGATCCGCACTAAGTGGCTCGGACGAGTTCGTTAACAAAAAAATCCAAAAATCGGAAGCACGTTTTTTGACAGAAGTTAAACAATTTGTGAGATTTTTCGTACAAGATTTACATTTTTGATGGATTTTATCTACAAAACTAAATATAGGGGATTATTCTGTTTTTTATAATACCTGTCTAGTTCTTCTAAAAATTATTAAAACGCAAAACATCGAAAATTTTTAAATCCGCGCGGAAGATTTTACCGTAGAGGCATCTTTTGATCCGGGGACGCAAGATTAAAACTCTCAAAGCGAAGCGAAGTAGTCTATAACCCCCAAAGCGAGTTTTTCTGCTGTGAGCTGAACGTAGAAGCGGGTGAGCGGGAACTTTAGGTGAGAATAAATTCTACTAATATATTCGTACATCCAGCGCCTTTATGAGTAGACCGATTTCCCAAATAGTTGGTTGACACCCTTACTAAAATACATAAACTTAATTTAGGGAAATCCGCTCAACTCACGTCAGCTGCGTGTCCGATCTATTTGCTTTAAAATGTTAAATATAAAAAAGTCATTAGTAATCATCTGGAAAATGTCGCCGGGCCAACGAACAGCTGTTACGATTAGCCTAAACACTTCCCAGCAACAAACCAATTAGAAATAGTTGGATACATACTCGTGACAAGACAGAGGTCAAAGAACGCAATAATGCTTATTTATCCAAGCTTCGTGCAGCCAACTCTTGTTCAGGCTTTGCCTTTTAAAGCGTTACAAAATTGTATGCCGTTCCACCCACATAGGCCTGTTTAGATGTGCCTTTATATGGTCTGTAGTAGAAGTAGCTTCACCATAATCGGACGCTAGGTTTAATTACCACAGAGCACTGCTCGTAATGTGCGTCTA
>JAGFPH010000654.1:262620-321503 GCA_018207615.1 Philaenus spumarius
TTGTCTCATTTAAGATCATTTTATAAATCGATCTTTTGTAATTGAATACTGAAAAAATATATATACTTTCTATAAAATGGCGAATCCGGCTTGCGATTTACTTTTAATTACTGTATACATTTTGTAGTGTGTAAAGAAAAAAGTTCAAACTTGGTACTTAAAAAATGTCAATTACGTGACGAATGAAGATGATTTAAAAAAATGTGAAACCCAAAACGGATGCATATTGTGACTGGTTAAAATGAGACCTTGCAAACACCAAGGGTTATAATTTTATGATAAAAAATAAACAAAACAAATGGTTTTAAATTTAACATCCAAGATGGCCGCCACTGCAGCAGATCCTTAAATCACAAATATTTTGATACAAAGCAATATTTTGATAACCCTATCCAAATTAGCGCCCGAAAAGTGTTTTTCCAAAAATACTGAACGCTCCCGCAATGTTTTAATAATTTTAAAAAAGAAAGTGATCTTGTTTTAAAAAAAAGTATAAAAGGGATTTTGAAATGTCTTTCGATTAACAGAAAGACAAGCGTTCAACACCAACTTTCTCTCTCCCTTCAAGGAGGACAATGACTTATTTTGTTTAGTAGTGTGTGTTTTTCTTATCAACCTCATTATGATTAACTTCCACAAAGTTAAAGCCTCAAATTTCAAAATTACTTTCTATTTTGTTGGCCGCCATTTCGGATAGGGTTGTTATAACTAACTTTGCTCAGAGGTTAAACATGTTTCTATCTTCATTAGAAGCCGAGAAAACCAATCGTGTCAAGACTTTCTAACCGCCCTGTATAGTAAAACTTTGCAACGGGGAAACTGCGAGGGACTATAAGGGTTCCTAGTGGTAAGATCATAACGTTCCAGTGGAAGCACTGTCCATTTCACGGTGAACGACCCCGCGGCCTTGTATCTCCCGGGCTAAACCTAACCCAACTCGCGGATCCTATCAATTGGCGCGTGAATACTAATCAAGATGACATCATCTGACTAGAAGGGGAAAGCCAGATGTAACGTCTCCCGCTGACGTGAGTCATCGACAACCTGTTCCGCGATTATATGAAAGACGAAGTGGCAAAACATTCGTTTACACGTTACCCTTCATCATTTGTAAACGAGTCTTTGTAATCTGGGAAGTAAACAAATACAACTAAAATTAGCTAAGACAACTTTCGCCGGAAACCTGACTGTGTTTTTAACATTTTCTGATTTTAAAGTGTTCACAGGAACCTGTCGCTTGTACCATATACAGGGTGTCTTTTTTAAATGGGCCACCATTGGCATCTTGTAAACTATAAATCTAACAGCAAACTTTAAATGGAAAACCTTTTCTGGTTGTCTAGAAATTCAAAAATATGTAGTTAAAATATTTGTAAATGGCCGCCATTTTCCAACATGGCGATCAACTTACAAATTTCTTATGGAAAACCCTGTATTTTATGAAGATTTTGGATTTTACGAGTTATTTTAAGACTTTTTTGTTCTTGGCATTTTTTTTATAAGACTTAACCGTTTAAAAGTTATAGGGGTAGAAAAGTTTTAAAAACACAATAGGCCTAACTGAGCGGAAGATATTTTTGTATGAAAACGTTTTGAACCAATGAAAACGCTATTAACACTAATAAAAAAATTGCATAAACAAATAACTCTTTTAAATAAAAAAGTACGGTTTTGTTATTATTATTATTTTAATTATAATTTTTTTTATGCAGTAAAATCCAAAATCATTATAAACTATAGGTGTTTCATAAAAAAATTGGCCGCCATTTTCCAATATAAAAACTATACTTTAAAATGAAACTTATATTATAGCCTAACAAACAAAGAGCTTTTCGTTAAACAACATTTTGCAGGAATTAGTCTCAACACCTGATATTGAACATCATTAGTTCTTTCTGATCAGAAGATTCCAGGTATGGCTTCATATCTGCTGTTAGAGGGAACGAAGGCGGAAGTAAATCAAACAGTGGTTAGCTCGCTGCCAAGCTGACGGGATATGACTAGTTACCTGGTCATACTTTTACTACAGTATTTATAGTACTGTAGTATTACAGTATTATAGTACTAACCCGCGGCGAAGCAAATGCAAACAGATTATTGTATACTACGATATTTTCACGTGAATGACGATTGATTAGAAGAGAGATTTTTTATTTTTAAATAGAAGAGGGGCAATTTTCAAGTTGTAAAATATAGCCAAAATGTGATCCGAAAAAGCAGCTTTCAAACTGGTCAAATAGATCTAGTAAAGAGTAAAGTTGGCAAAAATTTAATAGTGATAGACCAACGTACGGGATGCAAACTGCGAGCGAAGCATTCTATAATCCGAGGAAACAAGTTAGAAGTGCTAACTCGTAAAGCGCTGTCCATAGACCGAGCCCGCAAGGTCGAGGTGCAAACTCGCTAACCGAGTTAATCCTAAGCGAGCAAAACGAAGCAGCGCTTGAACCGAAGTGCAAACAAATTCTAAAAAAATACTTTGTACACGCAGGCAGCTATTCAACGCCTTCGTGAATAAATTACCCAAATAGTCGGTTGAAGCCCTAAAACGTAAAAATCTTAATTTTGTAAATTCGCTCGACTCACGTCAGCGGTCCAGCTGAGTGACGGAATTATTTTCTCCTGGAAGGAGAACGATCCGAGAACTCGAAATCGCGCGTGCGCAATAGGTTGACAACTCAATCTCGAATTTTCTTCGAAGAAGGGATCCGCCGCAATGTGAAGTGGAGTGTATTGTATAAGTCTGGGAAAATAAAGAACTATGTTTTCATGTGTTGACGGTACTTCCTTATACATGGAAAATTAATGTAATTTGAAGGGTTGCGTATAATGTAATTTGATTTACTGAAAACGTGTCCAAGTAGCATTTCTACGAGACATGTTCTAAACAAATGTTTTGACAGTTTAATGCGCGTGACCCCCCCCCCCCCCCCCCCCCCCGTGCGTCATTATAATTCACAATGTTTACTCGTTCATCATAAACGTACGTGTATAGCATGACTAATTGATTAACGTCCTCGGGGGATATTTCAAACATAAAATGAGTAAAACAAATTTCTGCGATTATTTACTGCAATTTAATGATTTTTTTCTTGTTAAAGGCGAAACACATAAGCAGTCGTCATCGTCTGGAAAACACGGGTAAACAATTGCACACACACAAACTCTACAGTTAATTCAGAACACACAGCTGATGCTAGTTAAAAAAAAACAATAGAAAGTATATCTAAATATAACCAATAGCGTTCAAACTATGCAGAAAAGCCAACACCATATCAATAGCAAGAGTATCATCACCCAGCATGATCTGAATGCAGTTGGCGAAACATCTTACGGGCGTGCTGGAAATTTTCACAGCAAAAGATGGAAAGAAATTTCTAACGGTATGACAAAGTGGCGGGTACCGTGACTCTTCCACTTTGGTTCGATTTTGCAAACTGAACCGTTGAAGTAAGTTGAGCGAATTTCAAAAATTAAGTTTATATGTTTTAGGGTTTCAACAACTATTTGGAAATCTGGTCTACTCACGAAGGCATTGAATAGATGCCTGAAAAATCTCCTATATTAATTTTTTTTTATTTAAACCCCAAAAACGCGTCAATCTAGTACGAAAGATCTCGAAACATTGATCAAAAAACGTCATCCCGGTTTTTGGATTTTTTTTTTTTTTGGTAACGAAAGTGTCAGAGCGACTTTAAACACCAACGTGTGGACCAAATCGGACTAAAATCCTGCCATTAAAGTGGAACACGTATACATATATCATTACAAGTTTTAATACCACCCCCAAAACAAGTTATGGGAACCGTGATCTGTGCTCACTGACCTCTATCAGCCGTAAGAGTCACTGCAATAGCTCACATAATATAGAAATTCGCTCATCTTTCCTACGGAAATTCACTAATAATTATTGTAGGCCTAGATAGAATTCAACACAAAAATTCAAGTTCGGATAAAAGATTCACTAAAAATTCACCACTAAAGTATTAAGGGCAAACATTCGAGTGCGAATACAAAATATATTAGATTACTTGCTGGTATCTGCGACTTTGCTCGCAGATGTGATTAAATAAATAAATGAACTATCGGGTAAATATTGTGACTTGCCATTGCACGCAATTAAAAAAACAACTATATTAGATCCGAGTCCCATGGCCCAAAAAAGCACAGCGAGTTTCGCCCAAATCGATCTGTATCCCTTTAGGCCTTCGTAAATTATTAGCTATAAAAAATAAACCCTAAAACCCCTTTTTTCGCCAAAAGGACGATTGTTACTTTTGTTTGTGAACAGTGGTAAGTTTGTATATATGTTAGTAATATAACTATGTTAGTAATTTACTTGATGTAAATCAACTCCTATAAAAGCGAGTGTACGTACGAGCGTACGTGGAGTAATATTTAAAGAAGAAATAAATATTAGTTTAACTTAATAATATAACAGCTGATTTCACCCATCACCTAGCGTAGATTATACTTTGGGGTTATGTTTACAACTTCAATCAATGATATTGCCTATAATAGTAATAACCTCTAAATCATTAGATCTATCAATATGAAATAAAAGGTAATTAAAAGATAATATTTTTATCTTTCTTTAAATATACATAATAGTATACATAAACGCAAAATCTTAACAAATATTCCTACAGTTTTATAGTCCTTATAATTGTACACATTTACCGAGTTAAAAATCCCCGTCTGCATAGTTAGGTAGGCCTAGATAAAGTGTGTTGTTTGAATAGTATTTTGTCTAAATAATGTGTTTCTAATTAATCCGCCGGTGATTTTTCACGGGGATTTAAAAGTTATTCTATAATTCTTTCTGGACAATATGATATATAATATGTGATATTTAGCCATTTGTAGTATATCTTAGAACTTATTTTAAAAACATGTCTGCGCAATTCAATAAAAACCCTTAGCACTGTAAAGTAATATAGTCAGCACTTGGAGGGTTAAAGAATATTGTTTCCATTTAGAAGGCGTATAATGAATACATTTACAGTAATCAAAGAAAAATCAACTATTGTGTTTTGTAATAAATTTAAAAAAATAAGAATAAGAGTTTAGAGGTCTGTAATGGTACATAAAATTTAAAACCACGGTAACTTAATAAAAAAAAGTATAGTACAAATGGTATTTGCGGCTTCGCTTGCAGATGTGATTACGTAAATTAATAAAAGAACTATCGAGTAAATATTGTGCCTTAACGTTACACGCAATTAAAAACAACTACTTTAGATCCGAGTTCCATGGCCCAAAAACGCACAGTGAGTTTCGCCCGAATCGATCTGTATCCCTTTTTAGGCCTACGTAAATTATTAGCTATGCACCAATAAACGCTGAAAATCCCGTTTTCCACCAGTTTGTTACTCATAACTCCCGAACGAACATAAAAATTATAGATCAGGTTTTGAGGTGTACTTAACATCTATGAGTACATTTCACATTATTGCATTGCATACTCTTTTGATATATATTTAACGGTTAAACCAGCGTATACGGCAAATTAAAACACATACGATCTTGTCAAAGTGTTAAGCTTTTGATACAAATCAGTTGTTTAACTTATAATGGTCGCGTGTCGCGTCCGTTGGCAAAACCCATCATTTTGTCCATAATTTTTTACATTTTTTAATAGGGATCCTGAAAGAAGAAAAAAAGTATTCCCATTGACCCCGAATAATTTTCTAAATGGTTTCTTAACAGACATCATTGGCTGTAGTTCGGATTCCACGTAAACTGTAGATCCCGTCTTCATTAGCCTTAAAGTGCAAAACAGCAGAACGTAAAAAATAAATAAAAGTAGCCTAGATTAATCTCTGAAAAGTCCTCTACATACATGCAAATGAAAGTTTCGTTAAAATTAATTCAGTCACTCTGGAGATAGCCCGGACAAACAAATAAGGCAAAATAAAAAATGCATGTTTAGGTTTTGGTAAAGTGTGAATAACCATTTGAGCTCAGAAAAGAATATTGATTTCGAAATCACAGACACTTCAATTTTATTTATTTATATACAGATGACGACTAACTAGGCAAAGCAAGACAAACGACTCATGTGGCAATATTGAACGAGCTGGCAACACAACCGGCAAGAGAGAGAGAACGGTATGCGATAATGTTTTATTGGTATTTTAATAGTTTGAGCCTGTGCGCACCTGTTGCATAGCAAGTAAACAAGCGTTGGCGTCTAGTCGGCACAAATAGCCAACTGGAGCTGATTCTGTAACAATTCAGGGGATGGACATGGATAAAAATTAAAGGAAATACTTACTATAAACATATGTACGGAAACCCGTTTCTTACCAGCTATCCCCACCATTTTGTTTTTAGTATTAAATACACTAGATCGGATCAACCGATTGAATTGAAATTTTGCGCGTTAATCATCATAAAAAATGTAACTAATTTGTCTTTAAATTCGAATAACTTGTTTTGAGTTACAGGCATCAGAACGATTTTCTTTTGGAGAATTAGAGTAGGACAAATTATTTTCAAATTATTTGAATTTCATATTTTACAACTTTCATTATTTTACATTTTTCCTTTGGCATATCCGTTTTTGAGTTACACTCGTTTGAACATGAGCGCAACCCATTTTCAGCCAAATTGGTAAAAATTGCCGATGTTTGACGATTGATTGTCGCTAAACTACTCAACCTAGTCTAACGTTTAAGTACCTCATAAGACGCGTAATGTTGTCCTCTTTAATTAATTATACGGGGACTTTTTCCGTACGATCAGCCGTTTATGAGTTATAAGAAAACAAAAAAAAAGTGCCAAAATATCGCGGTTTTCGGCTTTCAAACGTTACACCATGCTTATAAACTGTCGCAAACTTATGTTACTCTTATTTGGGATGCACAAAGAGGATTAAAATCATTTCGGTCTAATTTGCCTGGGCTATCAGCGTAAAGACATAGTCTGAGGAAAAAACCGCGAAAATAAAGTTCTTTCTATACTTCCAAATATACAGGGTGATTCAGAACTATACAGCAATGTCTCGGTAGCTCATTCTATAGATAAAAATAAGAAACCATGTTCATATAAACGCTTCGTTTTGGAGTTATCCACCATTTCGTTTTTTTTAATAATTTATAACTAGAGAAAAGTTTGACTGATTGAGTTTAAACTTGGCATGAAGGTTAACCTAACAATGATCTATCTCAAGAAAAATAGCCGATTATATCCAATCATGCGTTTCAAAATGGCAGATGCTTGAAAATTTCAAACCTAAATTATGTTTTATAAAGTGTTTTAATTTGACATACACAAGTCATATGCGTTCATTACAAATTGTTGACATGAGGTGACAGGAGTAGGGTTTGTACAGATTTTGTAAATAGGTTGTCCAAGGTCCGCCCTGATGGCGAATAACAGTCCCAAGATCAAATAGAGATACGTTTTCAAAAAATCAACCTAAAACTAAACAAAATCAACTATTTGTAATAATTGGTTTGTTCGCCAATTCACCGGCATCCCATACCAACACAGTAAACACAACAATGCTTTATGTACATACGATGTTATTGTCTTTAACTTAGCTATTATCCTTCATCCGATTGTGTTGACAGTTGCACCATCCGATAGGGAATCAAAAGGGCTACAAAAAACGTATCTTGACATTTTTTGTTAACATGTACGGTTTTTGAGTAATTTAGGTTTAAAATTTTCAAACAGCCGCTATTTTGAAACGCATGATTAGATACAATCGCTTATTTTTCTTCAGATAGATCATTGTTAGGTTAAACTTCATGCCAAGTTTGAACTCAATCACGCAAACATTTATCTAGATATGAATTATTTAAAAAAAAAGAAGCGATTTCAGGCCTGTATTTAGAAACAAATAAAATTTGCTAATTGCACTGAATAATTTGTTTCAATCTTAATTGTCCTGAAGTTTTTACAGTGTAAAGAACCGTCTATTTAGCAGCCTATGCAGGAACGCTACCAAGAGCATGACATAATGAATTACGTGTTCATTAACAATGCCTTATTTATTCGAGTCATGTACAGGCGGACTATGTAATACATATAGGTAACGGTACGTTGGATGTAAACATTGTGTCGACTGCGCCTCCATACCTACCCTAAAGTGTAAAGGTCATTGACCTTACACTACGTTGACCATAGAGGTTATTGGCGTCCAGAGTATGGAATTGAATAACTTTCCCAATATACGCGAGTTAAAATCTCGTAGTTTCACATTTTGCAATTAAGTTTTACTCGAAGGAAGCAATTAAATTAAATCTAGGAAGTACAAAATGACCACACCACCTACTATGAAAGTTATGAACGCCGATTTACAGTTAGCCTTTGTTCGATAGTTTTGACAAAATACATATACGTATAAACATTTTAATGACCCCAAAACGTGTTCTGGGGACCATGATCGGTACTCATTTACTAATCCCGCCCTTAGGTCTCGGCCATAAGGGACACTGCAAATAGCTCATCAATGGAAATTCGCGAATTACGATTTTTGAGGTATTCTCATTTAAAATGTTTATATGACCGCCATTTTGAAACTGATTATTGGAACAAGTTGATTATGACCAACAACTTTTTTTAGGTTAGGTTAACAAAATAAAAGTAAACACATACAAAAGAACTACAAAATCGAAGAAAAAGATAGGTACTGATTATAGTTAAAACATATGTTGTTTACATATAATAAACAGCTGATTCGTATCAAAAGCTACACAGCACAATTTTAGGTTAGGGATTTACTCAACACACACGTTACTTGAATGCATGTACATTCACTGAAAACCTGCTTTGAATTTTACATTTCTTGATAAGGTATATAGGAAAACGAGTTATTTGACATAAATCAAATTGTCGAAGTAAGACGATATGTTTTTGTATCTAAGGGTAGGGTGACCAAACGTTACGGAAAACCGGGTCATAACAAATAAGGTGTCCCTAAAATTGATTTCGGTACGCTCAAAAGTTCAGGAATCCAGTTTTAAATAGATTTTATGAAGTTGTAAATACTTTTTTTATTTCGCTCGATTAAACGATACGACACGATCAAATTAAACAGCTGACGAAATCCAACATTTTGTTTGAATAGTATTGAAATCTTTGATATCGATAAAAAATAAATGTGTGGCATTTTTAGAGGCAATACGAACACCAACTTTAACGGTTTAAAATCCTGTACAACTACGAAATCGACTGTGTAGAATTTTGTAATCCCAAAGAACAAAGACATGATCAAGAAGGCTGGAAGCAGTGAAAATTTCCCTTTCTCTAGGAACAATCAACCCCATCTACAAACACCCAGTAATATTTAAAGCTTGTGTTAATTAAATTTGATTTAAAATTCCATGGTTATAATATTTCAAAAACTATAATAATTTTGTTAATAATTTAGCCTAAATTAAATATTAATTAAACATATGTAGAATTAAGTCATAGTAAATTTTGTGTTTTTCGTCGTTATCAATAAGCTATAATCAGGCTAACAAAATGTATTAACAAAATATAAATTTCTTTAAAAATATAAATGGAGGGGGCGTAATTTGGTGCCCGGCTGGTTGTGTCCCGGTTTTCTACCGGAAATGAGTTGGTCGCCATATCTAAGGGCCAAATCCAAATGAAAACTTCTGAGTTAGGCCAGTCGGTAGGGATAATTTTAGACCAAAAGTTCCAGTAATTTACAATACGGCTGATTTTTTTATAAGTACATTAAAGTATGTAGATTACCATACAAAAAGTTTACCAGTCTATCGATTTCCCAAAGTCAAAAAAAAAATCGAAAAACATTTTTTTTCGATTATCCTTAATATTTCGAGCTGGGGTGAAGATAAAGAAAAAGAAAAAATACCACCGTGTAGGGAAAGTATTTTTCAATAAAAAAAGGACATATGTATTTAATTCCTCTGACCAATGGTTTGTCTGGAAAAAATTCGATAATGCAGGTATGCATTTTGCAGCAGGGGAAATCTCTAAGCCATTGGCTCTAAAGGATCTAGGAGCCACTTGACTTATCAATGGGTTTCTCGATTTTAGGACTTCTAGATCGGGTAATTTTCAAGATAACAAGCTGAGACTCGGCATAAATATTTAAAATATATATTTTAACTCCTTTGTCAAGTTTCAATTCGATATATTAAAATTCAGCCAATTTAGAATGAGCCAACGCTTCATATATGAATGAGATTTCAACTTTTAGTGATTTCCCCTGCTGCAAAATACATATACCTGCATTATCGAATTTTTTCCAGACAAACCATTGGTCGGAGGAAAGAAATACATATGACCTTTTTTATTGAAAAATACTTCCCCTACACGTTGGTATTTTTATTTTTATTTATCTTCATCCCAGCTCGAAATATTAAGGATAATCGAAATAAAAAGTTTTTCGATTTTCTTTTCGGCTTTGGGAAATCGATAGTCTGGTAAACTTTTTTTATGTTAATCTACATACTTTAATGTACCGGTACTTATAAACAAAATTCAGCCGTATTGCAAATTACTGGTAGTTGTAACCTAAACCGACTGGGCTAAGTATATTTTTGAATAATATTACTGGACTGAGTGTAAGGGACAGTCAGTAGCGCAGTAGTTTCCAATCAATGGTGTAAACTCTGTTAACGGGACATTAAAGTCTAGGAAAGTTTTTCCACTTCTAGTCTAGACACCAACTGATTGGTTTAGGCCTACCTGTCAACGTTCGTTACGCCACACCCTGTGTGTATATCGTGTTGCATTGTCCTTGTACAGTGAAGGGGGGTGATGTGATCGTGATAGCATTGACATAGTGCGCCGGCGCCAAGCGAAAGTAAAGTGCATTGGTTGAGTCATCTGGAGTAAGGCTGGTTTAACCTCCAGTAGACGGTGAGTTATGGCGTACCGGAGGATAAGCAAGGAAGCGTAGCATGTTTAAATGGCCGCCATTTTGAAACGGATTATTGGGGAAAAACTCAAAATAGGGTTTAACATTGATAAATAACTTTAGAGATACAATCTATAAATGTAAATAGAATAAAATTGAAGTGTAGGCCTATGTGATTTCAAAAATTATAAGCTTTTTTCTAAGCTCATATGGTTATTTACACTTTACCAAAACCTGTTTATACACATTCATACATTTTTGTCTGTCTGTCTATTGTCCTGGCAAAACTCCGCAATGGCTGAATCGATTTTGACGAAACTTTCATTAAAATGTAAAGGACTTTTCATAGAATATTTTAGGCGACTTTTTATTCCAAAAATATTTAAAATTCCTGTAAAAAATGAAAAATTGTAAAAGTTATGGACAAAATTAGAGTTTTGTGGACAAATTTTGGGTATATTGCGTGTCAATTTCGATCTATGTCTTACATTATGTACAGGTCACAGCTACCCCCATCACAAACTTAGATCCAAGTGCCTTTGTCCGAAGCAATCATCATTTTCGTAAAAAATCATATAACAAAAATGTAAAAATTATGGACAAAATTAGGGAATTTTTGGTTTGCATAGGCATCACCAAATATGTCACCGCAAGGATTGGCGAGCGAAGCGAGTTTATTTCATCAAAAAATGTCGGCTAGCTTGTAAAATAAGCGTTTCCAGGGATATTTTATGGAATGAAATCTATACATATAAATCAGATTAAATCGTCTATGATTTCGAAATAAATACTTTTGTCTAAGCTCATATGGTTATTTACACTTTACCAAAACCTAAAAATGCATGTTTTTTATTTTTATGTTTGTCCGGCTATCTCCGGAATGGCTGTACCAATTTCGACGAAACTTTCATTTGCATGTAGAGAACTTTTCAGAGATTAATCTAGGCTACTTTTTAACCTGGAAATAAAACTACTTTTCTAAGTCCCTATTTAAAAACTGAAAATTAAAAAAAAATAGGGTTTTTGCAAATGGACGTGACAAGCGACCATTATAAATAAAACAACCGACTTGTATCAAAAGCTTAACACTTTGACAAGATCGTCTGTATTGTAATTTCTGTATACGCTGGTTTAACCGTTAAATATATATATCGAAACAGTATGCAATAATGTGAAATATACTCATAGATGATTACATCTCAAAACCTGATTTGTAATGTTCACGTTCGTTGGGTAGTTATGAGTAACAACCATGTATTAACATGTAATGCAATGCTATCAAACATGTGTTGATAAGCTTTTAATCTAAAAAACGGTTAGTTGTGAACCTGATTATAAATTCGCCAAATTGGTAGCAAATAAACGTGTTTTGGTTTATTGTAAACCTAACCTAAAATTATTTCAAGTTTTGTATCCAAATCAGCTGTTTTATTTATAATATGTAACAACAGATGTTAAATTATTATTATAAGCATTTTACGTTGATTTTTATTTACGTTGTCTTTTAGTTTGTCAATCTAACCTAAAAAACTGTTGGTTTTGAAGAATGAACTAATTCTAAATTTGCTAAATTGGTTGCTATGGTAATTAACGTAAATCAGCTGTTTTATCTGATATGGGGTTGGGAGTGAAATAAGTAGATTTTGCTCTTAGTTGATTCTACACCAGTCAGTCAGTCGGTACGGCACTATGATTTTGAGGTGTAGGTACACGAAACAAACATTTAGGTGGGCACATTCCGTCAGCCGAACCATGATAATTGCCTGGATAAAAGACCTGTGTTTATACGAAGTTTGGATCTCTACTTCCGAAACACCCGCTAGGGGTACTTGTACGACTTCCCCACGTATGTGCAAGAAAGGTTTATTTATAATACAATAATTGGTTCACACGTCTTGTGCCTAGGTAAAATGCTATCATTGTTATTTCTGCTTATCAAACCCAGATAACGTTTTTGTAGGTTCCGCAGCTTGCCCAGGTGGAGGGGGCAAAACCCTAATAGTATCAATCATTGTCCGTCTGTCCATCACAGTAGATTGTCTCGGGTAAATCCATTTCAAGTGGCCCAACACTGGTAGCGTATTTTGTAATTACATACCCTCGCGTTTTGGTAGTTCAAAACTATCTAATATTATTCGGTAAGGAATTTCCCCATCTTCAAATTACTTCGTGATTACGAATTTCCATAGGAAAGATGAGCTATTGCACTGACTCTTATGATGAGACCTAGAGTCGGGAATGATCAACGAGCACCGATTATATGAACCCCAGAACTCATTTTGGGGAGTCACCTGTGTTCACATTTTACGTCCGATTTGGTACACACGTTGGTTTTGCATGACGCTCGGACTAGTTTTTTAACCGTAACTAAACACTTTTTGAGATTTTTCAACAACATAATTTATGTTACCAAAATGTAACGCGAACGAAGTAAAATATGCCGTGAGTTGGACTGGGAAGTTGAGAAAAATAATCAGGGAAATGAAGGATACCTATAAACCGTAATCAACCAGGTAAGCTTATTGTATTTAAAGGTACAATATTAGCTTTGATTAAAACACCTCAAGGTCACAGTGAATAGCAAACTCATGTTTACATGTTGAGGTATGCGGCCGTGATAACGTTCACTGATAACATTCCGAACTCCCGCTCCAAGAATTTACCTTCCCACATCTGTAATTAGCAGTCACGGTTCGAAATAACTACAATAGATCTACTGTATGTATACGACTGTTACAGTATCAGTGACGTATGTACGACTTTTATCATTTAATATTACAAGGTCTCTAGGTAACTGGTAAGTGTTCCGTGCCGTCAGAATATCAAAATAATTGGATCACGCGGCTGAACCGCTGACGTGAGTTTAGTAGCGAATTTCCAAAATTTATATATTTTAGGGTTTCATCCGACATGGGAAATTGGTCTACTCACGAAGGCGCTGAATAGCTGCCTGCGAGTACGAAATATATTAGTAGAATTAGTTTGCACCTTGTTTCGGCATTGCGGATTCGGATTATGGATCGCTTCACTACGCTCGCAACGAGTTCAGATTCCGACCGATGGCCTCGGATCAAGGTGAAATCCGCCACGTGGATTTGAACCGGGTACTTGTATGTTGCATTAAGTTTTGATCGATTTTGTGGGAACTAGGCGGGTTATAAAGTCGCAAAAAAAAGTGCAGAATTTCTCCTGTTTTTTTTTTGTTTTTATAAAACCCAAAACAGATTTCATTCTAGCAATACAAATATAGAAAAAATAACTAACTCGGGTCAACAAACGTGTTTCAGGTTGTTGGATTGTTTTGCTAATGAACTCGTCCGAACGACTTCTAGAAAACCAACGTGCCTATCAAATTTGGTCCAAATGCGAATGCATAAATACATCATTTTTAATGACAACCCAAAAAAGGTGTTCTGGAGACCATAATCGGTGCTCATTGACTACTCCCTAGGCCTCACTGCAATAGGTCATCTCTCCTATTTAAATTCACTGCGAGCGGAACGAAGGAACGCGTGAGCCGGGGCTGAAGGATGAGTTGCAAACAAATCCTGCTAATATATTTCATGCACGCATGCAGCTATTCAGCGACTTCCTGATTAATAAAATTATCTTAATTAGTTTGTTGAACCCCTAAAGCATATAGATTTATTTTCGAAAATTCGCTCTTCTCAGCGTTATATGTTGTTACAGAATTCCACAAAATGCGTCTCCTGACCGTATCGTAATTCCGGCAATTTATTACAATCTCTGTCGTTTCGAGGTTGAACATTCCGTTGGCAGGTCTCACCAAGGAAGTATACGAATAGCACCTGAGGGATACGAAAAGGTAATGTCAACTTGATATTTCGTCGACATTTATTACACCAGATGACAGGTCTCTCAAGGCACTTGGCCAGCTGTGGGAGTTAACTGTCATGCTAATATTTAACCTTCCGTCTAGGGATGGCAACAATACTGTATATCGATATATTGCTCTCGATAAATCGATATATTTGTATCGATACTTTGGATAAAGATATATCGCTGATATCGATACTGTATATTGCTCTCAATATATCGATATATTTATATCGATGCTTTTGATCCTGATATATATTGGTGATATCGATACTGTATATTGTTTTCGATATATCGATACTTTGGTTCCTGATATATCGGTGATATCGATGCTCTAAATACATTACTCTCGGTATATCGATATTTCGGATCTAATATATTGGTGATATCGATACTGTATATTGCTCTCGACATATTTGTATCGATATTTTGGATCATAATATATCGGTGATATCGATACTGTATATCATATTGTGCTCTCGATACTTTCGATTCCGTTATATTGGTGATATCGATACTGTATATTGCAAAATTTGGTAAAACGTTGGTTTTTTAAGTCGCTCGGACGAATGTTCGTTTTTCGTTTTTTCGGACGAAGCATGTTTTTGACGGGAAGTAAATTTTGATTTGTCACTTGTGTACCTACTAGAATGAAACTGTTTTGGAGTTTTATCTAAAAGAAATAAATATAGGAGACTATTTTTTTTACACGACCTTATAACCGGTCTGGTTCCTCCAAAATGATGAAAAATACTTTAAATAATGTATTCGGTTCAAATCCACGTGAGGGATTTTACCGCGGGGGCAGCTTCTGATCCGAGGTCGAAGAGAGGGAAGCGGAGCAGTCCATAATCTGAGTCCGCCAATTCGAGGTGTAAACTCGCAAAGCGAGTTTGTCCGATACGTGCTGAACGAAGTAGCGCGTAAGCCGCCGCTCGAGGCTGAGGTGCAAACAAATTCTACTAATATATTTCGTACGCGTTATTTAGCGCCTTCGTAAAGTAGATTAATTTAGCAAATAGTTTATTGAAACCCTAAAGCATATAACCAACTTCATTTTTGAAATTCACTCACATCAGCGATTCAGCTACGTGGTCGAATTATTTTCATATTCAGAGCAAGTAAAGTGTAACAAGTAGATGAATTGTAAATTATCAGTAACTTAGTTCAAAACTAAACATAAACACCATTATAGTTAACTAGTGATATACACAGACAGGGGGAAGGGCGGAAAAAGTTTAAATCCGCCACTGGGTAGCCCATGATGATCCCGAAGGCAACGAGCGAGCTGTTGCCACACATTTCGGCACCATTCCTGGAATTTGTAAACGTGATTTCAGCTCCAAATGGCGAATTAAACTTCACTACTGTTACTGAGTCAAAAATTAACGAATACATTCTAAAATGAAACTACTTGGCCTGTATGTCGAGCCAAAAGTGCTAACCAATGTTGAATTTGCTAACCAACGTGACTTCTCTATTGTAGATAAATTTGCAGTCGGTCAAACTAAGCAATAGAGCTGGGACAGGAACAGCTGTTCAACAATGAGACCAAGACCGGAAACAGATGTACGGACACGAGATGCAAAGGATGGATTATTCTACTAATAAGGCCAAGCTATTCTTACAAGGCGTTGTTGTTGTTATTTACTAGGTTTCGCAATTTATAAAATTCTAAACGGAGTCCGAATCACGTCAGTACGAAGTGTATACTTTCGCAGTTACACACAAGATGAAAGAGATCCTTACAAATTAAATTGTTATATCTGCTACAATCTACATTACTTAGTTGACAGCCCAGACGTTAAACCGTTTCGGAATTACTCCATCTTCTAGACTGTTACGGTAATATTTGAGTATTGTAATGGTTCTGGATGTACTCATATGGTTGTAATTAGATGGAGCATATACGAAACGCGTCAACTAACGTCAGTGTTAAGCCAATGCTACGTTTTGCAGAAGATAATCAACTAAATAATAATAACATTAAGAACGACTATTTTAAATAACTTACTGAATTGCAATAGTTAAAACAGGTTGAAACCAGAAGCAGCACAACTTACCTAGAACACAAAAAATAAAGTTAGTTAGATTAAAGAAACAAAGATAAGATAGTATATATCGTGAGTTAAGGATTGGGTTTAGGGTTTCGAGTCCTGCGATGGACTATTTAGGAATCTGATGTAGGGAATGTTTTATGCGTTAGTTTAGGATGCATTTGTTTATATATACAGGATGCCTGAAAAATATGGAAACGGCTTGATGTTTCAAAATGTACGAGTCTTATGAGATATAAATAAATGCAGTTATTCACAGCCATAATAAAAACGCAATTTTTGGTGAAATTTTTGTTCCGCCATCTTGGATTCACCATCTTGAAATGAACTTCATTTTTTTAATGGTGAAGAAGTAGTGCGATACAAGATTTCAACGTAAAATTTTACGAAAAAAATCATGGTAAATCCGTTTTTTAATATCTAAATCCGTTTTTAATTTATCGTCAGTCAAATGAGCGAAAACGCAAAACTGTGGGTCAAAATAATCGAAAGAAAAATGCATCGCATATTGTAATTAATTTACAACTTTAAAAATTTCCTTCTAAAATGCGATTTAAAAAATACACAATTGTAATGAACGACCTAAACAACGCAAGACAACAAATATAAGATGATTTATTTATTTTTCAATTTAAAATAGTTATTAACAAAAATAAAATGACTAAGAAGAAGAAAATTAATTACGAGTATTTCAAGTGAAATCACTTTTAAACCAAATCAGCTGCAAGATACAAATAATTCGACCACGCAGCTGAAACGCTGACGTGAGTTGAGCAAATTTCCAAAATTAAGTTTATAGGCCTATGATTTAGGGTTTCAAACCAACAATTTGGGAAATAGGTCTATTCACGACGATGCTGAATAGCTGCAAAATGGTTCGCACGCCATTTCGCATATTAGGAGTATCTTCAATACACAAAGCATTGCGTGCTTCGCACGCCAACCCCCATATGGGAGTATCTTCAACACAAAAAGCATTGCGTGATTCGCACGCCAACCCCCGTTAAAAATTAGCATAATACTTAAATTTATTGAAAAACTTTAAATGATCATACATTTTTTATTTATTAAAAAAAATTGCAATTAAAGTGTCATTCGATTTGAAATGAAAGGGCTTCAAATTTAGTGTCTAGTAAAATTTTGTTTTAGTAGCTGGTTTTCATGGAATTTGACTTTAAAATATTTTAATTGCCGCCATTTTGAAATGCGATGAGTCTAATCAAAGATATTTTTGGAAAATGTTTATAGCTATATAGTTAAAGTGTATACCAAGTTTCATAAAAATATCTCAAAGGGCTTTTGAGTTTTTTTTTATACAAAATGGCGGATTAAGCCTAAACTAAGCCAAAATCGAAAAACATTTATACTACATTTTCGACGTAATTTTGCATGTAGAGTCTGAATATGCATAGCACGCTACAAAAATAACTAAAAAAATTGTTAAATTTAAAAAAAATGGATTTAGGCTAATTTTGGTTGTTGTAGACAATTAGCAAGAAATTATGTTTTTAGTTTTTTGTCGATAACTCGGTTATCCTTTGACCTACTGAATCTGAAACTACAAAAAAAATCACTTTGTCTGTCGTTAAAAAAGGAAAATATTTTGTCTCTTGTGCATTTTTTTTAAAGTTAACTGTTTTCAAGATATTTCACGTTAAAAATCTGTAACGGCCCCCATTTCGAAAATTATAAAAATAAATTCTTTGTGTTTGGTACACTTGTTAATCGTAACACTATAAAATGCTTATTCCAAATTTGAACTCGATATCTTATCGATTTCCAGAGTTACAGTGTTTTTGTAAAAAAAAAAAACAAATGGTGTCTAGCTGCTAAACAAAGTGGAAATTGTAAAAATGTTATTCTTCCTTTTCAGCTTAGAATTACACATAGAATATGAAAATGCATGCCAGCCCAACCTTTTTCTAACACCCTGTATATATGATTTTTAATGACACCTCAAAACGTGTTCTGTGGACCATGACCGGTGCTCATTTGCTACTCCCGACCTTGGGTCTCACCATAAGGGCCATTGCAATAGCTCATTTTTCCTATGGAAATTCGCTAATAATTACTAAACATACTACGTTAAATGCTCAAATTGCTTTCCATTTACTGTTTAACAGTGCGCCAATCTAACGTAATATCTATTTACATCTCTTATCATGTCGGGCTGTATTTTAGCAGCTTCTTCGGTTATACGAACTTTATGTTCGTCAATGCTTCAATAACCCCGAAAGGAGTAGTCTAGAGGAGACAGATCTGGTGCCTGGCCGCCCATTCTATAGCTTCTCTACGCCCAATCCATTTGTTCGGAAACGTAATATTTAAATTTGGCTAGCATTTAAACATATTTAGCATGTTTTCAAACTTACATGCCTTATTATGCAAAATAAAGCAAAATTTTCAGATCCTAGACCACAATTTGCTAAAAAAAAATGCCCGCACGCACGAACCCAAATGAGTCCTTTAAAAGCATGATCAGGACCACCAGCTTTTTCAAGGAGGAAGAAAAAACTGTTCAGTACGGTACTGGAATGTTTTAGTGTGATAAACAGGACTTGTTTGCAGTTTTTTGGCTCTTCCTTTTGAGTTATCAAGAAGATTTTTTCAAATGAAAATTAGTCATACAGATTTAGTAAAAAACAAAACAAAATGGCGAATAGCTGATAAAACAACATATATTTATATTATGGGGTTTTGATCGAAACGTCCTGAATTACCTCCGCGCATTACAAACAACAGCCTGTATAGGCTTACAACCATCATGCTTAATTCTATTTGTAAGTACGGTGGATGGAACGCTTCCCATTGTGTGAGAAACACCTGTTTGCAACAGCTGTCAACACATTTCGTCCAGAGGACCAAATGAGAATTCAGTGGAACATTCATTCTACGCTGCTTAGTTAAAAACGTCAAAACTGACTTTTAAAAACAATTCTCTTAGGGCACAAGTACAATCCGTGGAGAAAAAAGTACTTTTAATTTCTTGTTTTCACAATCCATACGTATATTTTAAAATTTCTTTTCAATAAAAGTGTAGAATTTAACAAAGACGCAAAACTCTATCACGGAGCTGAACCGCTAACGTGAGTTGAGCAAATTTCCAGAATTAAGACGGTTTTACTTCTACAACCAACTATTTGGGAAATTGGTCTACTAATTTAATAGCTGCCTGCGTGTAAGAATAGTATATTTCATTACTAGTACCGAAAGTGGCACTTTCCGGTGCGCGCCCAAGTTTCACGTACGAGGCGAAGCCGAGTACGGGAATAATTGGAGCAAGTGCCGGAAAATCACTTTCGGTACAAGTTATGAACGGTACTTTTCATCACGACGCAAAAATACACACAATGCTGAAGAAGAAACCTCAGTAAAATGCAAACTATTATATTTCTCAATTAACATTTTTTTATAATAACAAATTTACTATAATAAGCCTACATAACAACGTAACAATTAGAAGTTCAATTAGAAGGTTTTCATTATCTCTGTAGTTTTTTGTATCAAATTGTCAGGAATATTAGACATATTTCGAGAGATTTTAAACATGCGCTATAATAACAACACAGCAAAACTCATTTATACCTATTCCTGTTTTCGGTTTACATTGTTGAACAATAAGAACAGCTGATATAAATTGTAAGAATAAACGGCAAAGCGACGTCAGAGCGCGTAGCGGGCAAATGGAAAACTAATTGAGAGCAAGGGAAAACAAATTTAGAGCAAGGGAAAATCAGCTGATCGTTTTTCCCTTGCTCTAAATTAGAGCTTGGGAAACGATCGTTTTCGTTGCTACCAGCTGACATCGAAAGTAGCTACTTTCGGTACGGAGTGATGAAAATATATTACAAGAATTTGTTTCCACTTCAGCCTAAAGGTCCCGGCTCACGCGCTGCTTCGTTCCGCTCACAGTTTGTTTCGTTTTTTTCTAGTTTGCACCTAGACCTTGTGGCATCGGGTTATGGACTGTACCGCTTCGCTCGCATTCAGCCTCGACCAGACGGGCTATATAGATCGTGTAAAAAAGACAAAATGTGCAGAATCTCTCATATTTTTTTAGATAAAACCCCAAAAAAGTTTAATTCTAGTACATAGAAAAGATGAGCTATTGCAGCGACTCTTTTGGTAAGATCTAAGGTCGGGAAGGTGATTGAGCACCGATCATGGTCCCCAGAACACGTTTTTTATGTCATTAAATATTTTATACATACATGTGTTCGCACTCTAACGGCCGCAATTTAGTGCGATTTGAACCAAATTTGGTACACACATTGCTTTCATAAGTCGCTCGGACGAGATCGTTAGACAAAACAATACAACAGCCGTTATTACAGGAAGTAACCACTTTCTGAGATTTTTTCATACTAAAACGAAACGTCATTGGTGGACTTTACCGTGAGGCAGCTTCTGATCTGAGGCCGATGCTCGAGGCGCAAACTATTAAAGCGAGCATTTCCGCTGCGAATGGAATGAAGCCCGGGGGGGGGGGCTGGTTGGAGGCTAAGTGCAAACAAATTCTATTAATATATTCTGCGTCTTCGTGAGTAGAACAATTTCCCAAATAGTTGGTTGAAATTACACACATTTATACATTATACATTTTATTTTGTAAATTTGCCAACTCACGTCAGCGGTTATAGAGCTGGAAGTCAACTCCCGTATTTTGACAATTTTCAACCATTAAAATCAATATTTTGCAAAATCCTTTCTTAGTGCGCGTCTACATGTAGTGGTATGAAGTTACTCTGAACATTTTAAATTTCTAGTTGTTCTTAGTTAGTTTTTGGTTCTTGATTAATCAATCACTTAGTCTGGGCTTCTCCTTTTATATACACCTACAGATGTTTAGAGAAAATACATTTGATTTTAGTAAAACGCGCAGACGCCTCAGCGGAAGATATCTGAACTAAAAGCATTCTCTTTTCATCGAAACTTTAGGAATGCTTTCAATAATCCCCGAGAAGCAATATCTCTGACAAAACAATTCCTTAATGTATTTTAAACGACACTTGAAAAACAAATTAGTTTTAGCAGGGGAATTTCTAGGAATTTCTTAAACAGTTCAACATTTTAAGTTTTCTGATCGGTTTATAATGTTATCGGTATCCGCGTCATAGAATAATCATCAACCCCTACAGTATAATAATTTACAGTGTACAATCGAAACCTCACAATTCTCGTATTGTGCTACTTTTATCATAATTCGACCACGCAGCTCAACCGCTGACGTGAGTTGAGCGAATTTTCAAAATTAAGTACAGTACTATATATGTTCTAGGGTTTCCAACGACTATTTGGCAAATTAGTCCACTCACGAAGGTGCTGAATAGCTTCATGCGTTTACGAAATATATTAGTAGAATTTGTTTGCACCTCAGCCTCAAGCCCCGGCTCACGAGCGGCTTCGTTCCGCTCGTAGCAAAGAAAGCCGTTAGACCTTGCGGTCTCGGATTATAGACAGCTTCGCATTCTCGCAGCAGAGAAACCCGCTAGACCATGAGGTCTCGGATTATGGACAGCTTCGCATTCTCGACGCAGAAAAATCCGTTAGACCTTGCGGTCTCGGATTATAGAAAGCTTCGCATTCTCGCAGCAGAGAAAGCCGCTAGACCATGAGGTCTCGGATTATGGACAGCTTCGCATTCTCGCAACAGAGAAAGCCGCTAGACCTTGCGGTCTCGGATTATAGACAGCTTCGCATTCTCGCAGCAAAGAAAGCCGCTAGACCTTGCGGTCTCGGATTATAGACAGCTTCGCATTCTCGCGATAATACAGTAAACCTTTTGTTTGCTTTTACCTAATCTAAAAAAAACTGATAGTTGTGATGAATTATTGTAAAAAACCTGATTCTAAATTAGCCCAATTGGTTGCAAATAAACGTGTTTTGGTTCATTGTAGGCCTAACCTAAAATTATGTTCAGTTTTTGATGCAAATCAGTTGTTTTATATATAATATGTAACAACCAACGTTTGAATTGAATCAAAATATAGTAAGCATTAGTTGATTTTTGTTTGCTTTAAGTCGGTCAATCAACCTAAAAAAGCTGTTGGTTTTGAATAATAATAAACTGATAAGTAAAGTTGCTATGGTAATGAATGTAACAAACATGACGTATTGCTAAGCTTTTTATACGAACAGCTGTTTTTGTGCGCTATGGTCTTGAGTCCATACAAAAGAAACTGTTTAGTTTTTTCCAAATTTGACACTTTTTCGGGAAACTTTTCAAAATTTCTTCATATAAAAACCTAATTTGGACTATTACGAACATTTTAAAACGAAAAATAGCTAAATTGGTCCAGCCGTTCTCAAGTGATGCGCTTACAAAGGAACAATAACTCATTTTTACTTTCTCCACCCTATACGTAGTATTATGGAGAAAGTATTGTTTTCGTAAAAATGTTCGAATTTAAATTTTCAGTTGTATAATCTGTTTTGGTGCTCCTAGAACCCCAAAAAATTGTTTAGTGCAATTATCTGTGTTGGTGCTCCCTGAACCCAAAAATATTTTTAGTGGAATTTTTTGTTTTGGTGGTCCCTGAACCCAAAAAAGTGTTTTTAACGTGGTGTCTGTCAGTGTGTCAGTATGTATACACGACCAGAGGGGACACTATTGGTCCGATTTTCATGAAATTTGGTATGTAGGTACTATACCCTAATATCTCCAGGCGTTTTTTTTTCATTTTTTGGAATTTTCATTTTTAAAGGGTAATTTACCCCAAAAAAACCAATAAAAAACGACAAAAATGCAAATTTCTCAAAAACGGCTCTAACGATTTTGATCAAATTTTCAGTATTTATAGTGCTTAAGATGCCAAACAAAATGACACCACCCGCTTTTATCAAAACTTCGGCGTTTCATAATTATGGGGAAATGTTAAAAAATAAACAAGTTTATGTTGTCAATCTAGCATCACGGCGACGGCCGCACGGGGTAGCACAACGGTAGCGAGGACGGCCAGTAATTCAAAGGTCGCGCGATCGAATCCCGCCTGGGACAATAACTTTTTTATACGATTGACGTAGGTAGAATATTATTTTTTTGTTTTGTTCTAAAAAGTAGTAAATAAAATGATTAAAAACAATATTATTTTGACTACAGTAAGTTGGGAGAAAGTTTGTGTCAGTTAACTGATACCGTTTATTATTATATAGATATGTAACAACAGATGTTTGATTTATAATTTACAGTAAGCCATTTTCGTTGATTTGTTGTTTGTGTTTGCTTTTATTTTGTTAACCTAACCGAAACAAGCTATTCATATAATAAAAAAATGATCAGAACTGTCCCCACGGTAAAATCCCACATGTGGATTAGAACCGAGCACTTTTACGGTATTTTACGTTTTGATCGATTTTGGGGGAACCAGATGGACAAAGAAACAAAATGTGTAGAATAATCGCCAATATGTAAAACCACATAAAAGTTTCATTCTAGTAAGAAAAACTCAAGAAATTGTTGCTTCCGGTTGTTTAATTTCATTGGCTAACGAACTCGCCCGAGCGAAATAGAAAAACCAACGTGTGTACCAAATATGGACCAAATCGAACGTAAAATAAGGCCGTTGGAGTGAGAACACATACATACAAGTACTGTGTGTGTACAATATGTTTAATAACACATTTAACGTGTTTTGGGGACCATGATCGGTACACATTTACTACTCCCGACCTTAGGCCTCACCATGAGGGTGCAATAGCTTATCTTTCATATGGAAATTCGCTAATAAATTATTAAAAACAGTACTTAAGATCACATACAGACAGACAACTTCTAAACTAATCAAGGTAGGACACATTTATACTGTACTAGCTGACCCGGCAATGTTTCGCTATTGCTTAATTTGAAACTTTGAAAGACTGTAATTCGTATCCCTGAGGGCCGATGTAAATTATAATGGGATTCTGCTCATTGCTTGATTTACCTAACCTAAAATTATATTCAGTTTTGATCCAAATCAGTTGTTGATCAAAATCAGCTGTTGATCAAAATCAGCTGTTGATCAAAATCAGCTGTTTTAAGCTTTTCATACGAACAGCTGTTTCTGATAAAATCAAAAGAAATATTTCTTCTTCTTCCTTAAGATTGACCTTCCATAAGATTAACATTGAAACTTTGAGGGCCACTGGGGCGTAGCCCTTATGTCCTAGGACTTTGGTAAATGGCCTAAAACCTTCCCAGGGTTAACCCTCGAAGTGCTAACGTCGCATATGCGATGTATAAAAGTCGCGTTACGGTGCTAACATCGCATATGCGACGTTTGCGCAACACATTTTGTAAATGTGTACGACGCCGCTATTTTTAATACAATCGGATACTTCTATGTATATTGATGTTTGGAAAGAGTCACTTTATTATAATAATTAAGAGTTTCATAGCGATATCAACTCAAACAAACCTTCGGCAGAATTGTCACATCAACTATCTAGTCGTGTAGTACGCGTAGATAGACGCTCGGAACTCGGATTTTGTTTGTTTATCCATTAGTTGTTATTCATTTTAGTTTTAGTTTAGATCAGTTTATTTTTATTTGTTTTCTAAATATTTATTTATTTTTGAAGTAATTATGAGTGAACTTAGCAATTTAAGTGCTATTAGAGGTGCATTTGAAAATAGTGATTTTTAGAGACTTTGAACTGTAAATATTTTTCCTTATTTTTTTTCTTGTATACTGTATAATGTGTGTGTTATTCCTTTATAACAAATTAAAACCATGAATATTGGGCCTAGACGATACTTTTATATCTTTAGAGGCAAGTTTTTCTTCTTTGTGCAGAAAAACAATTTTTTTTATAAAAAACAGAGTTTTTTTTATAGACAAAAGTTTGTTTTATATAGCAAAGTAGTAGTGTTATGTATATTTCTATTCACCATAAAATTGTGTAACTTTTGGCTATATTGATTTTTCTACATTACTTTTTTTTACATATTTTGAGTGAGTGGTTTTAGAACACAAAAACATTTGTTTTTTTTATTTCTACTTTGGTCAACAAAAAAAAGTATAAAAATTATAAGGTAAGCCTGTTAATGCTATTTACTGTAAAGAGCATGTAATTGTGATTAAAATAAGTCTTACTGTTAGTGAGTATTTTATAATGATTTTATTTAGTTAATAAGCATGCACGGAACCAAAAAACCCTTAGCACTAAAGAACAATATAGTCAGCACTTGGAGGGTTAACCTGTGTTACTATGCAAAATTTCAAAGCAATCGGATGGACGGTTTGGTAACGCATAAAGGACAAACGGACATACATTGAATTTTATATATATAGATTATTTGCTAGTTTTGACCAGC
Source organism: Philaenus spumarius (assembly GCA_018207615.1). Lineage (NCBI taxonomy): Eukaryota > Metazoa > Arthropoda > Insecta > Hemiptera > Aphrophoridae > Philaenus > Philaenus spumarius. The sequence goes on from JAGFPH010000654.1 coordinate 288,656, forward strand.
TGAATAAAACTGTAAAGTTTGGTAGAATGGTTCGAGACACCCTGCATATGTTCTTTTGACACGAATGGTTTTGGGATCTAAGGAAACGAAAACCAGGTAGAAACTTTCCAAATCACTTTGGTAACGATTGCAATGGCAACTCTCTTCGAAATCCACGGAAAACATTCTGCAGGCAAGTTTTGAATCGGCTTCAGAAGTATTAATCGTGCAATTTCAAACCACCCTGTATTTACAACACGAACGTGACAGAACTCAGATGAACTTGTGCATGCGCAGTTTAGAGCGGATGACGTCATCAAGACATGACTTATCGTTGCATTTTGCGCATGCGCCGTGACGAGAAGAAACAAAGAAGGTCCCGCTGTGCCTTCACCTTGTCACTATATACAATGCTTGCGCCTTGCTGTACGTTGGTTATACGATATCGGTCAAGGTTTCAAAAATTATGTTCTTTCTTCTAAAATGTCTCGACTAGCCCGCCAAGGGTTCCGTACTCGAAGCCGTTTTACCAAAACTATATAAATAACAAAAATACTTTATATACTGAACTAATTTACCAACAATCTAACTATATGCAAAATGTCAACTAATCAGAAAATTAAGCGATCCTTAATGTCCGTGGATAGTCTGTGTGTGGTATTTTGATGTTTCAAAAAGGGGTGATGCAGATGTAGTAAAGGGTTGAAAACTTACCACTCTATATTATTCTAAAGACGGAAAGAGCCTTTTTGAACGTATCGAACGACGAATAAGATAGCATTTTCTAGCGAACTTCAAAAGCCGAGAGTGGTCAAAAGTACTGATCATGGTCCCCAGAACACGTTTTGGGGTGTCATAAAAAATTATATGTATATATATTCCTACTCTAAGCGACACATTTTAAGTCAGATTTGGTCGTACAGTAATTAAACTTATTTGGTGTTTTTACCCAAAAAAAAATTAATATAGGAGATTATTCTGCACTTTTTTTATACACTACCTTATAGCTAGTCTGGTACTCCAAAATCGATCAAACCGTAAATACCATTAAAGTGTTCTGCTCAAATCCACGTAGGGGATTTTACCGAGAGGGCAGATTCTGATCATGTGTTTATTATACGAATAGCTTGTTTAGGTTAACAAAACAAAAGCAAACGCAAAAAAATCTACGAAAAAGGCTTACTGTATTATAAATCAAACATCTGTAGTTACATATTATAAATAAAACAGCTGATTTGGACCAAAACCTTATCACGATAATACGTTAGGCCTATACTGAACCGAAACACGTCTCTTGTAAGCACGTACATTATTACCATATCAACCAACTTGGCAAATCAGTACATTCATAATCATGATGACACTCGCAGTGAAGTAGCATTTTTTATTTAGTGCCTGAAGTTAAATTAAGTGTATATTTAATTCCCAAGTGGACTTTTGATGAGTATAGTTGTCTTGTGTATTGCAGACGTCAGTCGTACTCTTTAAGAAAGGAAACAATTTAATTTCAATTTGAAGAGTTTAATCCCAAAGAAGAAACGGGCCGCATGATATGAATCGGTGCCCAGCCATATAAGGCTAAAGAGAAAAAAAAACTTGGCAAATCTATAATCGCCAAGTTTAACAACCGACAAATTTTTTAAGTGGTTAATATCTCCTTATTACAGCATATATAAAAAAAACCTGTCATTCATGTAAAAACTCAGGCCCTACTGAGCATGCTTCAGGAACTAGGCCACCGCCCTACCCCGATCCAAGTGCTTGTGTCCTAATAAATCGTCAATTCCGTGAAAATATCAGTTTATAATAATCCGTTTGCATTTGCTTCGACGCCGCTGGGGTTGGTGAGCGAAGCGAGCATGGTCAAGTTGAACAATCACACGTGCCGTAACAAACTTCATAACATAAAACCAAAAATAGCAGAAGACTCGTTCTACACAACTCTGAATACTTAATCGCTTTCTACAGCATCAATTCCTAAAACGGCCACAAAACCCACCTGACCAAACAAGGCATAAACCCGAGTTTGTTATTCAAAACCTGACCCAAATCGTGTTTTTACCAATCACCTCACCAAGACCCAACATGATCGTCCGCCCTCGCTTTTCCACGAGTTAATCGCACTTAATCGGCCCGCCGATTTCGATTCACCCGATACAAACCTAAAAACAAAACCTAGTTACGAATTAAACGCTTGAAATCTCGCCGTATTCCACTTAACCTCCCACATGTGTTGTGTACATATATGGGCAAGAGAAAGCAACTCCATGAATGGTGAATTAAACAGCTGATGTAAGAGCCTTGATAACTCCGAGCTTAATGCAATGAGGTAAAGGCCGACTGCAATCGTATGTTTTGTTATGTAGCATTATGTCACATACAACAGCTGTTAGCAATAATTAAACGTGTAACAAGTGGATTGAAGATTGTGAGGTTATAACAGCTCACTAACGTTATAAGGTTATAGGCTACAGGGTGATTCAGAACTATACGCCAATGTCTCGGTAGCTCATTCGATTCTATAGCTATAACAATATTGTATGTTCATATGCTGTTTATACAAATTTGGATTATATATTTTTTTATCCTTAATTTTAATGACAATTTCCACTTTTCAAAATTGATTTTTATGTCATTTTAGAGCTTACACAAAGAAGGGGAGCTCCCCATTAAAACTTATTTGTACCTCCCCCCCCCCCCCCACCGGTCCAAAAGTTAGCTATTGTTTCTAATAAGGTGATCAATTATTATTTGTAGGCCTATCTATCAAACGTCTAATTTCTGAACTTTAAGTAACTGTGATTCCTAAACGACTGAAGATATTATTAAAAATATACTAGAATAAAACATTCTTAAAATATTGTTTAACATCTGAAAAACCATCAAATACAGGGTGTTCCACAACAAATTTTACAGTTGGCCGCCATATTGGAACATGGCGGCAATTTTTTACATTTCACAAAATGGATTTTTAAACTTCATTGAAAAGAAAGGAAGGTTCCCCTCCATTTAAAATATTCTGTATTATTTACAGTTCAAAAGTTAACTTTTGTAACATTTTAGGTGGGACACCCGGTATACATACTTACATATCATATTCGGAAAGTCTGGAAACGGTTAATTTCGTATATAAGGAAAATTTGAAAATAGATGTGATTTAGGAAGCTCCTCTATGTAAAAATACTATTTTATTAGGATTTCAAAAAATGTATCCGCCATTTTGAATGTAACTTTGTTTTTTTTAAATATGAAGATGGCCATGTGATACATTATTCCGATGTAAAATTTCAAGAGAAAACCAAAGGTGAAATTTGTACATTCATAACTTTAACCGCTAAACATTCTGGAAAAAATTAATTAGTTAATTTTCTTTTGAAATCCTACATTGAAATGGTGTAATCTGTATCACATGACCAACTTAACATTAAAAAAACTAAGTTACATTCAAGATGGCGGATAACTTTTTTTAAATCTTAATAAAATAATATTTTCACACAGGTAGATTCCTCAACCACACCTACTTTCAAATTTGCCTAATATACGAAATATTAAACAGTTTCCAGACTTTCTGGACACCCAGTATACAATTTATAATGACACCCCAAAACGTGTTCTGGGGACCATAATCGGTGCTCATTGACCACTCCCGGTCTCAAAGTAAGAGAGTCATTGCAATAGCTCATCTTCCTTATGGAAATTGGCTAAAAACAGGTTAATGTATTATAATTATAACAAGTTATTTTTAAAACGTAAATTTATACCTGATAAATGTTAGGTTAATTTTTAATAAAACATATTTTCTGAGCATTCAAAATTTTGGTGGTGATAAATATCTGTTTTTTAAGAACAGGTATAAAGAACAGTTCCCAACGTAGAACAGAACAATTCCCTCGAGGTGAGTGTTCCCCCACGTCTCTACGGTGTCGTGCCATCTCGTCCAGATTCCACGAACGTAGGGCGGGGGGTTAATTCTCTACCCGCCAACTAGTGGCATCTCGTCCAAAAACCTATGCTATTGTTTACTTGACAGGTCTACAAAAACTGTTGGAACGTTTAATTCTTTTTATTAAGCTTTGTCAAATAGAGTCTTCAAATTTGGTCTTGAACAGACCCGTCTTCGAATTTTGAATGTGTGTTTTTACCACACAATTTAAATCATGTACAATCATGTTAAAACTCGCCTTGTATGTAATACAGGGAGGAAACCAATCTTCTTGTGGGTGCTCCTTACCTAATCTCCAGGTTGCGCAGTAGTACAAAAATTTCCCCAAAGTTTGTAGAATATGAAGCCGCTTGTATATTAACAGAATTTATTTGACATAAATTACAATTAAAATCTGAAAATATTCAAAGCGGCCGTTATGACTTGTCGTCATATGCCCATCACTAAAACGAGGAAATAGTACAAAAAATCTATAAAATAATTAAAAAATTACATAATAATTCAATCCATTTTGATTACGTAAGAGACAATTCTCAAAACTATTTTAACGTCTCCCGAATGTTCTAACTGTTCTGTAGCTCTTGCTATGCGATTGTCCATTACAATGTATTTTTTCTTTCTCTTCACACCTTCTAAATTTAAGTCGATTCTTGCCATTTTTTAAGTCAGAACTTTCCGCTTCCTTCTTCAGTATGGTAATCATACTTTTGATGTGAGGGTGTGGTTTGTCCCTTGTAAAGTTTTCACGTGGACGAGATGGCACTAATTAGTGTGTTTAATCAACTGTAAGACTGAGCTGGACGAGATGGCACTTTTTTCTAGGAAATTGGATGTTGGACTAGATAGCACTTGGACGAGATGGCACTTCATCGTATCTACTACTGTCACAGAAGTAAGGGTAGGACCTTTATTACCCCACACCCTGTACACATAAGCGTTTTCGGACCCATAATTGTACTAACAACAACAAACCGACCTCAAAGTTTCTTCCTGAATCATCGTCTATTTTAACATCGAATCCAACGTAGCAAAAGACTGCCCGCGGCCAGCCCAATACAATACACCAAGTAACAAAGCCAACGGTTAATCAAACTGCTAGACCTTGTCCTCGATGTACAACAGGCGCCTTGATTAGATGGAAGAGCCTAGTATAGTAAAGCGTGCCTTGCTACACAAACTGTTGGACCACGTGCAGGACCTTTGATTACTAAACCCTAGCGCACTCCATGAATCAGGATCAACAGTCTTGCTATTTAAGGAACTGTATATATATATACAGGTTGTCCATTTTAACTAGACCACCATGGGAATATCAAAAAGTACAAGATGTACAGCAAACTTTAACGGGGGGCTTCACCCATTTTTAATGACGCTTAAAATATGAATTTGTAAATTCAAAATTCACTTAAAATATGAATTTGTAAATCGAAAACTGTGCCGCCATTTTCCAATATGGCGGTCAATTGATAATTTGTAATTGAACACCCTGTATTTTATTGTGTATTCGGAATCTACAGACCATTTTAAGACTTTTTTGTTCGTGAAAACATGTTCATGAACCCAACTGTTTAGGAGCTATAGCACTAAAAAGTATAAAAAATCGATATTTTGGTTATGTATTAATTTCAAGACCAGATTAAAATGATCAGCTGATCTTAAGTATTTGGTAAATCATTAACAGCTGAGTTTTCTCATTGTTGTTCTCATTAATATTTTTTATAGCAGTTGATTCTTTGTTGACAAAAAATTAGTGCCTGATAATCGATTACTGATTTTGTAATCCTTGGTGATAATTTAAGGTTTACCTTTTTGTTTTCTTGTAAAACTAATGTTAAATTAATGTAATTATTGTTTACTCTAATAAAATGGAGTTTACAAATATAGAAAAATTGGACATGGTAGAGGTTTATTTTCTCAGTCAAAGGAACTGTTCCTTGGCTACACCTACTTTGAAGAAAGATTGAAGAAATTTATTTCATTTTCGTATTTGGTGATTTGATACAGAATGACGCTGCAGTGAAGAAAAACTGTGAAATTTTACAAACAATTTAAAATCCAGTTAATGAAAATCTGACGTTGGAAAAACCGAGAAATACACATGGTTATCTTTCTAACAGCAAAGTTAAGTTTTAAAGTTGTAAAGCCAGGCGTGAATTGTAATTTGTTTACAGAACGCATGACAAGGGTCCGACGGATTTGGCACAGTAATCCGTTGTACGGTGTGCCTCAAGTGAGTGTATTGGGACCCCTTACTGAGTTAAGCATCAGAATAAAGCTGATGTCATAGTTACAACCTTGCGGTGGATCCGTGTATCTAACTACACAGCCTCCGGATAAAGCAATATTGTACAATAACACAATTGTATAAAGAGTCTGTTGGTAGCGTTCTACCTGACAATTATTTAATAATTTTACTTTCTTGCGTATACTTCAAGATAACTCCAAACGAGCAAAATTTTGTCAACGAATACTCAGAAAGCCTACGAACTTTCCACAACTACGTAAGTTAGTTGGTTCGCAACGGGATTTTTCCGTTCCTTTTAAGTCAATTTCCATAGGAAAGAAGAGCTATTTGCAGTGACTCTTATGGTGAGACCAAGATCGGGTGTGGTCAATGAGCACCGACAATGGTTCCCAGAACAATTTTTGAAGTGTCATTAAATTTGTATAAAAAATATATGTGACTCTAACGGCCTCATTCTAAGTCCGATGTGATCTAAATCTCATACGGTACACACGTTGGTTTTTTTCAAGTCACTCGAACGAGTTTGTAAGCAAAAAATCCACAACCAGATATTTATTAAAATATTTATCCAGATCAAATATTTATTGAAATCGTTTCCTAAGAATTGTAGAAATAAACCACGTTCCTACAAAGTTGGAAATGCATTTTCCCTAATTTTTAACCCCCAACGCCAACAGACATGTGTTAACGTGTGCATCTGTCAGTGACATCGTTGCTCTTAAACGGATGAACCGATTTTGATTTAGTTTTTTCAAGGTCACTTGATCGAGAGTGTTCTTAACTATGATTCAAGAAAATCTGTTCCCGAAGATCATCAGCTCTTTTCTAGTTGATGAAGGTACATTTTAGAGGTATTTTGTGTTGAAGGGTTTTTTAACTTTAACTCTAAACCTATAGTGAATTAAAGAGAACTTGCAAACTAAAGCTTATTTCTAAACTTTAATGATCAACTCGCTACAAATTTTGAAATTATCTTACCACAACATTTGCATTACAATTTAGTTAAATAAATTCTACAGCAAACATTTTGCCTTCTCCACAACCGTAAACCTACATTATCAGTTTATTTTACTAAAAATGAATCACAGTAGAAATAGATTTAATTTAAAATAATTCGACCACGCAGCTGAACCACTGACGTGAGTAGAGCGAATTTCCAAAATTAAGTTTGTTTATTTTAGGGTTTCAACCAAAAATTTGGGAAAGGCGCTGAATAGCTGCCTCCGTGTACGAAATATATTAGTAGAATTTCTTTGTACCTCAGCCACACGCTCCTTCGTCCAGCTTCAATTCACGCGCTGCCTCGTTCCACTCGCAACAGAAAAACTCACTTCGCGAGTTTGCACCTCTACCTTGCAACTTTGTATCAATGGCAGCGTAAAACTCGGCCTCGGAACAGAAGATGCTCATTTAAAAAAAAACTAAGTTACATTCAAGATGGCGGATAACTTTTTTGAAATCTTAATAAAATAATATTTTTACATAGGTAGGTTCCTCAATCACATCTACTTTAAAATGTTCCTTATATACGTGGTTTGAACCGGGTACTTTAATAGTATTTTACGTTTTGGTCGACTTTGAGTGAACCAAGCGAGCTATAAGGTCGAGTAAAAAAACAAAATGTGCAGAATAATATTAGTTTTCTTGGATAAAACCCTAAAAAAAGTTTCATTCTAGTACGAAAAACCTACAACAAAAGTTTACTTTCTATAAAAAAAACGTGCTTCCGATTTGCGAACTCTTCCAAGAGACTTACGCAACCGACGTGTATGTTAAATCGGACTTAAAATGCGGCCATTAGAGTGCGAACACATATATACATAAAACATTTAATGACACCCCAAAAGGTGTTCTGGGGACCATGATCATTTACTCCCCCCCCCCTTAGATCTCACCATAAGAGTCACTGTAATAGCTCATCTTTCATACGAACATTCGCTAATAACCATTGTTTGCTAAGTGCTAGGTGCGGGTAAATTTTGTATCTTCAGTTGTTGGAATTGAAAATGAATATGAATAATTTCCTCAGAATATAGTAGTAAATACAGAGAGCCCAATTTACTTTTCGGTGTTTATATTCACCGACTCCGTTTAACTGAACTTCACCACAATTCCTATAACCAGCAGCCTCGCTAAAGCCCAAATTTAAAATTTATATTTTCCCGGAACTAACACGTCTAAATCCGCAGAGAAAAAATAAAAACGATTACACAAGAGAGCACAGTTAAGATCATATTTACCGCATTAGTCACGGGATGGTCCGTACATGGCATCTGTGTAAAGGAGCGGTCACAGATACCAAATAAAGGAATCGAATCTTCGATGTGCCTGTTGCGCAATCTAACCATATATTGTAAGCGTGTCTGCCGCTTTACAGAGGAAACTGCCGACACAGATGCGTCTACAAGTCGGTTTAACGCCAACTACTGTGTTTGTTTCCTTGACCAAAACTGAAAGCTGATGGGACGTATCTAAAACAATCAGTGTCTTAGGTCATGGTTTGAGCAAATGTTTGTGTTTGCCTCTCTGGACTGGATTTATATTATACAATTATATTTTAATATGCAATAAATATAATAATTATATTTGTAAAAAACATTTCTTTGGGTAAAGTTTAGTGCCTTAAAGGAAAACTTAAGCCTATATCGATTTTTCCCGAATGGCGGACTGCCGTCCGATATTTCACGGACCGCGATACAATTTAAATTTGAAATCTTGTAGGGCTACTGCAGACTACGAAAATAAATGAAATATGAAACTAGAGCCTCAAAATTCAATCAACTATTTAAGCTGTAGGAAACGCACAATTACATCAACGATTTGGATATTCGACACCGAGAATGTGTTAAGCCTGTATTGACCTTATTCAGGCGAGTTGTACGAAATAAAACCTGCAATTTTTCATGTTTGTCTTTGTATTTTGTAGAATACATTTTGTATTAGCCGTAATGCTTTAATAAATAAACGGTACCAGATATCTGCCACATACTTTCTCCCAGTTGAAACTTTATTAAACTTTATTCCCAAATTATTGCATTTTTTACCCTCTTTTGAATGGTGATAGCTAAATTTCATAATTTTTTTATCTTTTAGGGGAAAAGTCAAAAGAACTAGTTTTTGCTTTTTGGCCCATAACTTTTGTATAGGTATTTTCCCAGACATGCGGATAGTGTCATTTTATGTGGGTTCTTAAACACTATAAACCACAAAAGTTTTATCAAAATCGTTAGAGCAGTTTTTAAGAAATTTTTATTTTTCTCGTCTTTTGGCCATTTTTTGGGTAAAACTCCTTAAAAATCAAAAATTTTAAGAAATAAAAAAAACGCCTAGGAGAGATATTCCAGAACTACAAATGAAAAAAACGCCTGGAGATATTCCAAAACTACACCTGCATACCAAATTTCATCAAAATCGGACCGTTGATATGGTCTCCAGCTCTGTACACACATCACTGTTTCCTTACAGACACACATCACCCACTTTTTTTGGGTACAGGGAGCACCAAAACAGATAGTTCCACCAAAAATTCAAATTAGAAAATTTGGACGAAAACAATATTTTCTCCATATACTACGTAGGCTATATATGGGGGAGAAAGTAAAAAACTGGCAAAAATTTTAAAACCCTATTTTACCTTCAATACTGAGCTGCAAGATTGTTTTCAATGTCGCATATATGCGAGGTATTCAGTCTATTACTTCAATAAATAAATGCAGTAAAACCGTAAGTGAGATAACATTGACCAATAGCTCAGTTGGGAGAGCGTTGTCACGGAATGGTATAGGTCCTGGGTTCAAATCAACCAGTTTTGTTCCATTTTTTACGTTCTCCCCCTTATACGTAGTATATGGAAAAAGTATTGTTTTCGTCCAAATTTTAGAATTTGAATTTTTAGTGGAATTATCTGTTTTGGTGCTCCCTGTACCCCAAAAAATTTTTAGTGGAATTATCTGTGTTGGTGCTCCCTGAACCCAAAAATATTTTTAGAGGCATTATTTGTTTTGGTGCTCCCTGAACCCAAAAAAGTGTTTTTTTTTTTTTGTAATGTCTGTCCGTGTGTCTCGGATCAAAAGATGTTCCCACGTTGATTTGGACCGAATACGTTTATGGTATTTTACGTTTTGATCTATTTTGGGGGGAACCAAGCGAGCTATAACGTCGTCTAAAAAAACAAATTGTGCAGAATAATATCCTACATTTATTTTTGTAAATAAATCCCAAAAAAATGCTTCCGGTTGTTGGATTTTTTTGGCTAATGTACTCGCCCGAGCGACTTAGACAACCAGCGTGTGTACCAAATTTGGATCAAATCGGACTTAAAAATGTGACCGTTAGAGTGCGAACACATATACATATAATTTTTAATGACACATCAAAATGTGTTCTGGGACCATGATCGGTGCTCATTGACTACTCCCGAGGTCTCAACACAAGGGCCACTGTGAAATTCGCTAATTAAGCGAAACTAAACTAACTTAAGTCTGTACCAAAGCATGTTTTCAGTTTGTGAGCATTTATAACTTAAGGGGGGGGGGGCTACCCTGTCCGCCGTATTGAATCTGATAAGAGCAACGCTACAGAATAAGTAATTTTTCCGTTAATTCATGGAATAAATTTAAAAATTTGTTTTCATTTTGAAGTAGGCCTACTGTCATTGCTGAATACATTTTCAAAACCCGATTTATTGTTTCCATAAACGTATGATAAAAATACGTAAACAGTAAAAAATAGTAAACTTTATTAACGTTTTACTCAGTTGCAAAGAGAGATATTGCAAAAAACCTTAGCAAAAAACACCCACAACCTATTTTACTTTAAGAAAAAAAATACAACTTACGTTTTTCGAAAAAAATAACACAAAAATATGCTCAAAAGTGAAGGTATGTTTAGGTTTATTTAACATTGAAATTGGTACCTAACTTCCCCGTTTTGAATTTATCGAGCCGAGCCTTAAGTCTCTACCAAAGCATGTTTTCAGTTTGTGAGCATTTATAACTTAAGTCTCTATTTCAGTTTGTTGAGTATTCATAACTTAAGTCTCTATTTCAGTTTGTGAGTATTTATAAACTCAAGTCTCTACCAAATATGTTTTCAGTTTGTGAGCATTTATAGTTTGGTACTTACTTTTTAAAAAAAGGTCTACAGCCGATGCTTTTTCAACAGCGTTTTTTGCAAAAAGAAAAAAAACTATTGCTTATGTCTCGGGTAACACGATTTTTTTTATTGTTATACCAACTAAATACATTAGAAATCTATTTTTTTAACATCGATTTTTGAAAATTACTGAAATGCCGGATTTTACAATGTTTTTTATCACAAATATGCTCTTAGATTTACAAGCGATGGTGCTAGACGGATGTTTGACAACTCATTTGAAAGCTTATTGTATCGGCTTTCATTTTATATATAACATGGCAACATCAGATATAAATCAAAATGTCAGCTATTACCATATACAGGATGTCTCAAAAATCTGCGAACGGCTTTATATTTAACCATTGCAAATTACGCAACAAAACTTGGTACATCGTTTCTCTACCAAAAAAAAAAAACAATTTTTTGAAAAATTATAATCTCTTTATCACTGCGGTGGACGAAGGAAAATCTTACATAGGAGCATAGGTCGAGTTTTACATCAAATTAAAGGCTTACCTTAGGAGAACACAATGCCGCAAATCAGGCATCAAAAGGTTCACCCTACACAAAATGGCGGCCATTTATGGTTACAATATTGGACTTTTTGAAAATGGCCTAATTTTACCCAAGTGAAATCACTGGACTGTACGTCGGTGCACGGGTAAGTACTTGGATGACGGACATCCTTGTCAATCACACTATCAGGGAACCTTGACGTGATGAGTCATACCCACTCACTAAGCCCACGCACCGTGCAGATCCACGGCCTTGAGCGTGCACGCGTGTACCCCGACTTCAGTACGGCTGCAAAGTCAAAACACGAATACGAACTGAAATAGTTCTGAACCGCTGACGTGATTTGAGCGAATTTCCAAAATTAAGTCTTTATGTTTTAGGGTTTCAACCAACTATCGGGGAAATTGATCTACTCGCGAAGGCGCTGAATAGCTGCCAGTATACGAAATATATTTTAGTAGAATTTGTTTGTACCTCGGCCTCCAGTCCAGGCTTACGCGCTGCTTCGTTCCGCTCGAAGCGGAAAACACGCTAAGCCTTGCGGCCTCCGATTATGGACGGCTTTGCTTCGCTCGCAGCGGACGAACTCGCTTCTGTCTCGGATCAGAAACTGCTTCACGTAGATTTTAACCGAGGACTTTTAGTTATTTTACGATGTTGTGATCGGTTTTGGAGGAACCAGACGGGCTATAAAGTCGTATAAAAAATCAAAATGTGACGAAAAATCTCCTATATTTACTTTGTTTAGATAAAACGCTAAAAACTTTCTAATACAAATAAACGGTACCAGATAACTGCCACATACTTTCTCTCAGTTGAAACTTTATACGTTCCCAATAGCATAGGAGGTGGTTATTTAGAATTGCAAAAGTAGGAAAATGTTACCATGGAAAATATTAGGTGCATGTAACACGCATCCATATTATATTATTATTAGGTCTATTATTGAAACTATTCGATCGATTTCGACCAAATTTGCACCAAACATGTCAATTAGGCCTGTATAGATGCAAGAAAAAAGGTTTTGAAAAAAATCAGTTAATATTATTACCTAGGCGAGAATTTTTAGAAAAATGCTGTTTTTTGCATATGGTAGGGTACATTAAGGGCTACAAATAAGCCAAATTTTATCAAAATCGTTAGAGCCGTTTTTTTACAAATTTTGATTTTTCTCGTTTTTTGGCTGTTTTTGGCAACCTACTATCAACCATTTGTCCTGATTTTTCTGTAAATTGCTCACAGAGAAAAGAACTAATGATATGTCCGGAAATGATTAGTTCTCAAATGAACTACCATTTGTTTAATCAAACATAATTTCTTTGTAATCAATACAACAATAATAGTACAGAAAAGATTTATTTTTTTGAATTTTTAGCCGTAACTCGGTTATAATTTTAGCTACGGGAAAAATAAAAAAAATTTGTTTGTCATTAAAAAGTTACGTCTTTTGTTGGCAAATTTTTTTGTAAAGTTAGTAGTTTTTAATATATTTTACATTAAACATTTTAAACGGGCGCCATTTTTAAACTGTACACAAGAACGTTCTGGTTTTTGCAAGGGTAAAAGCTCACGCAACTAATATGTTCACAACATTTGAGGTTGATATCTTTTATATATCTTAAGACATAAAAAAATTTTTTTGGAAAACTAAGCATTGCCGAACCTATGTTACTGTGAACGTTTTTCTTTATTTTCACTAGTAGAACACGTCCTGAAAGTTTCTCCGTTAATTTCTGAATCACTCTGTATAAGACACTAGGGGCTCTGCCCTCCTCGCTTCGCTCACCAACTGCTGAGACACATGGCGAAGCTAATGCAAACAGATTATTGTATACTCCTGACATTTTCACGGAAATGACGACTGAGCGGTGACCTACACGTAGCTAATGTAAAACAAAGATCGAAAAATTTGAAACAATGAAAAAACCGCCTGGAGATATTCCAGAACTACACCTACATACCACATTTCATCAAAATCGGACCGTTGGTATGGTCTCCAGCTCTGTACACATTATAACAGACACACATCACCAAAAAAACCCTTTTTTGGGTTCTGGGAGCACCAAAACAAATAATTCCACTAAAAATATTTTTGGGTTCAGAGAGCACCAACACAGATAATTCCACAAAACATTTTTTGGGGGTTCAAGGAGCATCAAAACAGATAATTCCACTAAAAATTCAAATTCGAAAATTTGGAAATACTTTCTCCATATACTACGTTTAGGGTGGAGAAAGTAAAAATCTAAAAAAAACGACATTCCGATTGTTGGATATTTTGACAAACGAATTCGTCCGAGTGACTCAAAAAACCAATAAGAACTTATGTATGCCAAAATTGGACTAAATCGAGAATAGTTCGCTCAATTTAGTAAAACTATAAATAATCTCTTTAGCTTGACATTGCTTGCAGGCTAAAATTGTTGTTGAAGCAGTGAAGCATCTATGTCTATATACGATTGGGAATGTCTCCTTCAAACGACCAAAACACAAATTTCGTTTTAAAACGAGAAATACGACAAAGTTAAATCTAATTCAGTAAGGTAGGAACAGTTAAGGCTAAAAATAGAGTGTATAAATAAATCCCATTCCTTGACGTTATTAATGGGCCGCTACGTTTACTGCAAGTAGATGGTAGACTGGGCGCGTTCCAAAACCACGTAAATACTGTATTAAGGCTATCACGGAAATATTAAATTGAAGATTTATTTAGTTTTTTAAGAGGTAGGTACCATAAATATTTTTTTTCTCAAATGTGTTTTTTTTAACAACATATATCCCCCTTATTTTTTTATAAAAATGTACGATTCAAACATAATTTTAAAGCTTATGTTCCTAGCTACTGACAAAAATAGACAAATATCTTAAAATTAATGTTTTCGTTAAAAACATTGATTTAAAAAAAAGAAGAATCATATGATTCCTAATTAAAGGCGCCATCTATCAACAATATGTTTAACTAATATGACAGCTGTTAGTTAGATTGTTTACATTCTATACACAAGTGTAATCTATCACGCAAATCAATTAAATTAAATTAAACTTATAAGCATTATTTATGAAGCAAAATAAATAAATAAACGTAATTAAATCGACGTATTAAATCAGCTAAGTGCTCCTAACTTGCGAAAAATTCGCAAGGGTCAGCTAGTAATTTATAATACGCCTCCTACAAACGTATTGTGTGTGTGTTCAGCTGCGTGATCGAATTATTTTTGTTTTACTCAATAATTAATGTATTTAGTCTCTAGACGGATTAACAGATTGAGTAGACACTTTGCACGGTACACCTACGTAAAGACTTAGTTTAAAAACAATAAACTCGATTTGTTAAAAAAAAAGAAGAGAATAACTCAAATTATCTAACTAAATATAATTCGACCACGCAGCTGAACGCGAGTTGAGCGAATTTCCAGAATTGTCCAAATTTCCAAACCAACTATTTGGGAAATTGATCTTTTCATGAATGCGCTGAATTATAGCTGCTTGTGTGTACGAAATATATTAGTAAAAGTTTGTACCTAAGCGCTCCTTGATTCTACTCGAAGCTGAGTCTGCACCTCGACCTTGCGGCTTCGGGTTATGTATTCGCAGCGAACAAACTCGGCCGTCAGCCTCGTATCAGAAGAAGCGCGTTGGCAAAATCTTTCACGTGCTATTTTACATTTTTGGGGGAACCAAGAGAGCGATAAGGCCGTGTAAAAAGACCTAATATGCAGAATAATTTATTTTTTATATAAAACATCAAAAAGTTTAATTCTGGTACGATAACTCAAAAAAAATAGTTACTTCCTGACAAAAAACGGGCTTCCGGTTGTTGGATTTTTTGGCTAACGAACTTGTCCGAGATAACCAACGTGTGTATCAAATCGGACTTAAAATGCGGCCGTCAGAGTGCGAACACACATATATATAGAATTTGTTTAATGACAAACCAAAACGTGTTCTGTGAACCATGATCGGTGCTCATTTTTACTACTCCCGACCATAGGTCTCACCATAAGGGTCACTCCAATAGCTCATATTCCCTATGGAAATTCGCTAAAACAGTGTTGGAAAGTTTTTTTTAACTTTTCCCGAGCACTGTGATCCACTGTGATCCACTGATTCCGCTGTGGCATCGCTGTGTAGACTTAAGTTGTCCTTGAGGCCGACATTGGCTCGAGTCCATTCCACATAGCTCACCCCCACCTGCCAAGTGTGACAACGTTAGACGGTGACTTCGAGCAATGTTATGATCGTCTAGGACTTCAAACGCATACTTCCCAACGCGTTAAGTGCATCTATTGGAATCTCTGTAAAGAGTGCTGGCGAATGAGAAATTGTTAGTAAAAGTACAACTGTATTTATGGGAGTAAGCAATATCGCTTGCTAATCAAAATTGGCCGCTCATATTTTTGAATTATTTGTAGCGGAAAGGCGGTCTAAAGAGTTTGAGCTGAGACAAGGGGTCCCCCGCAAGGATCAGTTCTCGGCCCAGAATTATTTTTACTCTATATCAATGATTTGTCATCATTAGTTTATGCGAATAGGGTAAATTAATTTGCTGATGATACAACACTAAGTTTTCAAGCAGATTCTGTTCAACAATTGGAGCAGAAAGCTTTTATACAAGTCAATGCCACTGGACAGTACTGCATTTTGTTGAAACCAATAAAATTGAATAATCAATACAAAAGTAATAATAACAAAATAAACTTAAATATGGACCACTCAAACTAAAGCGGCGACTAACCTTAAAAAATAAATATCACCAGGCGGATATGTTACTACTTTAAGATCGTAAAATTGTATCTTGAAACAATTTGAATCTAGACAAATTTGTTTTAAAACATCGCCTAAAAGGCAAACTTCAGATTATCTAAATCACTTGCTGTACCCGCGACTTTGTCCACGTTACAAATCCTGGTTGATTATTCACGTATAAAGTTCAGATTAATTCAAAGATATATATGCAAATTTAAGAACAAATAATTTGACCACCCAGCTGAACCGCTGATATGGGTTTACCGAATTTTGAAAATTAAGTATCCAAAATTAAGTTAAATACGTCTTAGAGTGTCAACCAAATATTTGGAAAATTGGTCTACTACGAAGGCGCTGAATAGCTGACAACGTGTACGAAATATATTAGTAGATTGTGTTGGCACTTCAGCCTCCAGCCCCGGCTCACGCGTTCCTTCATTCCGCTCCCAGCGAAAAAATAGCTTTGCGACGCACCTCGACCTTGGGTTTATAGACTGCTTCGATTCGCTGGCAGCAGAAATACTCGCTTCACTGGAATTTAACCAGGTACTTTTATAGTATTTTACGTTTCGGTCTGTTTTGTAAGAATCAGACGAGCTATAATCGTGTAAAAAACAAAATGTGCAGAATAATATCCTACATATAAATCTGTTTTAACCCTAAAAAAGTTTATTCCAGTACAAAAAATCTAAAAAAAAATCTATTTCCTGTAAACAAAACTCTGGTTGTTGGTTTTTTTGTGCTAACGAACTCGTCCGAGCAACTTATAAAACCAACGTGTGTACAGTATAGCTCGTCAGTTTTAGCAAGACCTCCACGGTGCGCTGACGTGAGGGAAGAATTTAGACAAGTGGGGACTCCGTCCGCTGGAGGGGAAGGGATAACTTGCTATTTACTATCACTCTTGCCGCGACAGCCTTGTGTTGTATTACTTCCAGATCGAAGTGTTACGTTCAAAGCTCGGTAATCGACTGAGCTTCTCTGACCCCCCACCACTCGAATTAACTCCGAGTCTACTGCGCATCTCGAGGTCACGGTCCATGCTAGAAATTCTCTACTATACTAAATTTCGAACAACACGGAAATAAAATGCGGCTGTCAGACATCGCAAAACGAGTTCTGAGGACCATGTTCGGTGATCTTTGATCATTCTCGACCTCAGGTCTCACCGTAAGAGTCACTGCAATAGCTCATCTTTCCTGTGGAAATTTGCTAATACAGTAACACGTTTCAAAAGTTACGATTGAAAATACCTCAAAGCAAAACTATCAAACTGTTTTTGCATTGTTTTTACCCCTTGGATTGCGCCTGAGAAAAACATTTCAAACATGAAAGCTGTATAGAGAATTAAATTTCCAATCGCCGAGGTGGTCTCAAATTTTCTCTGAAACCTACCTAAAGCTGAACCTGTTTAAAAAATCGGTAAATCAAAAAGTTTAAGAAAACACACAATTCTTGTGTTATAACTCCTAAACCATGCAACCTACAGAATCGGCTCAGAGGCCATTGAAAGAACTCGGCGAACTGAATCCAATGAGAATCTCAAATTGAATGTAGGTGCTGCCAGTCTAAAGTTATAAGCAGACACGTGCCCGAAGAGGGCAAAAGAGACGTCTTAGGTCACTAACGACGTTACAACTTTTGAACGAATTGACTTTTTCGTATGTGGATTTCTCCTAAAACTTTCTGAAGAAACGCTACACAAAACCCCAGCTCAAACCCCAGCTTTATCCGTTCAGCCGTTCTTCTCAACCCCGTCACAGACATACGCACACAATTTTATATAATAGTATAGATTTGGCTATCCGACATGTTTAAACCATTGTAAAATTTACTGTTCAAACTAAATTTGGTGGAAATCGGTCCGAAAAATCTCTCCCCCAAATGAAATAATTCGACCACGCAACTGAACCGCTGACGTGAGTTGAGCAAATTTTTAAAATTAAGTTTATAAGCCTAAGTTTTAGGGTTTCAACCAACAATTTGGGAAATAGGTCTATTTACGACGGTGCTGAATAGCTGTAAAATAGTTGGGACGCCATTCCGCATATTGGGAGTATCTTCAATACACAATGCATTGCGTGCTTCGCACGCCAACCCTACGGTAGAATCCACCACATGGCTTTGAACCGGGTACTTCTATGGTATTGTACGTTTTGATTGATTTTGGGGGAACCAAGCGAGCCATACGGTCGCGTAAAAAAACAAAATGTGCAGAATAACTTAATACATTTATATTTGTAGAAAAAGCTCAAAAACAATTTCATTCAAATTCTCGTAGGAAAAATCTCAAAAAATGTTACTTCTGGTCAAAAGCCGTGCTTCCGATTGTTGGATTTGGAACTCGTCCGAGCGACGTAAACAACCAACATGTGTACCAAATTTGAACCAAATCGGACTTAAAATGCGGCCGCTAGAGTGCGAACACATATATACATATGATTTTTATTGACGCAAAAAACGTGTTTTGAGGACCATGATCGGTGCTCGTTTGCTATTCCCGACCTTGGGTCTTACAAGGCCCACTGCAATAGCTCATTTTTCCTATGGAAATTCGCTTAAGGGTCTTCCTTGTGTAAAACAGCAAATATATGCACTTCGTACTATCGTGTTTCGGACGCCGTTTTTCAACTTAAAAAATTGTGAAACATCTTAAATTGTTCTTAAAGGCTTTGTGCTTTTGTCTTATATCTCATAATTGAAAGAAATCGACGGCAACTCATGTTAATCAACAGTTTAACTGAGTAAAAATCGATTACTTTTAACGCATTTTTTGGGAGTTTTAAGCAATAATTTCCATATTTTAAGCTAACACGTAAAAAATATAAAGCCTTCTTTACAACTTAAAGTAGTTTCCCAGATTATTAATTTATAAATAGAATCCGAAACACGTTATTACGAATACATGTTTCAACGATTTTGCGGCTTTAGTCTGACCTTTCGTATTGAAATCATACGGCACACTCGGGAGTTTTCTTCAAGGTAAAGAAGAGCCTTAAAAACATTCCCGCTGTCATGGACGAAATGCTTATAAGCCTAAGTTCCTAAGTAGCCTATATCATTCCTCAAATAAGCCTATTGAAGGACTGTTGCTGCATAACTCAAAAATGTTTCACTGCCACCTAGATAACCTTGATGTGTGTGTGTTTATAGTCCCAATGTTAAACCGGAAGTTCCGTTATTGCCCAGCTGATTCATCTGTTGGTGCTAAGAATATCATTGCCGGCTAATCTTTATTCAAAACACGGAACGGGAAATGGCGCCAATTTCCATTGTTCTTAAATCAAATCTGCAAACACGATTAGGCAACTGAGCATTTCAATGTTTTATACACGTTGTCCAGAAAATATTGTCCCAAATGAAACCAGGCTATTTTATAGGTGAAAATATCAAACAAAAGTTTCAATATACATAGGTCCGTAAATTATTAGTTTTCGAATTATCCACCATTTTTTTCTAAATAGGCCTACTTAATATTTTTGGAAATAGAAAATCTTCGACCTAAAATTTGTTACGTAACCGTGTACAAAAAATCAGAACGTTCTTTAGTATATAGATTAAAAATGGCGGCTATTAAAAAATGTGAATATCAAATATCTTTAAAATTTTTAACTTTACAAAGAAATGCTTATTTTTTTTATTTTTCCCATGTAGCTCGAAGAATAACGTAGTTGTTGGCTAAAAACTCAAAATAAATTTCTTTCTCTATGTAGACTACTGTTATTGTTATTATTGTGGTTTCTGTATTGTTATAGGGAACACCTAGAATCGACCTTGCGGCCTCAAATCAGAAGGTCGCCGGCGTAAATTTCATCCAGGCACTTTTTTATGGTATTTTACGTTTTGATCAATTGGGGGAATCAGACTCGTCGTGTAAAAAAACAAAATATGCAGAATAAACCCTGTATTTACTTTTATAGATAAACCGCCAAAACGTTTTATTCTAGTTCGAAAAATCTTTAAACAAATTATTTCCGATCAAAAACATGCTTCCGACTGTTGGATTTTTCTGGCTAGTCCGAGCGACTTGAAAACCGACGTGTGTACCAAATCGGACGTAAAATGCAGGCGTTAAGAGTGCGAACACAAATACACAATTTTTAATGACGTTCCAAACGTGTTCGGGGGGTCATGATCGGTGCTCATTGATCATCCCCGATTTTATATTCACCTTTCTTATGGAAATTCACTAATAATTCTAGCGGGGGTCCTGGACTATACATATGTTAATCAAGACAGTCTAAATCATCACACTGTAAAGATTCTGCCGCACACTTATATACTTAATTTGTAAGTTTTTGTATATAAGGTATAAACTTATAAAAACTCACTTGTAAGGTATGACTTGTATGCACACTATGAAAGGGTTTTGCAAAATTTGTATTTTAAAACATAATATTATAATATTTAGTGGGCATTCGGGGGTTCACTACCAGCCCTTTATCAGATAAAACAACTGTTCCCATCAAATCTTAGCAACACATGCTTGTTTACATTCATTACCATAGCAACTAACTAAGGGCATTTAGAATCAGTTTATTATTATTCACAACCAACAGCTTTTTTAGGTTAGATTAACAAACTAAAATCAAACACAAACAAAATCAACGAAAAATTCTTACTGTATTATAATGAATTCAATTCAAACATCTGTTGTTACATATTGTAAATAAAACAAATGATTTGGATCAATTAATCAACATAATTTTATGTTAGGCCTACAATGAACCAAAACACGTTCATTTGCAACCAATTTGGCACATTTAGAATCAGGTAATTATTCTTCACAACGGACAGTATTTTTTAAATTAGGTAAAAGCAAACAAAAGGCTTACTGTATTATAAGTCAAACACCCGCACATATTATATTGATTCCTTTAGAAGGTAATATCAAAATTTGTTTAATATTGATTACCATATTGATTATTTAAATATTAAGGGTCTGCTCCAGTAAACGAGAAAGCAACCGGAAACACAAGCGCTTATCACTATATCCCTATCTCTAAACAGTGCAATTTCTTGCAGCTGAATGCTTTATCATTGCCTTTATCATTGCGTCATTTCAAACCATTTTATAAGCCTAACTTTTTGTAATTGAGTGTTGAAAAAAACCTGAATATTCTTTATAAAATTTCCGAGCAGGTTTGCAAATTATTTTTAATCTTGTATTGTGTTAGAAAAAAATTCAAACTTTGTACTTACAAAATGTCAATTACATAACAAATCAAAAGCATTTAAAAAAATGTAAATTGCAAGACGGATGCGTATTGTGACTGTGCTTAAAATGAGACCTTGCAAACAATTTTATGATAAAAAATAAACGAAATAAATGGTTTGAAATTTAACATTGCTTTTATGGGATAAAAATTCAAGTTGGCCACCACTACAGCAGACCCTTAATGATGAAAAATTACAACGCATGCCACAATTCGAATTATTGGTTGGTCGTGTCTATTTCGTTCTATGTCTTACATTAAGTCAATCGTCATTTCCGTGAAAATATCAGAGTATACAATAAGCTGTTTGCATTGGCTTCGCCAACCAAAGGGGTTGGTGAGCGAAGCGAGAATATGTCATCGAAGTTTCTCAATTACCACGAACCTTTTAGCTATGTTAAAGAATGCATAGCCAACATGTAAACATAAAAATCCAATTACCGTCTCACGTTACCAGTAACGCCATGACCCACTTACAGCCAGTAATACTACATTAATATTCAAAAACAAACAAAACCCGTCTTTGTTCTAAAGAACAGGCCTAAAACTATTCCAGAAAGTGATCTATCAAGTCTACAGTTAAAAGAACACTTAAAACCAGAATGGAATGTCTAACCATTGCAGCTTACTAAGGACAATAACCTTCGTCCCCTATGCTTGGTTTCCATAGCAACCGGACTATCAGCTGTGAGATAAAAGAAACAATGCTAGCCGTGTCAAAACACAGGGTGATCCAGGAAGAACTGACAAACTTATACTGAAGTAAAACAATCTGCTGTTTTGATAAAATGATATTAATATTGACCATTATGAAAAATCATTAGTGTAAAAATCAAAAGCAAATGCTTATTCTTCTAGAATATCATATAGAGGGTAGCATGTGCTGAACTCTTTAACCATTTGCTTAAACTACTTAAGTACGGTAGTTGATTTGTTTTTAATTAATAAACTTTAACAGAAGAACAATATAAATAGCCAACAGCCAAAGCAAGCAAATCCTTAGTAGACTGTAAGCATAGGCTAGTATAGGTCTGAAATTGTTATTCAATTAGCATAACTTTATTCTTAAAGCAGATGCTAGACAAACTTATGATAGTATTTGCTTATATAAGTATATTCTTAATTTGAATTCATCAGGGCTAGTAGTATCACCTCACAAGTCAGGCAGACGATACATTGGTAGCATGTTCAGGGTGGCTGGTGCTGAGGGAAATTTCCCTTATTAAAACTGATGCTGAGGGAAATTTCAATACAATACGTTTTACTTTGCTTTTAAACATGCACACTATGTAATTAGCAATAGCCGAATTGTTTATTAAAATGAACTTAAAATTTAACATTGAATTTCGGCTACATTAGAATTCATAATATTATATTCCTCTAATTAGGCTACTTAAGTGAACCTTGTTTCAATAAATCGGATATACTTAATTTAATATCTTGACTTTCTGTCAAAGAGTGTACAGAACCTGGCAGCTTATTAAATAGCTTAATTTGATGAAAACTGTGACTGTCATGTGATTTTATAAATTTGAAATGTTCTGCTTAACATAGATTAAATTTGAGTAAACATTTAAAGAGGGGATAGAAAAACTTTCCTTAGTACAGGTTGGTGCTGAGGGAAATGTCGATCAAATTTCTTGAGCACCAGCCATCCTGAGGGAAATCGTGAGTACGCTAGACATCTACTGTACATCAACTTGACTTATGAGGAGGCCCTGATGAATCAAAATTAAGAATAAATCTACAAAAACTAATAAGGAAAAGCATAAGTTGTCAAGTATAAGCTTAAGAATAAGGTTATGCTTGGAGCAGATACTAGTAAGGTAAGCATCTGTTTCAAGATAAGGTTATGGAGCAAGTCGATGCAATGTTATATAACTCCTAGCAGAAACGCTGGACGGGAAAACATACAGGCCTACATAATTCAATATTTTTTTCATGAGCGAAGATTCTAGTAATAAATTTGTATCTATAAAAACCAATATCAACCCTTTGCCTCATACTCAATAAACCGAACCAAACATGGAGGGAAGAACTTGCACAGTGTGATTTAAAAGTGTGCTTGCCAATAATTCCTTACCCTACATCTGTTGTGTAGCATCAACACTTAACAAAATCTAGTACAAGAGATTTTTTTTAATTTAGCAACATCAGCCTAATAGCCTGAAAACCCTTAATTTATATATAGCTCAAAGAACAAAACAGTAGTAGGTACCAAATATCAATAGAACTAGAAAAATCTTCCAACATAATATTGGCATAATCCCCACACTCGCTCTGCTCTTACAATTGGGTGCTAAATGTTTTAAGCGTTAATATATGTCTATAAAACCTATGCATCACAGAATGTAGTCTTTAGGTTATTATCCTACTTCATACAAATCAACTGACAGACATATTTAAGTCTACAGATTGAAAAACATTGATCTCATACAAGTTAGCCTACATTAAATTAATGTCAAAAGACGGACCTTTTAAGGTAATTTATTATATTATAATATTGTGACTTGGTGCCATAAAAATTCATATCAAGTTATATATTTTTTTAATTATCGTTACCCCTGAAAATGCTAACTTTATTACTCATGGGCCAAGATTCTACACTAGTGGAGGACAACAGAGTTAAAGACCAGATCAAAATTTCACCAAAAAATTTAAATAGGTAGGACTTGTTTTAAAATATCGGTTAGGCCTAATCCTTAATGTTAATAATTTAAATGCTTGGTTTATCACATAGCTTAGGCCTATATGCACTGACTAATAGGCCAAATATAATACTATTATCAGCTAGAAACACTGAAGTACAGGTGAGTATTCGAATCTGTGCATAAGTTTACAATACACCTCGCTACTGATTATTTTGCAGCCGACAACCTTCGGGAAAAAGAGCAGTGCTGCCAACCTAAGCAAATTGTAACAAATTGAATGTTGATCCAAACTGGAAATGCTTACAGTCGGGAGCACCAAATAAGGCGAGTGAGAATTTTTGCTCTGTTGCCAGATATGGGACTGGCAAAGCGAGGAGCGGTCGAGAATCGCTTGCTCTGCGGCACGATCTGGCAAAACTGGATGCTTAGTAAGGCAGATTGTTATTTCTTATATATTTAAAGTGCTGTGAGGTAAAATTACTTTTAAGATGTTCTCTGTTTTTTTTTTATATAGCCTATATATAATTTGATCTACTATTTAAACTTTATAGATTGTTTTATGATCATTTCCTCGCTCATAAGTTGTCGCCTCTGCAGCAATATACTTAGAGAGGAGGTACAACAATGTAAATTTTACCCGAACTTTGTTAACATTGATGGGTAGGCCTGCAAATTTCTTTTTATGGTAAGGTGATACACATACATAGGCCTACTACATAGGGGAATAACAGTAGGCCTAATATTTAATGATGTGTAAACTTAGAAAACCATTAGTTTTTCAAACTTAGTTGCCACACTCTTAATAAATAAGTACAATTCAAATAAGTTACAAATAAATACAGGCAGCAAAGCTATGATGGTCAGTTAGAAAATCATTGATTGTAACAAATATAACCGAACAGATTAGGTTACATATATATATATAGTTTGATAAAAATCCTTAAAACAATTAAGAATAAATCCTAACTAACATTGTACAAACTCTGTATAATCATAAGCTCCTGTTGCTCATTACTAATTGTTTGTATTAAAATACTATAGGCCTACTTAAATAATAAAGCCTAATTATACATGGCTTGAAATTAGAAGGTTCCGTGGATCATGTAGGCCTAATATTCTTAGAGACCGGCTTATTTTTAGTGTACAACCACTTGTTCTATAATGGTTAGATTGTCAACATGTGCACACAAAAACTCTCTAGACTTCAATTTTATTACAAAACTGTCAATGCGTTACCGTAGTGTTATCCATAAGCCTACATATAATAAAATTGTGTCTGTCTATGACAGCTGAGAACGGGTGAACGTATAAAGCTGGGATTCGAGCCATCAGACATAGCCAAAGTTTAGGAGAAATCCGTATTTGAAAAAGTCCAATTGTTCAAAAGTTGAACAAAGACGATCATTAGAGACCAAAGACGATTATTTCACCCTCTTTTGGACATGTTTGTGATAACTGTAGACTGGTAGCACCTGATATTCAATTTAAGATAGGCCAGGCATTGGATTCAGCTCGCCGAGTTCTTCAAATGGCCATTGAGTCGCTTCTGTAGGTTGCATAATTTAGGAGTTACAACACAAAAAGAGTGTTTATTTCTTCAACTATTGATTTACCTATTTTTTAAACAGTTGTAGGCCTATAGCTTTACAAGGAAGGTTTTAAGGAAAATTTGAGACCACTTTGGCGATTGGAAATTTAATTCTCTACAACTTTCATAATTTAGGCTACATTTTTTTCTCAGATGCAGATGTAAAAAAAGCAAAAACCATTCGACAGTTTTGCTTTAAGGTATTTAGGTTAAAATATTTAAACTAAAGGAGAGTAGCCTACTATATTTAGTATTTAATGAATGTGTCAACAATGTTGTAAAAAAGAATAATAATAATAAAGTGCAAACAAAACACATCAGGGGTGGCAAAAAGTCCCGGAACAACCCAATATCTTTTTCCAGGTTCCACTTACACAATTGAAACTTTGCAAATTGTTTATGGGTATAAAAAACTACTTTTTAGAATATGGCTGATTTTTCACCTCCTCTGGGGGAAGGCCCGTCAGGAGTGGGTGAAAAATCTTAAATGTAAGCATGGGTTGTTATGCATATCATTTTATAGGTCTTGATGAGACAAACAGAACGACATAATAAAAATGAAAAATGGATGATCCTGAAAAAAGTTATGGCTGTTCAAAGTTTTGATATGCTGCATGTTAAACGAGCCTTATTCTCCTGTTAACGCTATTAGTTCGTAATATATCCCAATTCTCTAAACTAACTTCAAGTCCTTTTTCGTATCAAGTTATACAAATTTTGCTTATACACACGTGTCTCTTATTACCGGCGTTAGCTGTGGTAGGCCTATATGGGTCCAAAATATACCATTCATTGAAGTTGATCAAACTGTAATAAAATGCTCAGCGCAAGTTACTATTCGACCCTAGGCTAAACCTATGGGTATTTGTTTACTTTAACTTGTCAATCAAAACTACTATAAATACACAAACCTGAACTTTTGTCTTAATAAATATAGGCCTAGTACGGTATTTATGCACTTCACTGATGCCGGGAAACAAATATTTAACCATCTTCAACACGTAAAATATTAAAAACTTTCAAATCAAAAGTTCGTTATGGAAATTTACATTGTAAAGTGCCGACATGTTTTTCTCAGCGTTCTCCCAGCGTTGCCGGATTGTTCTTGTTCTTTTTAGTGAAGAAAGGAACAATTTAGCAACTCAACTAAGTAAACATACTGTGACTAAATAGTATAGGTTAGTACCTTTAGGTTTTTTTTTATTCTAATTATATAATGTGCTAATATCGACGAAATATTGTAATCATACTGTTATCGGCAACATACTGTGACTAAATAGTATATAGGTTAGCACCTTTAGGTTTTTTTTTATTCTAATTTTATATAATGTGATAATAACGACGAAATATTGTAATCATACTGTTATCGGCAACAAACTGTGACTAAATAGTATAGGTTAGTACGTTTAGGTTTTTTAAATTTGAATTATTTAATGTGATAATAACAACGAAATATTATAATCATACTGTTATCGGCCAGATGAAGTTAAAAGTAAACATACTGTCAGTACAATATTTGATTTGGCAACGTTGATAAAATTCCATTTTAAATACGCAGTTATAGGCCTACTGTAGTTTCTATTGTTCTATGTTATTGTTTTCGTAATTTAAGTTTTGTTACATTATTTTCAAATTTTCTTGCTTTGTGGATACTTTTGAGGTTACAGTATTATTATTTACTTTATTTAATTCTTACGTGTTTGGTGTATGTGAAGTGATTTATTTTCTTATAATTGCGTGAAATATTGCGGAAAAGTCGAAACTTAACCTATAAAATTTCAACTTTTATTTCTTTCATAATTCCTATAAATATTATTTCCCGGGAAAATTTTTGTTGTTTTTACAATCAGTTAGATGTGTTCTTTCATATTATATAAAATTCCCTTAGAAATCGATTGACAAGTTAAAGTACATTTTTACCAACAGAAATGCAAGAATAATAATAAAAAAAAACCTAAAAGGTTCTAACCTATAGTAGCCTAGTCACAGTATGTTTACCTGTATTCAACATTTAACAGTAGGCCTAGAATGTAAAACAACGTTGTCTGCAAAAATATTAGGCTAGGGTTGAATAGAAAACTTACGCCAAATGCTCATGTTGGTAGGCCTAATACTACTCACTTTCCTAAAAATGTCGTCTGTTGCCATTTCAACAAGTACAGTAGGCCTAGTGGTAGCTTATACTAAAAGTAGGTATGTAGGCTACATAGGCCTAGGCCTTATCAGATCGCAAGATGTAGGAGTAACAAATATTACCTATTTATTTCTCATTTCCAGGCAAACCACAAGGCAGGCTAAAAAGTAGAATTATGGTACACGGTAGGCTAAATAGATCAGCCGAGCATTTTTTCATGGCAGTAAGTAAGCATAGCGGGTAGCCTATAGGCCTATGTTTACAAACAATGAAAAGATAGCCTACTATTGTGACCAGTAACTGAAAGTTAGCCTAGATTATGTTTTTTGGCATTGTAGGTAAGGTGATGTAGGCCTCCATGCCTACCATAATTTAACCATCTAGGCCTAGGCTATCTTTAGCACAGATTTTAGCATAAGACATGGGTTTGCATATTTGGTTACATCAATGAAAACAGGTTACCCATGTGAACCACACTTGAAATTGGAAAGCCTGCGGATTTTACAATGTAAATGTAAACAGAGACCAAGGTTAGGTAAATAAGTATATAAGTAAATAAATGTATGCTAGGACTTGACAAAATTAGATTTTACTCACATAAATAAGTCCTGAGTAGTATCTGTCCTTGATGTTATGCAAAACCGAAGCTTCATTTAAACAAGTTAATTCAGCCATATCCTCAACTTTATCGAATTTCGGAGGATTCATCTTTTGAATATCATCCTTGGCAACGAAATGCCTTTTACCGGTCTCGACAATTTCCACCTCGACTTCATCGCCTTTTTCACCTTTTATACCGGCGGAAACAAAACCATGAGTTTCGTGAGGTACCCAAACCAAACGCTTTTGGGTCCATTCTGCTTGAGTTGCAGGGTCATTAAAAGTATTCCTATCTACAGACAAATATTTTAAGTCTGGATCAGACCGAACCGTAGTATCACTGTCGGCCATGTTGCAAAATTCAGTGCAACAGACACAACGTTAGCGCTGCCGGTAGAACAAAAGGATTTCTTTCTCTAAATAGATTTTTTTTAAGTACTTAAAAATTAACTATTCACTACACTAATAAAGCTCACTAACTAAAGACGAATTAATAACACAAAAACACATAACACCAACTGTACACACTTATAAACCCATTCGAGAACGTGCCAATTCGAGAGACATAAACGTTATGACACTAAAGGCGGGAGTGCGGCTACAATCTACGGCCGACGCCCGCTCTGAACTCGGTCACGTGATCTTAAAAGCTGCACCAGGTGGCACTACTGTACAGACAACTGTCTTGCATCCTCTCCCACCACATGTGCATTTATAGTGGTTGGAATTTCAAACCATTATTAATATTATTTTAATAAATGTTTCTTAATGATAAATTTTATAAATAATCAATGACATAATCAACTATAGATATTTAAAACGGAACGTTATTAATGCATATTATAATTTTCTAGAAAAAACTTAGGCAACTTTATTTTTAAGTAGGCCTAATTATTTAAATTTTAAAAAGAATTAGGTTATCAGACACTTTTTCGTATTTTCGGCTGAGTATTTTTATTAAAGTATAAATATGAAAACTGTTTAATTAAAAAAGGACCGATATTGTATAACACACGGGAATAATAACTAAAGAATTTGTAGTTGCACAATATTATTTTTACTAGTATCACCTGTAATCGAAATACGACCAATTTTGTTTGTAAAGTAACGAAATTCAACTTGCTTTGCACTTAATTAATTGGAATAATAATTAATTATGTTATATGTATGCAAATTCTTAATTCGTTTCTTGACACATTTTTATATTCATTGCCATAGCAACCACAACTGCATAAAAAAGCAGATAAAACATCTGATTCGAATAACCAGCTTAGAAAAACAATTTTCGGTTAGGCCTACTTTATTTTATTTTAGTTGTATTTACGGCAATATATACAACATTTTTTTGTTTCTGCACATCTATGGCGTAGTTCCTTTCGAATTATATAAGTTTCATTCCCCTCCTTCTATAATAAATATTAAAAAAGGTACCTTACTTCAAATTTGCATGTTCACGTATTACTCAAAATAATGATTTGTTAATGATCAGCTGTTTTAATTTGTTATCAAAACAATTTAAGGTTATGTTTTACATCAATGTTCAAAACAATTTGCCCAGATGTGATCTACGCCAAGCAGTATAATCCTATTACTTTAAATAAGCAACTAGGGGCTCTGCATGTAAACCTCAAATACATGCTTTAGAAACGTGAGTGGCTTTCATTACGATTTTAGACCTAGTTCTACTATCTTCTGTGAACTAAAGTTTTGAAACCAGGCCTAAATATACAGTAGTAAAAATTATTGCAGGATTAACATAATCTCAATACTATCAATGAATACTTAAATGTTTACTTAAACATTTAAGTATTCATTGATACTATGTTTCAGAAATAAGCCAGGCCTATATTACAAAATTGACTGTTAGAATTTATCCATCTTAGCCAAGTTTACTTTTTTTTTTTGACAAAATAAATTGTTAAATCAGGTCCAATTTATTCTAATCCTAACGTGCTAAAACAGTATAAATTAGTTTGTTTTTTAACAGTAATTAAAAACTATCCAATGAACAGCTAATTTAGATGGATAAATTCTAATAGCCAATTTTGTAATATAGGCCTGGCTCATTTATGAAACATAGTATTGAGGTTAGTTAATCTTGCAATAACTTTTACTATATTTAGGCCTGGTTTCAAAACTTTAGTTGACAGAAGATAGTAGAACTAGGACTAAAATCGTAATGGAACCCTCTCACGTTTCTAACGCATTTATTTGAGGTTATAATTAATCTTGCAATTACTGTTAATGTATTTAAGCCTGGTTTCTTAATTTTGGTTGACAGAAGATTAAACGAGATTCTCTAGCAAGTTCTCCAACTGCGAACGAAGCGAAGCAGCCATCTGAGGCCCTCTAGTCCTATTACTTTAAATGAGCAATTCTTGTATCTATCTTTGTACCTTTGTATATGTCGCGGATCTCGAAAACAGCTCTAACGGTTTTGATGAAAATTTGCATACAGGGGTTATTTTGACGTCAGGAATTGAATGCGCTGGTTCTTATGAGTTCAAAAACGCGCATAAAGTCTGAAAAATGCGCATAAAATTAAAAATCTAAACTTCTTTTTATACCACCTTTCAAGTCACTTAGAAGGCGAATAGGTAGGCCTACAGCTTCTTTTTATACCTCCTTCAAAGTCACTAAATATTCGAATAGAAACATTATAGATACAATCCAGATGTTAAAAATACTGAACGATGCTCGTTCACCCAGGTACAAACGAGCCAAAGATTAGCGAGAGCCTTTAGAGAGTTTTCCAACTGCGAGCGAAGCGAAGCAGCCATCTGAGGCCGTAGGCCGACGCGGGGTCGGGACGCGAAGCGTCCAGAGGCAGAGCCCCTAGTATTACATAAATATGATACTTATTAGGTAAGCATTCTCTTCATACTAAGTATGTAAGAATTTTAAATCGTATGTCATCCGTTCGTTGCAATATGAAATTAATTATGAAGAAATTAATGATGTCGTTTCCTTTATGGGGTTTTAATGTGAAGATTGCGATAAGATAGGCCTACCGCAAGTAACATTAAATGGCTGTTGTGGTACATTAGCTAATCCACAGTGTCGCCTATTTATATTTGCCTCTTCTGTTTTTAAATGATTATGTTTCTTTCTTGGTACTGTAGTCACACTATATTTTATAATTTGAAACGTATGTATTGTAATCTAGTGTATACGCTAGATTTTTATGAACAGTTTTTGTTAAAAATATTTTACCTACAAAATAGAGACACATTTTCACGAATTAGTCTTTAATTAGAAAATAAATATTAGCCACTTTTCCACAGCTACGGACAAAATTTAAGAAATACAATTAATTATTAATTTATAATTGCTTATGCAAGTTTGTATTAATATACTACCAAAAGCGTTAAAAGATTGTAGGCCTAAATCAAAAGAAATTGTCACTGTATTAACTGATTTTACCTTGGGATTCATAAATACACCACAACATAATCTTTCAAAGTGGATCTGTGGTTTATTTTTCATTTATAGTTGCACTTTTATATTATAACGTATTATCAAAACACAAAGCAATCATAATGTTTGACCTTGTGAAAAATATCAGTAGGACGTTTGTTTCATCAAAGGTGTAGGCCTACATAACCTCAAGTAAATAAGTATTAGATAATATGGTACTTAAAACATCTGTTGCGAAATAAACACAAAGTCGTTTTAAATCTTGAACTAAAGACCAGGTTAAATAGTTCAGGTTACGTGGCACCACAAGTTGATCGAGTGGTGCCACTACATTTGTTTGTACAATATAATAGAGTAGTATGTAGTATGTTCTGTGAAGCCCGATACCGAGTTGCAAAAGTCGCAACTCTCAGAAGCGCGAGCGAAAGCGCTTAACCACTTTGCTTCCCATTTTGTTAATAGAATTTTAAAAAGGCTCTACTAAGTTGAAAAATGTCAACAAAGAATGAAAATAAAACAAATGCAAAAGGCAAGGAAAATTAATTTTCCTTCATGTTGGCTTCAAAAAACGATAAAGGTGTATAACCTCTTACACTGCTTACTTAGTGATTAACAAGTGATGAATGACAATTAATACAAATTTTCATTACTAGGTGGAGTTTACAAAATTTCTCCTT
>JAGFPH010000654.1:331503-368918 GCA_018207615.1 Philaenus spumarius
AAAATTCGCGTCGCTCCCGCTTCCCGCGTTTGGTGTGTGCGGGCCTTAATGTAGGCAAAAATAAGGATTCATATTCGCCTAGGATTTATGAAAGGGATATTTTAAAAGAGCTCACAATATAGGCTCGTTGCTATCGAGTTGATAAATAAAATGGCACGGAATATATTTCACTGGCTACATGATTTTATTGTAATTAGAAAGGTTCGCATGTAACTACAGTATAAATCACAAGTCCAGTTGTTTTATTGTTTAACTTTGCAATATAATAAAATATTAGGCTACACGAAGAAACCTGATAGCGAAGAAGCATGCAAATTATAACAATCACAGGCTCGGCCTACAGGCTTAAGTAGATTTCGAAGTTCTTATTATTTTTACCTCCGTAGGATAAACATTAAACTAATTTAACGACCCATGAGCTTTGAATTGCAGTTATACAAAACATTTCGGACTAGAGATTTTGGGATGTTTAATGTTAAATATCTCTAAACCCGTTCACTTAATACGGAAAATGTCTAGAGGCAAACACAACATGTGTTTGTATGTATCAATTACATTCAAAATCGTACCATTTCTTACGATTGTACGTCAATGGATAACTGAGTTATCGCTACAAAACTAAAAATCATATTTCTTGGCAGTTCTCTACATCAGCCACAATAATAAGTCTACTACTTTAAGCAAATTTCCATAGGAAAGAAATGAGCTACTATTGTAGTGGTCAATGAGCACGTTTTGGGATGTCATTAAAAATGAATTGTGTACATAGTACATGGTGTCCCATAAGTAAAGTGTCAAACTACGGGAAATGGTTTATGGGTCAAAATATAGAGAAAATGAAGAATAACATTTTTTTCCAAAGACGTTTGGTTTTCCAGATATTGGCCATTTTGTTTTTTTAACAAAATAATTCATATCTAGAGGACGGTTTGACCGACTGAGTTCAAACACGGCATTAAGTTTAACCTAACGATGATCTATTTAAGAAAGACAATCGATTAGATCTATATAAATAACTATTGAGCTTGCTTGTGAGAAAGTAACTAGATAAAATAAAACCCGAACGCAAAATCTCACAACAATTACGTTTACTAACTTCAAACGCGTTTCAACGACAATGTCGCCATCCTCAGTGATGCACGGGCTACAGTAACCAAACTATAACTATCCTTGCATCACTGAGGATGACAACATTGTCGTTGAAACGTGTTTGAAGTTAATAAACGTATTTGTTGTGAGATTTTGTGTTCAGGTTTTAGTTTATCCGATTGTATTTAATTATACGTTTAAAAATGGTGGCTGTTTGAAAATTTCAAGAATAAATTACCCAAAAACCGTACTTTTTAACAAAAATTGTCAAAACAATCTGATGAAGGACAATAGTTAAGTTAAAGATAATAACAGCATACGTACCCACAATATTGTTGTGTTTACTGTGTTGGTATATAGGATGCCGAGTTGAACAAACCAAGTAGATAAACCAGATAATAGAGTGCATGGAAGGTTCATGGTTTACTGCTGGCATTTTTTGTGATCTGTCCAAAGCATTTGATTGTGTTATACACAATATTTTGTTGGATAAACTTGCTTTTTATAATTTTTCAGTCGAAGCAATAGCTTGGGTTAAGTCATACTTGTATGGGCGAATGCAGAGAAAAATTCTATTTAAAAATGACATGAAATATATTTCTTCCTGGAATGAGGTTAAATGTGGTGTTCCTCAGGGGTCAATTTTGGGACCATTATTGTTTATAATTTACATTAATGATTTGGCTTTCAGCGTAAGCCCTAGTGTGGTTTTGTTTGCAGATGACACTACTGCAATTGTTAGAGCAGAAAATTTTAATGAACTACAAAACAAAACTCAAAAGGCTATGTTTGAGCTTACAAACTGGTTTGCTGCAAACGGCTTAAAGTTGAACTGTAAACAAACAAAAATTATTAAATTCCAAACCCATCAGAGTAGGCAACCATTAGAATTAAATTTTGACTTTGATGGAGAAAATCATACTTCTGTACAGAATACAAAATTTTTAGGGCTACATATTGACAAGAATTTAAGCTGGAAAACATATTTAAACATAGGCTACTCAAAAAAAAACTTAATGCAGCATGTTTTCAAATGTCAATATTAAGGAGTATAGTAGATCAAAAAACTAAATTAATGATTTATCATGGTAGCTTTTGTTCAGTAATGCGATATGGTGTATTACTGTGGGGCTGTGCAGTGGGTGTTGATTCCATTTTTAAAATGCAAAAAAAATATATCCGCTGTATGACTTTTTCTAAGAAAACTAATTCTTGCAAACCTCTATTTAAGAGGTTGGGAATATTGACACTTCCCTCACTGTATATTCTTGAGACAATAATGTTTATTAGGGTGAATTACATTACGGGTTGCAATAACGAAAAAAAGCATCAATATAACACTAGGGCAAAAAATAATTTCGTGTTGCCTCGGTATCGCTTAAATATAGCTTCAAGGACTTCTGATTTTGTGGGGAGAAAATTCTTAAATAATCTTCCATTGTGTATTAAAGAAATTGAAAATTCATTAGTATTTGAGAGGGCATTGAAAGCATTTCTGTTAAAAAAGGCTTATTATAGTATTCACGAGTATTTAGATGATGACCAGGGCCGGCGCAAGGACCATGCGGAACATGCGGACGCATGGGGCGCCGCCAGGAAGGGGGCGCCGAAGCGCCGGCAAAAATTTCAAGACCAAGGCGCCTTCAAAATTTACGGAATTTTTTTGCACCGAAAAATGTTTGCCTAAAGACGTGGCCGCCCTTTTTGGGTTTTAAAAGAAACTCCCTATTTCTGTTTAACGTTATTTTTAGGGACAGACAACCTACACTCCTACACTGCTGTAGGGCACCATCCTTTCAGAGTCGGCGCCCTTTAGTTTCAGTGAAAAATTCGCCCCCCCACCCCTAAAACCGCGACCGCCCTTTTCGGGAATTAAAAGAAATGCCATATTTCTTTTCGGCGCCTCTTTACGGGCACAAAAGACCACATACAACAGTTTAAGGCGCCATCCTTTCAAAATCGGCGCCCTTTGGTTTCAGTGAAAAATTTGCCCCCCTAAAGACGATACCACCATACATTTTATACTAACTTCACTAACATTAATAATGTAATAATTATGTGTCAATAACAACAGTATAACATCTATTTATAGCCTGTTACCGGTATCTATTTATAGAAGTTAACGGATTTCCGATTTCTCTGCTCCTTAATTACCTGGTATGAGATTTTGTATAGAGTGAACTTGGTTAGTAAAACACTTCAGAAAAAAGAAGTCAATCTTCCAAGTACTCTCAAACTCATTGAAAATGCCGAAGAGTTTCTGAATGGTATGAGGTCCGAAAATGGACTTAATAGTGTAATGACCGACGCAAGGGAGCTGGCTGAAAAACTAAATGTTGCACCGGAATTCCCCATTGAAGTCCAAGTGAGGCCAAGAAAGGTGAAACGGCACTTTTCGTATGAGAGCGAAGACGAACCTGTTAAGTCCGGGAAAGAGTTCTTTAAAGTAGATTTCTTTTTTGTTGCTTTGTACAAGGCAATAAACTCTTTAAATGAAAGATTTGAACTATTACGGGACCATGGCAACCATTTAAAGTTTCTTTATGACTTGAAACTGGTAGGGGGACTGAAAAATGAAGAACTTAAAGAAAAGTGCAAGAATCTAGAAGCTGTATTGACAGAAAATAAGAGCAGCATAAATGGAGAGGACCTCCTGAAAGAGATCGTTATCACCTTTGCTACCTAAAGATAATTCGCCTGAAGCAACACTAAGTTATCTGACTCAAAACGGAATGATTGATATTTTCCCGAATGTATTTATTGCTTTAAGAATTCTTCTTACGCTCCCAGTCTCAGTAGCCAGTGGAGAAAGGAGTTTTTCAAAACTCAAAATAATAAAAAACTACCTGCGTTCAATCACGTTTCAAGAACGACTTAGTGGGTTGGCAACACTAGCGATTGAGAACGACGTTCTCAACTCATTGGGCACAGATACAATATTGAGAGACTTCGCCAAGATCAAGGCAAGAAAAGTCCGATTTTAGTTTTTTCTCATTTAATTTAGTTATGCCATTTTTCTTGTATGTGTGTGATATTAATGTAAAAACTTAACATTAACCTCAATCTTATAATGTCACCGAATTACCGATGTCACCTTATCTTATTGACAATTATGCATAACCCTTTACCTTTACCACGTTGTCATGATGTTACCAAATTGACTTGTGATATTGTAATGTTAATCTTACAATGTTACCTTTTGATGTTAAAAAGTTAAAATTATGTAAAATAAATATTGTAATATGATTAATTTGGTGCTTTCAGTATTCCACCCTCCCACAATTAACTTTCTATTTTATCATACATTTATTTTATTAAGACCGAAGCTATATATATATATATATAATACACTGTATATGTATAGAAAATATTTTATATTTACTTTTATTTTTTTAAATTGTTGCTCGATGTTATATTTTTATTTTATTTTATTTTATTTTATATAATTAAATAATTTCAATTGGTATACATTTGATAATGTACCCATTTTTTATTGCAATAAGGAGGTATATAAATACAGTATATATACATATATAGGGGCGGAGGAGGGTTGTTGTGTATAGAGGGGGGGGGCACCAAAAATGAATCTCGCATGTTCAGGAAAAACTCCTTGCACCGGCCCTGATGATGACTTGGGTAATTGTAATGACTTATAAAATGTTGATATGTATTGAGAACTTTTATAATAATCTTCTGTTTATGTTTTAAAAAATGTATATTGTAATTGTGATTTTAATCATAGGGTTATGAAATTTATGTACGGTGTTATTGCACTGTGTATTATTGTGTTTGTGTTTTGTTATTATGGCTTATGTTGAGGACAATGTCACCAGTTTTATAGCTCTTGCTATATGTAAAATGTTATGTGACAATAAATAAATAAATAAAATAAAAGTATTACACACAGCTTAACTGTTATCCTTCACCCGATTGTTTTGACAGTTACACCATCCAATAGGGAATTAAAAGGGCTACAAAAAAATGTGTTTTTACATTTTTTTGGTAAAATATATAGGTTTTTTGATAATTTAGGTTTGAAATTTTCATAGCCTCTATTTTGAAACGCAATATTGGATATAGGCCTAATCGTGTATTTTTCTTAAAATAGATTATTGTCAGGTTAAACTTCGTGCCAAGTTTGAACTCAATCGGTAAATTCGTTCTCTACATATGAATTATTTTGTAACACAAAACAAAATGGCTGATATCTGGAAAACAAAGTTTTTTGGAAAATAATGTTACTCTTCATTGTACTACCTTTATTTTGACCAATAGAACCATTTCTCGAAGTTTGGCACTTTACTTACGGGACACTCTGTATAAATATGTATATATGTGTTCGCACTATAATGGCCGAATTTTACGTCCGATTTGGTCCAAATTTGGTACACACCAAGCTTTGGTTTTCTAAGTCGTTCGGACGAGTTCTTTAGCCAAAACATCCAACAACCGGAAGCAGGTTTTTTGACAGGAAGTAATTTTTTTAAAGATTTTTCGTACTTTTTTGGAAGTTTTATCAATAAAATAAATATAGGATATTGCCTGACCTTTTAGCCCATCTAATTCTCTTAAAATCCAACAAAACGTAAATTACAATAAAAGTACTAGGTTAAAACTCACGTGGGGATTTTACCATGGGACACTTCTAATCCCAGGACGCAAGGCCGACGTGCAAACTCGCAAAGCGAGTTTTTCCGTTGCAAGCGTATTGAATCAACTCGTGATCCGGGTCTGTACGTTTTCAGTTTAGTTCATAGCAGGCATTGTCCATGCTATTTAAACGGAGATCTTACCCTAGTAGCCCGCATGAAAACATCAACCTTATAAAACTCATTTAAACTAGTTATTAGGAATATGTTTCCTTTGATATTGTTTTTTATTGATATTTGTATTTTTAAGAATAAATGTGGAACATTAATATAAAGTGAAAAATAATTGTTTTGTTTACATTTATTTTGATGGAAGAGCTGTTTTTTTTTTTAGGAAAGTAAATGATTGAATATTGTACAGCATAAACTGAATAAAAATAAAATATAAAAACTTTAGGAAAATCTTTAAATTCAAAATTTGTTATCAAAATGAATTAAGGATTGAGAAAAATAAGCACTAACTTTAGTTTACAGAAAACATCAGAACATTATTGGTGCTGCACTATCTAACATGACCTAAATTCTGATGTATAGTAGGCCTACTGTAGTAATTATTTGGAGAGTATATTATTTTATATTTGCTTTTAGAAAACAATTTTAACAATTTATTAGAATTGAAAAACAGCAATACGGTACAGCAATACGCGTTAGAATAAAACTAATGTGATGTTAGTGTTTTATAGTTTAAACATCATAATGGGGTTTACTCAAACATGAGGTACATTATTGAAATGAAGAAATTTAGGTCTTGTTCAGTGTTTAAACACTGAAACAAAGATATTCATAATTCAATGTAGTAGTCGGCCTAGGAGCTGATGTAGTTAGGTCAGGTAGTAGCGCGGCAAGCCTCCATAAGACCCATGCTATCAACTAAACTGTAAACGGACAGTAGAGGGTGAGATGCAAACAAGTTCTACTAATATTTCGTACACGAGGAAGCTATTCATCACCTTCGTGAGTTGACTAATTTCCCAAATAGTTGGTTGAAACCCGACAAGACATAAACTTAATTTTGAAAATTCGCTCAACTCACGTTAGCGGTTCAGCTGCGTGATGGAATTATTTTAATACTGTAACTATAATTAAATAGACTTTTAACTGTTGTCAAGGCAATGATGCTATTATTACTAGGCTAAATATAATTACAACCATCATTTTAACGACTTCACTAAGTACGGTAGCTAGTTTCTTTGAAATCCACCCAATTGTGCAGCATGTTGATTGCCAATATTAAAGAAAGTTATGAATTATTAAAAGTTATTAACATTAGTATCATTAAAAACTTTGAGTTTTTCACGTTAAGGGTCTGTTGTAGTGGCGGCCATCTTGGATTGTTATCCCATAAGAGCAATGTTAAATTTCAAACCATTTATTTCGTTTATTTTTTATCATAAAATTGTTTGCAAGGTCTCATTAAGCACAGTCACAATACGCATCCGTTTTGAATTTTACATTTTACTTTCTCCCCCTATACCATAGTATATGGAGAAAGTATTGTATTCGTCAAAATTTTCGAGTTTGAGTTTTTGGTGGAAATATCCGTTTTGGGTCCCCCTGAACCTAAAAAAGTGGTTTTCGGAGTGATGTCTGTGAGTGTGTGTGTGGATGTTATCAGACCTAGAGCCTAAACCAGTCGTCCGATTTTGATGAAATATGGTATGGAGGTACTAATCCACGGTATCTCCTGGCGTTTTTTTCATTTTGTGAATTTTTGATTTTTAAGGGTAATTTTCCCACAAAAACCCTTAAAATAACGGAAAAATCAACTTTTCTCAAAAACGGCTCTAACGATTTTGATTAAAATTTTATAGTTTATTAGGGACCCAAAGTACTATAAACTAAAAAAATTTTATCAAATTCGTTCGTGCCGTTTTTGAGAAAAGTTTATTTTTCCGTTATTTTGTGGATTTTTATGGGAAAATTACTCTTAAAAAAAAATTGGTATTTTGAATTATTATTCTACTGATGAAAAGGTAGAGTATGTTTATAGTACTTTTCATTAGGAAATAATATTTTTTATTAAGTTCCTATAGTGAGGGAGAAAGTATGTACACGCAATAAACAATTAAACAATTAATAATGAAAAATAATTTGCAAGTCGGATCCGAAATTTTATAAAGAATATTCACTTTTTTTTCAACACTCAATTACAAAAGATAGACTTATAAAATGGTTTGAAATGAGGCAATGTCAAAGCGTTCAGCTGCAAGAAATTTTACTGTTTAGATAGGGATATAGTGAGAAGCTCTTGCGTTTCCGGTTGCTTTCTTGTTTACTGGAGCAGACCAATAAGTACTAACCACAGCGGTAAGGTAGGCTAAGATAAAAAAATGTTATAAATAGGCCTACGTCCATGTTCGTAGTTTCTTCAGCTTCAGCTACTTATAGTAGCCTAATGGTAGTTCTGACACTGAAACAGTTTAATGTCAGTAAATAAAGATACAAAACGCACAATTTTACGTTTAGTGTCGCCAATTTGAAATGGAACCAAAAAATGATGTACCGCGCTCGACCAATGTTTATATGTGAAAATTCACTTCGATATAGGCTACTGTAGGTCTACTGGATTACGATATCAATGTTGTAGTCATTGCCCTTAAGCTGGTTAAAATACGGGGTACTTAGGTACTATATACGGCACGGAGGCCACTATCTTTAGGCCCGTTTAAAGTTTCAAAGTACTATTTGCCCATTTAAAATTAAGTGTATGGTAATTATTTAATTTTAAGGGTAGTTATTCCATTTAATCCCTTAGACTTAAGTAATCGAATTGTAAAATGGTTTATATCACTTAAAAATCATATTTCATTATTTTAGCTTATAGCTTGTAGGAAGTTAGTTTAATTTATATTTTATTGTATTGTATATTTTGTTGTAATGTCTAAACACTCCTGACAATGTTATGGATAAACTGTGAAATTTTTAGTGAAATCGGTCGAATAGTTTTTGAGTCTTTGAAGGGCTAAGGAACAAACATTCATTTTTATTATAGAGATTTGTAGGTTAGTTTTTGTTTAGCGGTAGGCCTAAGTTATTCTGGCTTTTAACCTTTAGTGCATACAATTAATACTTTGAGTCAGACATGTAATATTATTTACCATCTCAGCTTTGAAGTTATGTTTATAATCGTTGCAGAGACAGGCCTACTTAAAATTTCACGAAAGAACTCGATAACATGTCTATATTTGGCTGATTTTTTAATAGTCTCGAGTTATTAATCTTGTTGCCTACGAAATAATGAAAGGTGTTAAGCAGCTCTGAAAACAAAACCGCTGATGAGTCATATGGTTGAACAGGTGGTCGCCAAGTTGTGATGCTAGCATACTTAAATGTAAGGTTATGTATCTGTCTTGTATACTACCTTATACGTTCAGGTACATCTTTTTCCTCGTTTATATAAATAATGTTTGCAATGACCTACTTAATTACATAACTTTCTGGTCATTTAAATGCAGGAGCGGGGCGCCCACCCAGAGTCCCGCCAAAAAAATGCATATTTATACATTACAGACGAATATTGTAGATTGCCGGCGAAGCCCAGCGCCATATCGAAATATTAAAATTTCTATAGGCGCACCTAGTCTAAAAATTGAGGGCGGTGAATCGGATTTTACCGTCACGCGTCACCCTCTACTATTTAAAGTACACATGCGTATATAGCAGAGTGTATAGTTTACTTACTTGGTAATACCATAGATCATGAATAATAAAATAGATCATGCATGCTATGGGGGCTGTGAGCTGAAAAAAAGGCTGTCGGGAAAATAGTGCACGATCGCGCCGCGAGGTAGAGCTAGGGAGAAATCATTGGTAGCATTGGTGTTTCATACAGCTTCCGTCGTTTCCCCAATAGATAGCGCCACTATCGTCGAATTTCAAGTGGAACGAAATATTGCATTGGATCGGAGTTCTATTAGGTTATCCAAATACAAAGGTAATACCTCTGCAATGGACATTGTGCTTCCTCATTTCGTAAGTTGTGTTAAAATAGTTTACAGTACTTGGTATATCTATGAAATGGACTTTGTGCTTCCTCATTTCGCAAGTTGTGTTAAAATAGTTTACTTGGTAAAGACTCAATTACACTGGGCGAGTTTACAAGCTACAAGACAGCGAGTGCGCTTGTTGTCGAGTACACACAAAACTTTCCACTAGCTCAGAAGCCAAGTAGCTGTAGAAACACGTGTTGTTTGCAGTGACAT
The DNA here is from genome assembly GCA_018207615.1 of Philaenus spumarius. Taxonomy (NCBI): domain Eukaryota; kingdom Metazoa; phylum Arthropoda; class Insecta; order Hemiptera; family Aphrophoridae; genus Philaenus; species Philaenus spumarius. The sequence continues at coordinate 341,444 of JAGFPH010000654.1, forward strand.
TTTGCTGTCTGTGATGTGAAAATTTGTTAAATTCCTTGTGATTTTCCTGCAGAGTCTTACATCCTGGTATTGAAATGAAGTGGAATTCTAGTAATATTTCGTTGTTTTTACAAGTGTACCAACAGTTCCCTGCATAGTGGAACATTAAGCACAAAGACTACATTAAAAAACCGTTAAGGATACGTTAATTAAACAACTTATGTGTGAGCTAGTAGAAAATCAGGGCAAATGGATGAAAAGCAGCTTAAGTCGGTTTCACCCACACTTTCATCTTCTTCCGTTTCTCGTTTAATTAACTCTTTTGATAACACTGCAACTCCTGCTAGAACCAATTCCTTCGACATCTTGAAGGCCAGTCAGTAGCTAGTGCACAAGCTACTGTAAGTAGCCTACACTTGACTAGTTTACAATCGAGCTCGCTCAAAAGCCGGCTAGTGGCGCGTGAAGTCACCGGCGGAGTCAGCTTTTTTAAAAGCAGCTTTAGAGCGAGTGCATCGAGTACACTAGGCTAGTTTACGAGCTGCGTGTAACCGGCTTCTAGCTTGTAAACTCGCACAGTGTAATTGAGCCTTAATACCTCTGAAATGGACATTGTGCTTCCTCATTTCGGAAGTTGTTAAAATAGTAGTTTACTTGGTAATACATCTGAAATGGACATTGTGCATCCTCACTTTTTTTAACTTGTGTTAAAAAAGTTTACTTGGTCGTACCTCTGAAATGGACATTGTGCTTTCTCACTTTTTTTTAACTTATATTAAAAAGTTTACTTGGTCGTACCTCTGAAATGGACATTGTGCTTCCTCATTTCATAAATTTTTTTTATTCAATATTTTCTATACTTTTGAAGTGTGAATCAGAATATGCCTTAGAAGTTTACAATTCTCCAGTGTGGTCTTAAGCACACCTAGATTTTTTGTTTGTGAAGTCTATAAACTTTATTTTGTTTTTAGACAACATTTCTTGTTTTAATTTTGTTGTTTTCTAATTGTTTAGTAAATAGTTTTGTAATAAAAATAAATTATTAAAATATTGTACACAAATTTATTTGGCTTGGAAAAAAAAAAAAAAAAAAAAAAAAACAGTAGGCCTAATAAAATGCAAAATTATAGGCTGAATACATGAGTTTTGAGAGTAAATTTAAAACGTTTTAAGGGTCTACAAATCCTGCCACTACACCCCTTCCTCTTGAGGGGTATTCCATACTCCTCATACCGCCTGGTTCAGTGGCGGATTAATGAAGTTTTGTGGGGAGGGGCGGTCTTTAAAGATGTACATTCTGGGGGGGTCTGGGGAGGCCGGGCTCTCCTCCGGAAAATTTAAAAAATACCTTCTGAAATTGGCCCTAAGGCATGGTATAAAAAGTACTGAACTATATCCATGTAATGTATTAAGTATATATTTGTTAAATACAAGTTTTTTATGAAATATAAGTTTTTATTTCTTATAGTGATCAAAGAAACCTAAATTATACTTCTTGTTGTTATTTGACACCTTATTATTGTATAATATATGTTAAAAATCTTAATTTTAGCAACTGCGTAACACCCGTTACATTTTAATGTAACACCCGTTACACAAGATTTAGTTTTATGTTTAAAAAAATTGAATGCCAATATTAATTTGAATTACAGTTCCATTACATACATTTACTGTGGAATAAACCATATTTTTTTCAAAATTTTATAGTTTTAAAATTCACAGAGTTTTAAGAACATTTACATGAAGTTCAACTTCACTATCCATTTTCAGTACATGGATGGAAGCGCGGGAAACCATCATGCAACTGTGTACAAGCAACATCTGAGACGCGTGGTGGGGGGAGAGGTGGCGCGAGTGAGTCACAGCGGCACTGCACCTGCTTCGTGTCACTCTCGCGTTTGTTCTCATTACTGTAAATGTATAAACAGCGATACCGACTAAACCAGCCAGGCGATTTTAAAAATTAAAAGTGTAAAATTAATTAAAAAATATTGTCTTCAAAATGACTACCTGCGATTTGCATTTTCTTTTTGTAACACAATTATTTTATTATTATTTTTTAAACCAGCGACTTAATTAAAATTTAGCTTCATTGGCGTGAATTCTAATTTTATTCCGTTCACAAATCAGTTTTGCAAATGAATATCGGACGAAAATTCCACCAATAAACACCAATACAAAATGACTCCATTTTGGTGCTGCGCCGTGGTGGCAGAATTTGGAACTAATCCTGGGATGTTTAGCCTTAACCATCTCTGGCAGTTAACACTAATAACAGATAAGTGTAAAACTGTCCTCTTTTTCCTTTGTGTTATCTCCTGCTTCTCACAAAATAAATAAAAATTGATTTCTCAGTTAGCGTCTAAAAAGAATGTTTGAAATAAATAACTTATTGTAAAATATTTTGAATTTTTAATAACTTTTTCGGGTTACCTACGTAAAATTAATTTATTCGGATCCGTTTTGTTTTGTGACAAATTACGAAACAAAAGCAATAAAAAGTTTTAAAAATCAAATAAATATAAATAGGTCGGCGATTTGTGGTCAATAAGGCAGTAAGTTATAACGAAATGCTCCCTAGTTTTGTGATGTCAGTTTTGTTGTTTAAGTTTAATCGTCTTATTTGTGTGTTCTTATCACCAAGAGTATGAAGAATAGAATGAAGGAATGTACTTTCCTTTCTATTAAGTTATCCAAAACATCAAAACTTAAAATGTTGAGATATTTAGTTTATTAGCTATTTAGCCTATATCAAACACCTCACAATTTTCTAATAATTGGAGAAATAACCTATAAGGTGAAAAAAGGCAGGTGAAGAAATCTGTCGAAAAAGATTTATTATTTGTTTATTTGTACAATTATTAAAAATATCTAATATAGGGTCTACATAGAAAATAAAAGCCTTAAAATATTATGTAATTACTCTGATCTTGAAGATCCAGAAAATAAACTGACTGTACAAATTAACGTTTTTTGAAAAGAGCAAATTTTCTCCCCCCCTTTTTAACGTACCTATCTATAACTTTTTTCTTGTCTTCTCTTTAGCGAAGGATACACTTCAGGTGAACAAAACTCTAAACAATAACTGCATAGTTAGATAAAGTTGTCTTTTTATCAGCGTAGTCCTTTTCCACTTTGATACCCATAGTTTTACTTCTACCTTTAGTTCTGAAATACAATCGTTTTCATCTCCTCCAACAACCCTGCATTAATTCTTAGCTAGTGATTTGACATTCTTAATGACACAATCTGTGGTAGTTGTTGCATCTCACTCCGGCCATCCACCCTCTCAAGCAGGGGTGGATACAAGGGGAGGGTCAAGACCCCCCCTAAAAACATTTTTTTAAGGCCTGATTTATATGTTTGATTTAACCCTACAAGCGCCAAATAACACTATAGTGTCGTATCAGCCCGCCAAGCAAGTGGCAGACAGCACTATGGTTTTGTCTGATTGTATTGAACATTCTACCCTCTAAAAATCATCCAATTTCAATAAAATAAAAACCATTGGAAAGGAAATGTTTTAAACATTAATTTTTGTATTTACAAATTTGTTCTAAAACGTATATTTACAAATTTAATCATCGATTTAAAAATGTAGTTGTCTAAAAAGATGACTCCACGCAAAAAAACGCAAAGAAAAGGCACAAAACTTGTCACTTTTCTAAGGCTCATAATCGATAGACAGACTTGTTTTGAAAAGAATATAATTTTACCTTTGGATTCTTCAAGATTTGAACTTTCTAACAATGCCTTCCAATCATTCGTCACTCTTATAATTACGATTGATAGTGACGACCGAAGGTACTTGGTAGAATTCCATTATAATTAAAGGACAAACACAATTTTTTTGTAAGTTCTACAAATTTTTTTTTTTACAAATTAATAGTTACTGCAATTATGCAAAAACTATTAATGTGACAAATTCCATCTTCCGCCTGTTAGAAGAACACATACTAAGCAATCATTTTCCGAAAGATCTGCCCTTAACATTGTAAATTAACAAAGATATGAACTTTTGAAAATTTTAATTATTAAAAGTTTTCCCGACTTTTCTCGGTGAGAAATGGTCCGATCGGAGTCTTCAGAAACCATTTTGTATGTTTTTTAATTCCTACAAATGTCCAGTTGGAAGTATCGTGATCCATGCATACATTTTATAATATCAACGAAAAATCCAAATTTATTGTTATTTTTGTTTATAAAAAATGAGAAAAAAATCCTTGAATGATAGTTTTTGTATTTTATATACCTAAGTGCTACCCTTACAACTACTGCGGATGTCGCTTGCTGAAATACAATAACAAGAAACAATCTCTATTGGTTGGGCTAATAGTTTGACGGAGCGCGCCGCCGTATGGGTATGACTTGAATAAGTAAGAGCTTGTGTTACGTTGTTTTAAAATTTAGCAAAACAAAGTGGATTTAATGATCATGTCGTGGAATTATTGATTTTAGTACCGCTCCTTTTTACTCTTTAATAATTAGTGTTTTTTTTATTCTTTAATCTGTAAGAAACTCTTGCTCTTCAAGACAATATTTATGGCCTAGAAATGCATTAAAAACTATTTCATAGAGTTTATATATTTTTTAATTCCCCGCACCCGTTGTTGTTAAATTCTCGGTAATTTAGTTTTCGACTTCTTATGACCCTCTCCCAAAATGAAATCCTGTATCCGCTCTGCCAATGAAGTGTCGCGTCGCTAAACGGACCATACTAGGCCGACTTGATTTTGCTCATGTTCTCATATCACCGGTCCGGTTTCTTTTGTTTTTTTATCGTGTACTTGTATAAACTTAAAATGGAATTTAGTTGGTGTTTTTTTAGAAGGATTCTTTGCAGAAAAGATAGTCAATTAAAATTTGATATGTTTCTTGATGTTTTAAGCCTACTTACTAAACGTAAACGGTCATCAAAACCTATGTTTTTTTTATATAATTTACGTAGTTTATTTAAAATAAAGATTTGCAATTTTTTTTACAATCGGGGCGGGGGGGGCGGTCGCCCCTCCCGCCCCCCATTAATCCGCCACTGCTGGTAGTCCCCGCAATATACCCAGGGCCCCTCAACTCTAGATTTACCACTGTTTAAATTTATATAATACAGTAGCTATAAAACGATAGACCAGCTCGATGGTTTTATAGATCTATAAGGGAAATCAATTATAGCTTGTAAGCAGTGCCGGATTCACCACTATGCCGCAAGAAAAAGGGGGCCGCAGGATTTTGTAAAAAAACATTTTTTTTAGTAAAAATATTGGATTTTTATTTACTAAAATTAATAATTACTGCTACTGTAAATCGAATACATTACTTTTGTGTATAAATAATACAATATAATTCAAATAACCAACGTACATATCAAAAATAAATATTAACGCTTGCCAGGGCCGGGCCGCTCGGGTTAATTGGCCTAGGGCCGCAAGTATCCTAAATCTGGCACTGTTTGTAAGGATATAACTGTTAATTAACATCTTATCCAATTCTGATGTAACTTCTAGGCCTACTGATTTTGAGATTATTCCTGCAATCATTTTGTGCCCATCGTCGCACAAATGCAAGAACTCTATTTTGTACTTAATAATTTTTATATTGTTGTAAACCGATTGCCTTCTATGTGGAATTCTCCAGGTGAAGATCATGAAACATTATATATTATTAGCACACTTTGAGTAGTGGCAAAATCTATTAAATAAGGAGACTTACTAAATAACTCATCTTTATTTTTATGTAGGCTTATTACAAAGTTCAATGCTTGCTTCCTTCAATATACTCCCGATTTGCACACATTGCTGCATCATGTTTTCCACTGTTCAAAGCGATGAGAAAATCAATTTCTGCCAGCGGTTTTCTTATTTAACTGACTAAAACAAGTCACTTTAAGCACTGATTTAACGTTTTGGAAAAGATGAAAGTCACATGGTGCTAAATCAACAACTGCTTCAAAGAAAGTCCTTTGTCACCTGACTCAACTATATTCGGCGTCCCAACAAAGGTAACTCTAGTATATTTAGGACTTTTATTTTATTTGACGTAGAAAAGTTTATTTATGAAATGGAAACTCCACCACCAATTTACAATGTTCACTCCAAATATTGCATTTTATTTCATAACAGTTGCTATCCTTGTTATAAAAACAACAAAAATAAATAATTCGATCAACAGCTGACACGAGTTGTATTTCTTAGGGTTTATTATTATTTTTTTTGGTGTTTAACGTCCTGCTGTTTTGCACTTAAGGCTAATGAAGACGGGACCTACAGTTTTACGTGGAATCCGAACCACAGCCAACGATGCCTGTTAAGATCTTAGGGTTTAACAACTATTTGGGAAATTGGTCTACTCATGAAGGCGCTGAATATATTAGAATTTGTTTTCACCTTAGCCTAGCCTCCAGCCCTGTCTCATGCGCTGATTCATTCCGCTCGCAGTGGAAAAACTTGTATTGCGAGTTTGCATCTCGAAAATGCGGCCTTAGATTGTAGACTGCGCTTTGCACCATCGGATTATGGTATTTTACATTTTGTGCGAACCAGACGAGCTATAAGGTCGAGTAAAAAAAAAAAACAAAATGTGCAGAATAATCTCTTACATTATTTTTTAGACAAAACCACAAAAAAGTTTATCTAGTACGAAAAATCTAAAAAAATGGTTACTTCCGGTTGTTGGATTTTCTGGCTAACGGACTCGTCCGAGCCACTTAAAAAACCAACGTGATTACCAAATCGGATGTAAAATGCAGCCGTCAGTGTGAACACATGTATATTAAATTTTTTATGACACCTCCTTGGTTCTGGGGACCATGATTGTTGCTCATTGACCATTTCCGACCTTAGGTCTATGCAATAGACCATCTTTCCTCTGGAAGTTCGCTAATAAAATTCAAAAGTGATCGAAGCGAATAATAGTTCTTCTTTATCATTTAAGGTATGCTAAGAAGAAAGGAAGGTTGAGTAGAGAGTAGAAGTTAAATCTAGGTCCCACACCAGCATCTAGGAATCACTTAGGTACTCTCACTCATGAACATCAGAGGACTTAACACAAAGCCAAAGGTTCTTTCTGGTATCAGTTATGCTTTATGCAACCTTGATTTGGTCTGAGGCTACTCTAGTTATGACCTATCCTCAACTCTGTGACCTGGGCATACTGCAGTGTATCAAATGAAGCAATGTGTTTACCTATTGAGATTTTTGCGAATGAACGGTAAAGGCTTTAAAACTAGACAAGAAATCGGAGAAAGACTCAAAATGTAGAAGGTCCCATCTATAGATAAGTGGGTACATACGGCACCTTTCTACCGTACCCAGGTTCTCACTGAACAACATGGATAATCGAAAGTTTCCAAGGTGATTCCTGCTGGTGCTGGCATGAGATTGAAGGGTTCTTCCCTGGCGAGGTTGACAGGACGGACCCGTTACACTCTTGGGATGAAAAGCCTGCCATGTAAGTAGACTGGGCACACTGTTAGCCATAACATAGGCTCTTATGGGCGTACATCTGAGATGCTTTGCTGAATTGAGTGGTGTCTTGTCTCGTTCTTTTTAATATAATTTTTATTTTAATAATACAGTAGAGTGCCGATTATCCGAACATCGGTTAACCGAAAGATTCAAGATTAACGCCATGCCAACATTACAGCTCGCGCATCGGTCCGGTCCATTATTCCACATCCAACTACACACCTAACCTCATTTGTATCACTGATATAAGTGTTGTTTTAACTGTCTGTGCTGTTGTTTGTTGTGCTGTATGACTTCGAGCAATGTCAGTGAAACGTAAACGTGCTTAGTATTTCTGACAACTTAAAATTGAAAAACGAATAATAAAAGGTGTAAGAGGATCAAGCTTAGCTCGGGAGTTTGGTGTTGGGAATTCAACGATAACTGACATTGAAAAGAACAGTGAATCTATCACAAAGTTTGCTTGTGTGCTGGACAGTGAAGACGCAAGCGGATGATGAAGAAGCCTTCCAATGCTTCGAGACTGCTGTTAAGTGGTTGGAACAGCAAGACGAATGCGATGCTGTGCAGCTGCTGTCTTTAAAACACCTACAAAACTTGGCGGCAAAAAAAAACGAGTCTCAAAACTTAAGCAAACAAACATGTTCGACTTTTTCTTTTAGGTTAGTTTTGTACTGTTTTTATCACATCTAAGTCAGTAAAACAAAAAAGTTTATGTACTGTATGTGCAATCCCTACTTTATATGTACAGTATGTATTATACATAAACTTAAATCACTGTACTTCATACACACATCTAACTTAGGTTAGCCATTAATGCCATGCACCCGGTTCCTCCCCACTCAAGTCAACAATTTTCATTTCTGATCTAGCCATAAGAGCCTATGTTATAGAGACCAGCTATTAGGAAAATCCGCCTCCCCGAACCTGTTCAAGTCAGCAACACATCTCAGATGTAGTCCCATAAGAGCCCATTTGGAACTATCGCCGTGAGAAAAAGACGAGACACCGCTCAAGTTAGCAACGCATCTCAGATGTATGCCCATAACAGCTATTGGCGTGCAGTCTACTCACGTGCACAGAATAGGAGCGGTTCAAAAAGCCGGAAAATTCTCAAGTCAACATCCACAATTCATTTTATTCCCTTGCATAATTTTAAATGTGAAAATTACAACTTTGATTTTATTATTAATAATGTACACAATGGTTATATATATTATATAATATATTTAGGTACATTTACAGAACAATGCATAATATATACAACTCCACTGTGTATTTACATTGAGTAAATACAATTTGTTTTTTTATCACGTGTATATACAATAATCAAAGACATGGTTATTCTACAAAATAGTTTACAGATAATCTTAGAAAACAAGATAAGCATACTTTTTTCAGGCGACAAACATTTCAAACATTCTAATTTAATACGTACATCCCAGTAACGATAAGGAGAGGGTTGGGTAAAATTCCTAAACTCAGTTTTTGTATACTTTTTGTTGTGCTCGAAAGATCTATTGAATTATAGATAGAAAAAGGGCCTTGTAAATAATCGGATAGGAACTGCGACACCCTAGATACATAATCGCTTCAAGGTCAACACAGATGAAGTATTGCGGAGGTTCAATTCACTACTATTTAGATTCTTCAAGGTTAATCGTAGCTATTAATCGAGCACAAAGTGAGCATATAAAACTAAGTTAAAGCTACATTGTCATGTTAAGGAATTTTATTTTTATAAACATATTGATTTATATTGGCTCTGATAGCAATTAATTATGGGTATATAAAAATTATAGACTGAACTATTTTTTATTTACAAAAAAAGTAAAGTGCATTTTATACACGGAGTAATCGTTTCGTATATACAAACAAACCCAATTCAGTGAATGGTCGATTTAACAAAACCTCAATTTATCAGACTTTCTCGAAACGCTCCAGTCGTGGAATTACGTTAACCTGGTTTAAATTGTGTTTAACAGGTAGGCAACAAATAATTATATTAAACAAAAGGGATAACAAGATTAGGGTGAAATTAAGAATGGAGTACCACAAGGGTCAATGCTGGGCCCTTGCTACTCATTATTTATACGAGGGTATCCTGAAGTTAAGTGCCAAACTTCAGGAAATGGTCCATGGGTCAAAATAAAGAGAAAATTATGATAACAAACTTTATTATTACAATTTAATAATAATAACAAATTAAAATATTTGATCATCAAACTAAAGAAAAACAAAACAAAACAAGAAAAATACAGTAACAATAATGGAGACCCCGATGTAATAAAACCTGTAAGGGCTACTTGTACAACATGGCTTTTATGAAGATATATTGCACATTTTAGGAATTTTTCCAACCAAAACCTCAACATTACTGGGTAAGAGTGACAAAACTTTAAAAAATTCTAAATTTAAATACATAATACAAATAATTTATTATATACAACTTCAAAATTTAACATTCACAAAAGGTTATTTATGTTTACAATATAATACAAAATATAGGCTTACAAAAGTTTTTTTATGAACAAATATTTGACAAATAGCTCATATAAACATGTCATGAAGTGGTACACATTTTGTATTTCACCAAATGTTCTTGAAAGTAGAATTCATTTTTTTGGAAATAAAAACCCAGCAAATCGTACAATTCCATCGCTTTGATTTACAAAACTCGAATAACAAAATTGTAGTTCATGTTGAAAATATTGCACAAATTTTTGTCACATTTATAAATCTAATCTATTCACAGATGGATAATTTATTAAGCATATTTGCGTGATATAAAATCATTACTTTTAGTGCTGCGACAATGGATGTCAGCATTTTTCATCAAGAAAACAAAAAAACCTTTGAGGTGTGTTTTCACAAGGGATGATAATGTAACGCAACACAAATGCTTACAAAATTATTTGTTATTACGACTGAATTTTAGTTTTCATGATGGAAAATACTGCGACACGGATTGTCTTGGCAACAGAAGTCATTTTGACATACAACATATTACAATAAATTAAAAATGTTGCAACAATTACTTTTTACAAAGGCTGAGCACATTACACTTAATTGACAACAAATTCATTGTCATGACAACTGAATTTAAGGTTTCATTACATATGCCGCAACATGCATTGCCGTGGCACTGAAATTCACGATTTTTGTTATTTAATATTTTGACAATGTCATATTATAACAACACTCGTTTTCACAATGTTGTGGATTTTTTATTCCATGACTTTATTCAGTTAAACAAGTTTTTGCAAGTGACAAGCACATGACATTTCTTGCATTAGATTTGATTATCTTGATTTTTATGGTTAAAGATTTTATCTTTACCTTTCATTATGAAAAATGACAGGACATGCACTGCCGTGGCACTAGCACTCATGATTTTTTGTTTTCATGACATTTTGACAATGCCACATAATACTACTGTACTTTTCACAATGTCTTGGAATTTTTATTTCATGTCATTACATTATTTAATTAAACAACAAATTGAATATGTCGTGACAATCGCAAGTGATATTTAATCGCACATTTCGTTATTATGGACAAGTTATAAAAGTTAACTTTATGTCACACGAACCTTGTTTCTGATCCAAATCTCAGATTGCACAATTTTTCTTGCTAATTGAATTCAGAAATAAGCTACTTAAATGACAAAACATATTGCGATCAAATTTAAAAATTTGTAATACTTAATTAAAAATTTAATGACGCTAGTAATTTTTTGATCAATTAGCAATACTATACTACATTAGTTTAGCAGTTTAACTGACAAACCCCAAATCCAATTACGATTAAACTAATTGATGTATTGTCACACAAATGAATACGCACCACCGAATTTTTCAAAATAAGCCTTAGCACCGACTGAAAATATAACTCTTTCAGAATCATTAATACGAATTCAAGCACAGACAATATATTATTGAACTATAACGTAACATTATGTAACAGTTCATTTTGTCAAAATTATGCATGAACTTAATGTAAAGGAAACAAGGAATTTCCTTTGTCCTTGTATTTTAAGTTTGATTGCATTTGTATCTACTACCAATGTTTCAAAAAATGTAGAGCATAATCACGTGCATTATCACACAAGGCATCTCAAGCTCGATGCTTCTCACACTAAAGTCTAGACTATTGTGTCTCACTGTTTGAGTTCGTTCGTATTAAAAGCTACTTTGTTTCATTAGTTTTATATTAAAATGTGTGTTTGTGTTTGGAAATTCCAGAAGTATGAAAGATAAGAAAAGTGCTCACTGTTTAGTTTGTGAAAAAAAGGCTCTGCTGAGACACACTATGTCTGCAAAACATAATTTGTATAAATGAGTACACTTTATACAATGGTTTTGTTTAATTTCATATCCACTAGGCCAGTGGTCTTCAAATGGCGTACAACATGCCGATTTTGCACAGACCGAGGTAAAATTTTAATTACAAATCTTGGTTTGGTCTTTGATGAGTCCGAAGATGAACTTTGTCAAAAACAAATACCGATCACCTCTTACTTGACGCCCGTTTCAATCAGCTAAACTTCACAAAATACAAAAGTTGTACGAAATAGAATGTAATTTTTCTCGAAGATCTTTAAAGACGCTTGATACATCTTATTAAAATATTTCTCAACATATTATAATTTTCGCCTGATAAAAAACTTAACTCGAATAATGTTAATTTGTTTTCCCGATGAAATTAGTTTCAGAGTGGTATTAGATAAGATTAAATTAACGATAACAAAACTATTTATTTTAGGCATAAACGTTTTGCACTCAGTGAAATACGTCTTAGATGGCCTAAAAATCACCATACGGTTTATAATTTTGATGGGGGTATTCCAGACCCCTCCGTATCCTCCCTTACCTGACCATCTGATAATTTAATTGGTAAACACTGGTTTTCAGCATAAAAAAATCTTACAAAAGTTTATATAGCAATGTAATTTGAATATGCACCGATTTAGGCGTGATGGCCCAAAAGGTTAAAACAAAAACATTGGTTATTCCAACTGGATTTTCTTCAAAAATGTTCTATTTTAATAAATTAAAAATTGATCATTCCTAAAAAGCTACGAAACACACAAAGCCGCCAGCAACATAGCATGTCAGTTTAGGTCGTTTATACAGGGTGTTTCACAAAGTATTTCCGACACTCTTGAAGCGTTATCTCCAAGTGAAAGCAAACAACAGTTCATAAACTTTCAAACAAAAGTCCTGAAATGCTTCCTTTCAAGACAATAAGTTATTTTGTACTTTTACTCTTCCTTTAAAGACAGTCAGTTATTTTGTACTTTTACTCTTCCTTTCAAGACAATCAGTTATTTTGTACTTTTACTCTTCCTTTCAAGACAATCAGTTATTTTGTACTTTTACTCTTCCTTTCAAGAGAATCAGTTATTTTGTACTTTTAGTGAAAAAAACTTGTAAGCTCAAAAGTAGCAAATATAGTTCAAATTTAGTAAATCCAATTTTGATGTAACGCATAGACACTGTTTATCTTGTATTTTTCAATGATTACTACATTTATGGAAAGTGATCATGGAGAATTATTGCATTTTTTTCAGTTAAGCTTGACTCAACGATAAAAAGAGATACACCGTTGTATTCGTCTTTAAACTGTCTACATTTTTTGTCTTAAAGTTTTTCTGTTAAATCATTAGTTTTTTAAATATTTAATTTCGAAAAGTTTGAACCGCAGCCATCTTCAAACGGATAACTTCAGCAAAATAAAATTTTCCACATTTATGTAAACCAATGTAATAAACTTTCATGAATTTATCTTAAACGGTTCACAAGATATTTTTTTTCAAAAATACATACATACAGACTACTTCTAAACTAAGCAAGGCAGGACACATGTTATATTGTATTATTTGCTAGTTTTGACCTGCTGAATAGCATGGTAAAGTTTGGTAGAATGGTTGTGAGACATCCTGTAAATCAGTGGAGGTAACTAATATCTTCCATTTTCAACTGTAAACAAACTTCAATTTTTGCCTAATTGAATCAAACTTGATGTTGTAAAGATTTTTAGCGAATACGGTTACATTCTTTACCTCAAATTTTTGCGTAAGCTGCAAGCAAACCAAAACAGCTTCCGAGGTCGATGAGGATATGGGACACGAATAGGCAAAGGGGTAGGCTTAGTCATCTGTATTAATAAACAGGCCTTTCTGGACGACAACACAGGTGATGACAATAAAACTAAAAAAATCAGAATAATGTTTTTACTTTAAAACATTCGGCACTCCGAAATCACTCACCACATAGACAGACAAAAATGGTAACCAAACTCCAAAAAAAAAATAACGTTAAATCAAATAAAATCCTAAATAACTGAGCATTCCAATCCGTCTATCTTGTTTTCCAAAGATCAAATAAATAAAAAAGATAATTGTTTTTCAAAAAAATTCCTAAAATCAATTTTACTCGTCTCGTTGGCGACCATGGCATATGATCGCCGCACACCGCGCTGTCAACCTCTTAACGAGTTTTCGTGGCGACAGCGCGTGTTTTCACGGTTGGTTCATCGTGAACATCGTAGCACCGTTATTGGCCATATTGTCGAGCACATCGCTGACATAATTCGCTACATTGATTTTGGCATTGTCGCTGCGTTGTATAAACGGGTGCTCTAGTAGTTTGTTGTACTTAGGCCTTTGCGTTTCTTCTTTGATTAAACTGGAACAAAGTAAATGGATATTACTAAGTGTTACTACATCTACAAACAAACATAAGTTCAGTGCTACCACAAAAACTCCAATTTTCTTGACTTTTGAAATATCTAAGAAATCGCGACTGTTCAAACATTTTTAGGGGGGTGTGTGAAAATTGTAAACTGATTTTGGGTGAGAGGTTTTTTTAAACTGCTCACTGTAATGTAGTCATATTTTGCGTTTGTTAAAAACACCACAAAATGTTTATTTATAAAACCTTTTTGCATAAAAAAATCAAAGATAAATAAATTAACTTTTTAATGAATGAACATATAAGCTGAAATAATTTAAATTTTCATTTTAAAACGCCAAAATTGGGGGAAAAAATATAAATTGCATATTAAAATTTTAGATTCAAATTTCCAATTTTCAAAACAAACAGAAATTTTACCATGGAAAACTTGTTTTTTTATAATATTTTTTGTTTTCTATTAATCCTGAAAATTTTATGAAGATAAGTACTGAAACAAAACAAAATTTCAACAAAAATAACCTAACCTTTTTTCAAACTTTACTCGCAACCTAGCCTAGGCAATAAGTTAAACGGGCTACAAAAATGAACTCTTGGTTTTTTTATAATTTTAAAATGTAAGGTTTTTGAAGTATTGTCCTGTTAAAATAATAATGCCGCCATTTAAAAAGTCGATTATTCTTTTCAAACTAGGTCTTTACATTTATCAGTAACCTTTGATGGTGTCCAGGAAGCAAGAGGTACTGGACTTGGACCAGGTAAAAGCACAAAGAATGGTATACAAGAATGGCTCCAAAATGACCAGCGAAGTTGAAGCAGGAGTTTATGGACCTAGGCTCATTCCCATTGATTTTTCGGGCGGAAGTTGTTGCGATTGATCTCTACACCTGTGAATTTCTCAAAAGAGGAATTAAGGAAGCTAGGATTAATACCCCTTCCGATACCCAAGCCGCCTTAAATTTGTTTGAATCATTCACCTATGAATGAAGGCTGGTTTGGGACTGCTTCAAAGCAGTAAATGAAATGGCAAGACTCAATGAAGTTACTCCTAAATGGGTGCCATGGTCTCATTAAAGGGTAATGAGGCGGGGACCCTTTGCTAGAGCTGAAGCCAAAAAGCACTTCATTGGCCCAGATAATTTCTGTTGAAGATCCAAGAGCCACCTAAAAAATGTTGTTGAAATCTGGACGGAGTTGAAAGTTGGTCCTCACACTGGAACAATGCTCCTGGGTTTAGGCAGGCTAAAATGTTCGTCTGCCTTTCTAAGTCAAAAGCTTTCTATTGATGGGCAAAAACAATCTTAGACGGATTGTAGGAATCCTTACTGGTCACTGTCTGACCAATTCTACCTCAAAAAATGGGGCTTGTTTTGGAAGACTCAAACTGCTCCTTTGAGTTGATTCCGCTCAACACCTGCTGTGCGAATACAAGTCACCATGGTACTAGGAAGTGCTTTTGTTAGCCCGGAAGAGGACCATGGTATTGATCCCAAGACCCTCCTTGTTTTCATAAGAGACCTGAGAACTATCTGGGATTATCATTAAAGGAGCTTTTCCAGACCTATGAACGTTTTCATTATTTTCCACAGCGGAACAAGGCCCTGAAACTTTCTCCATTTCTTCGTGGGACACTCTGTATAATATATAAATTACCTTAAACTAAACTCACTTTGACATTACGGACTTCATGAACATTGGTTCAGTTGTAAAAAAGTTACAATAGACATGTTAGCTAAATTTTCTCTGTATTTTGTTCTATTTTAAAAACCTTTCTTTCCCGGCCTGTGTGAACCACAAGTAGGAATGTTTCATACACCCACACAATAAAATCTGCTTTTCTGAAATCTCACCACCATAATATTAAACTAAAAATTATGTTAACCGAAAAGTTTTAAACTTACCAAGTATTTACAAAGTCAACAAATTCAGTAGAGAAACAGTTTCCGTTATCGTGGGGTGAAAGTCGCGGTGGTTCCCCCTGAACGACCTGATACAGCTGTTCGAAAACAGAGTTCCACTTAGGATACGGAAAACGACCTGTCGCTACTTCCATCAGCGTTATGCCCAGTGACCAGACGTCGGACCTTACATCGTATCCTCTGGCCCGTTGAGGGTCTATCCTTTCTGGCTGTAATAAAAATTATTTTGGATTATCACAGGACGGATTTATGTGTTCATTAACACAGTATCTCTATAAACATTCTTTTAACTATTTGCACATTTATTGACACGTGTCAAATCAAATTTTAAATTAGAACAATTTGCAGGGGTAGTTTTGTAATACAGTAACACACCTTATTCTGTTCAAAATAAACTTTAAAATAGGAAAATTTTAGAGGTCAACCTTTCAAGTGCTATTGTCTTGCAGTGAGACTATATATCGACGCTAATAAATACCGGAATAACTTGCATTTCATATAGTATTAAAGTAATTTAATTCTCTATCCTAGTAGGCAGTGCAAGTTTGTCTTCAATGGAGGAAAAAAAGTAGTAAACAGCAATATTGTCAGGTTTAAGATGTGGTTTGTGTACGTCTGCATAAACTACACGCAGTTGTTAGATTTATTCAGGGTTATTGTTTATAACAGGATTTATAATAAGTGTTTGATTATATTTTTAGTTAATACGAGTCCCGGTAAGTCTTGATAATCCGAGGTTCCAAATAATTCGAGCCACAAATAGCATTGAATTATTCTAGCATTGCATTGTGACACATTCTAGCTGCTTGAAAGATACCGATCTTTAAATTTTTGTTTTCCAATGAATCTGTCAAGAGCATTTGTACAAATAAGTCGCCGGTATAAATGCTTAACATTTTTTATAATGCCCTGATCCATTGGCTGTAAAACTAAAGTCATGTTTGGGAGGGGGGATACTGTAACTGTTCATAAAAGTGGGATAAAGTTATGCGCAGTACAAGTGTCAATAAACAATATGATAATTCTGTTTACAACAGGTTTTGTCGAGATTTAACAACAGACAGAGATTGGGCAGAGCATCAATGACAAACTACGGTATCGGTACCTAGAGAATTCTCGGAAGGCAAAATTCTTGGAAACCGGTACTGTGTCTAGCATTACAATACGTGTATAAACATGTAAGTGCTGTCCCCTATGTCCAGCCCCCTTTCTACCAGACAGTGAATTATTTATCCAGCAATCCCTTTTACAGTACAAGATTTTATTTTTAGTGTTGAAAAAAAACTCCGAATTAAAGAAGTTGACTTCGAATTAACCATAGTTGTTTTACATTGACATCGTAAAAAGTTCAAGGGACCGAACCGAAACTTCGAATTAACGGTCATTTCGAATTAAAGACGTTCAAATTATCCAAGTTCTACTGTATATACAAAAATAACATAGAAACAAACTTTTCCCGGCGCTTCCGTATCCCCCTGGCGTGACATCGCAGCTCGTAAACGTTGCACTGTAGTTAAACAAAAAACTATTTATGATTTCTTTAATAAGTAAGTTTCTATTTTTTACTGTGTATAAAATTACTTTTTTACCTCAGTGTTCAATACAGAATAGTGTAGCCTATATTTAATAAAACTTTAATTTTTTCGGAGATAAGAGGACTACAAATAGTAGTTTTATCTTAACTCTACATATTCCGTGTAATTTGAGTTTTTCACAATCCGAGGTAATCTCGGTCCCATCGGGACTCTACTGTACTTTATTTTAGTTTATGAATTAGTTTATTTCAGTTGGATTAGAGTTTATTGTAATATAAAAATGAGTGTAATATAAATTTGTAATACTTTCCCATAATGTAAATAAGGGATTGAAAAAACAAGAAATGTGACATGGTTAGACATATGTACCTGTAAGTGATTTTATTACTCATTAAAGTTTCTATTGTTGTATATATTTGTGTTTGTAATAAAATGTTGAACATTTTGATTATCTTGAAATTTTAATTCTGTGAATTTAGTGAATGTGAACAGCCTCTAAAGTTAAACATTTTAGAGAATTTTTGATTTTCGTTATGACTTGTCATCCATCAGTAGAAACTGAATAGTGTTAAGTTAATAAAACTATTACTATATTATTCTCTGATCTTTTCTGAACACATAGATATATAATATGTCATACATATAAATCCAAATTTATATTTATTAAAAAATTTTCAAAATATGTTCGTGCAATGCCCTCAACATGGTTAGCACTTAAGAGTGGAATACTCAGCTCCAGGTGGTGCTAACGTCGCGCTCCGCGATATGTTCAGACGCTTGTAAAGTGCTAATGTCGCAGAGCTTGATATTTACAAAAAATCTATATATATCATCACTAAAATATCGATATCCAGCTTATGTATATAGTATCAAAGTAGAATGTTTACTGAGCACATTGTATAGTATGGGACTATCATCTGTGCAAAAACATGCACATAATCATCTGGGTTAGTCAGCTGTTATTTTATTGTTGAATAATCTCAGTTAGTGCATGTAGCAGTAGTTTGTTGTGTGTTTGTGTTATTTAATCTTACTACTATTATATGTTTTGGTGTTTGGAACTTGTGCACATTTTGTAATTTTGATTATTTAGTTTAGTAAAATTCTATAGTGCCTAAAAGTTAATATATATATATATTTTTTTGTACTTGTTTTCTAATCATCAAGCTGTCAACAAGTGATGGTAAGTTTGTGTATGTTATATTACATTATTCTATAATTCTTTCTGAACCAAATGATATATAATATGTGATATTTCAGCCATTTGTAGTATCTCAAACTTACTTTAAAGAGTTTAGAGGTCTGTATTCTGTTTTCACTAAATATGTCTATTGTAAATGTATCTATCCAGAAAAATCAAAAACAGTTTTGAGAAATAATGATACATAAATTTAAAAACAATGATAACATAATTTAAAAATGTATAGTACGTATTGTATAAAATTTTAACAAAAATACAGTTAAGTTAAAATTTGATACAATTATTGCACCAATTTACTGTTAGTAGTTAGTACAAATCAGCATCGTCATTTTCATTTCCTGAACTAAAAAGAACTTGTTCAATATCCGAAATGTGCAAATCCAAACGATTTGTTGATGCCATTTCACAACACAACATAGACTAAATTATTTAGAAAACATAATGTACACACAAAATTTATACTTGAGATCGGACAAAGGCGGAGAAGATTTAAAAACGGTGCCGCACTTAAAGGCAAAAAGTTAACAGATACTGACTTTAATTGCTAGTAATATCATAATTACAGATACCTTTGAAAAACTACCGCAGCAGTTGAACTAAAAAAAAAAAACTCCTGCGTTAAAGCGATAACACCGACCTACATAAGTATTCTTGCAATTTCTTACCGCCATGTAAGGTCTACAACCAGCATCTCTTGTCCTGGCTATCGAATCCACCAGCTGTCCAGAGATACCAAAGTCACAAAGCTTAATGTTGCCGCGTTTGTCTAGAAGTATATTGCTCGGTTTTACATCTCTGTGGATGATCTTCAACTTTTCTTTAAGATAATTTAACGCTCTGACAGTCTGAAATTAAAAACAAAAACATTTATTTATCTGCATAACGTATCTACCCTTAACATTACAGTGCAATCCTGAATTGATGATATTTATTTATTTAGCAGCTAGAAGAAAATTTTGTGCATTGTATTAGCCTTGTTAATACTGTTTTAATTTTACGTGGAAGACCGTTGTGTTAAGTGGCCGCAGAAATTGCTTTTGAAGTTTGAAAATGCCTATGCTTTACAATGATTAAGTTAAGAGTTTTTCTTGTATCGTATCTATGTATCCAGCTATGGACTGCTTCTGTGTCAAACTTTAGAATACACGGTAACACTCAAAATATAAATTAATGGAGAAGTTGAAATATCAAGTTTTTTAAAAAGAGCGCCGCAAGAACACCCTCTTTTTGATACTAGAAATAGTACTGAAAACTGTAAGATGTACAAATTGAATTACTTTTATTTCCTTTCTCCAAAATTTGTTGTTATGTGTTGGCAGGATGTAACTTGAGAGCAAAAATACAAGTCAGACAATTTTACTATAGGGATCCTTATTCAATGCGTTGCTTAGTCCAAAGCTTTAAGGCTCTGCAGTACATAAATCTTGTCACTTTTCTCGCCCATAAGAATAATGTTACACTTGAACATGCGTACCGCTGCCAATTTTAATCACACAGTTATGATTTACGACTTATTTCAAAGATTACGTTAACGCGGATGTTTCCCTTTTTTAAAAAATCGCAATTTTTGGATAGTTTTTGAAAAAAATGAGTTCAAGTTTGAAAACAATGTTTCAAGTTCTTGATTTTTTGTTGGTCAATGAAAACCGATATCGAAATTTTCAAAAAAGGAAAACATCCGTTATTTTATCTTCTATCTGGTAGAAAAAAAATGAATTTTCTAACTTATAAATTAAAGCAGATACAAGTGTTCAAAGGAAGTAATGTACCTAGACGTACGGTGTCGCTCTCGCGCGGATCATATAAGAACTACTCAGTTGCGTATGAATATAACTTGTACAGATAAAAGGCACTACTTTCAATATTGTCTGCAATATTACAACTAAAAAATTATCGAATTTAAATTATTCAACGAAGAAAACACGTAACTTATGAAAGTATCCTTAACTTGCAAACTGTTCTGAAATATATTTCTTTAAAGAAATATTATTACATACAAAAAATAATGTAATTGAAAACCTACTGTTGATGATACAAATTAAAACTTATTTCAAAATACTGATTTCTGATTGAATCCCCGTAAGTACATTCATGAAATATCTGACCAAGTTCAGTACTAGGGGTTATAGTTTATTGGTACTTTTCTCGGGGCCATGAAATTAGGCGGGTGAGAGAAATGTCGGTGTTGCCAACTCGTGCTGTAGCTATTTCTACTACTTACACCCGTCAAGTAAAGGTTTTGAGCTCAATACAGTAGTAGTGTTTTCTCTCGTGCTTGTGAATCTGTCTACAGAGCAATGTGAAATAAAATTATACCACTGCCTTCAGAAAATGCTACAGATTCCAATGGTATGACTTTTTTATTTTTTGTCAAACGGCAGCAAATAATTAACAGAAGAATAAAAACCTAAATGGTAATTTAATTTAAAACCGCTGTGTAGGCCTATTGAAGTTTTCACCAACCAATTTTTGTTTTTTTGGTCAGCAAGATTTCGTCTGCTGCAAAATTGTAGAAAATCGTATGAATAAAATTTGTATGAGATTCTTACTTTAGTTGTAAAATGGCATAACTGTATGAATCAAGAACAAAGACACGCGGGCGCTCGGCGAAAACCGTAGCCGTAGCCTTGCGCAATGTTGCAAGTTGCCATTTTATAATCAAGAGTAAAAAACAAATAATTTTAATGTTTATAGATCATTTGCATTTCCTTTACATAATTATTGTATGATGATAATACCATGATTTTTTTGTTTAAGCTATAATTCCGCTAATTTTTTTCTTACCGTAATACAATTCCAAAAATGCTTTTTAATTAATCTACACTAACATTATAAAGAGGCAAAGTGTTTTTTGTTTATTTGTTTGTTTGTATGGAGGGGGTAATCTCTGGCACTACTGAACCGATTGAAAAAATAGTTTTACTAATAAAAACCTACACTATTTCTGAGTAACATAGGCTATAATTCATTTCGATAAAACCCTTTTTTTATTTCAATATTTGTAAATTTAGTCGGAAAAAATTCTTAGGTTAGGCCTAGAATAATAAACCAACACATGTATTTACATTTATTACCATAGCAACCAATTGAATAAAATAACAGATAATATAGCTGTTTGCGCCAATATTTCCATTGACAGCTGATTTCAAAATTTAAAGCAATTATTTTTGTATTTATAGCTTTTAGGTTAGGGTTTTAAAGTGTAGACCTGAGCCTTGCTGGTTCTTTTAACCATTATTATAATTGCCGTTATCAAATATAAGAAATAATTTGATTTGACCATTTATCATTATTTACAATCTTAGTTTTGAGGTTATTATAAATAAAACATAACATATGTTTGTAGAAGGTCCCATTGGGGGTTGGTGTGCGGAGCACGCAGGGGTCTCCCCTAGTACCTTTACAAAGCGAACTACCGCATACCATATGGAAATAAGAAACGTAGGGTACAATTAAATAATAAACGGGTTCATATTAATAATTAGATTTTTGTAAGAAAGTATTTTAAGTCATTATTAATGTTGTTAATTTTATTAATTGTTGTTCATTTAACACCACCCGGGAAACACGTGTGGATTGAGGACACCATGGACGGGAACAACTTTTACTAATTTACTATAAGCTGCAACAGTGCAAGGGTAGTGTTGCCAGTTGGTGCGTGGATGTAGGCGAATCTCGACCTTCCGTCGCTTGACTAGTTCGATATCTGGCAACACCGCAATTCTCACCCGCCTAATTTCATGGCCCCGAGTTTAGCCACTAGTCTTTCTAAACGTTTACAGTCAAGGTATATCAAACAAGTTTTTATAATTTCTGAACATAATATAACTAAACTTGGTATCATACCGTTTTATAGAGCGGATGTTGATCGGCCTTCCTAACAAAGTATTCCAGGAAATGATGTTCGGCAGATAATAATAAATAATATTGTAGACATCCAAAGACTTTACGTCAAGGTCAGGAATATCAGCAGAAATGTCGATCCTGCTCCTTTCCAAAACTGATCGCTTTGTGTGTGTGATCGCCTACTTTCCTGATTTAAGTTTTTCTAAATTTATTCAAGATACTTTAATAATTAATTGAGAGTTGAATTTCCATCTTTGAACTAGGCTAAGATGTGACAATTACTTTTAGTTAGACAAACACAGTAAACAAAGACAAAGCAATAAATAACTGCCATTGAGCACCTAACAACGGTGAGGGTACAGCTGGTACAATTCTTTCCCTTTCAGTTTGCTCAATGAATACAGAAACTAGTAAGTTTCTGTATTCATTGGTTTGCTTCAAAATAAATTTGTAAGAAATTTAAGTTAGATATAAATAGTGTAATAAAAAATAATATAATGATGTAAATAAATTATTTTTGTAAGGTATAGGCCTATTTTTCCTTATTGTTAATTTAAAATTTGTTTGTATACAATATTTGGTTTGATTAACTTTAATTAGTTTTATTAGTTTGTATAAACATATTTATTATAACAAAACTTATTAAGTTTTAATATTGTAATTAAACATTCATATTTTTATAGAACTGTAATATTGAAAAATTGAGTATTTATAGACTTTAAATTTTCCTTACGTGTGTAATCAAATTGTGTACTACTTTTGAAATATTTTTAATTTATTTTTATTATTAGTCTACATTTTTTTCATTTACTGTAATGATCGGAAAATAATATTGTTCCTGTTTGTGTTCAGTTCTGTTTAGTTTTTCTATTTCATAAGAGTAATAACCTGATTAAATCAATGCCTGGATGTCAGACTAACATTTCAATACCTAGCATAAGGTGAACAAATCATTTCCGTAGAAAACCGGGGGACACAACCAGCCTGGACCAAAGGAACCCCCCCCCCATGTACACAGGTTTTTAAAATATAAAATATTTGTATTTTTAAAGAAGTTTATGTTTTGTAATACATTTTGTTGATTATAGCCTATTGAAAAAAACACAAATTGTACTATGACTTATTTATATATCTGTTTAATTAATATTATTTAAAAAAATGATTATAGTTTTAAAAATATTACAACCTTGGAGTTTATAATTAAATTTAATTAACATAAGCTTTAAGTATTACTGAGTGTTTGTACATGGGGTTGATTGTTCTTGGAGATGTTTAAATTTATCGTGTCGTATTTCGTTGAATCAATACAACAAGTACATACAATTACATACTTAAATTGTTGAATTTGTACCATATAAACATTATTTACTTTCTTGTAAAACTTTGCGAAATCTGTTATGATAATAAATAAATAGGCCTACATAAACGTAGAACTATATGTCCACTCCTTATTTATTCTGAGTATAATTGAGTGAGGCCAATGAATTCCTATAATACAAAGCAATAATCAGATTTTTTAAAAGAAGAAATTTTGCGTCTTGAGACATTTCAGTTGTTTAGAAATTAGATTGTTCAAAATGTCCTAAATTGTTTACTATCCTAAATAAAGTTACAAAACAAGACAAGAAACTATTAGGCCTATGTTCATTTATTATTCAATATCATGTCTGCGGTAAAATTAAATACAAATATACCCACTTGTTGATTAAATATCGCTGACGAAAACTTTGCTACTCGGCTATTTCAGACGGGGAGGGGAGATTCGGAGACAGCTGACAGACACCAGGTAAAATGTTACGCATGCGCTGTGCGTTAGCACTATTTTTGTTAGGCGGCTGGCGGAGGATTGCTTCGACTGCTTCTAGTAGTTCACAAATCTGCCTCGTAGGAAAGGA
This sequence comes from Philaenus spumarius, assembly GCA_018207615.1. Classification (NCBI taxonomy): domain Eukaryota; kingdom Metazoa; phylum Arthropoda; class Insecta; order Hemiptera; family Aphrophoridae; genus Philaenus; species Philaenus spumarius. The sequence goes on from JAGFPH010000654.1 coordinate 365,974, forward strand.
GCGGTAGAGTCGACTTCGAAACTTATTTTATGTACTGCAGACCCTTAATCACAGACAATGAATACCTAGTACGGAGAACACAGTTTGAAGAAGTTATCTTCTGCTTTTAACTTTGGCCTACATTATCATCAATAAACAGTTTTTCCTCTCATATATTTTGCCAACATCCGCCCCTTAACCCTAGAAATGAAAGGAGTTGAAAATCAGCTGTTGATTTGCCTGGTCTCTGCTAATATATCTCAAAGAAAGTTATACTGATCAATTCTTTAGATTTATATCCTACAAATCTATGGTAAAATAATCAATAGTTAAGGTTATAGTTAGTTTGTACACTGGAAAAAAATAAATCCAAATGCCGTGCACTACCCAGCTGCCTGTTCAATAATGCTATAGTATGTAATATTAGTTTTTATAAAATATCTTGTTTTCTGACTGTACATATGTGAGGACCTATTTTTTCGTAAAGAAACGGTGTACATTTTTTATATTTAACATTTCTTTCTAATTTAATTTGTATTCAAAATACAGGAAAGGAAAGTAAAAAATATCTTTTTGTGAAATAAATAATGACTTATTTATCAAACAATAACATTTATGGATACAGATTGGTGAGTTAGCTGCTAAAATCGCCCATCAATCTGGGAATTTAACCTATCAGTTCTAGGGTTAAGGGTTAACTGCAGAATTGGTCTGTCAGTTACCAGAAATTGTCCACACACACATCAGTTCACTTGATCACGGACTGCAGTTGAAGTGGACTGTAGGTGTGGTTCGACGATAGTTGAGTTGACAGGCATAGACCTGTATGATACTCTGGCACATACACTGATGCATTGAAATTCATCTACAACCTACAGTCGGACGACATGCCATTTTCCGATTTGTTTTGCTGGATCATTTTTGGACTAATGCTTTGGACATCAAATGAATAGCTCTATCAAGTGAGCTAGATAAATTGACCTGAGTCTTTTAATAGCTTTAAACTTTGAATTATAGTTGTCACACTTTCTACAAGGGTGGTTCGTACGATACAGTACAAACAGTGGGACGCGGGAAATTCTATTTCAGGCAGGGGAGAAATATGTGACATCAGACAATAAATTGTGACTTTTGTGACCTTTTATCCAATTTGTGACATATTTTCAAGCGTGATACTCATGGATCAATGTATGCAGTCAAGTTATACAGAAATGTACTAGAACTGTAAATTACCAATGGGTTAAAAAATGTTATACTTACAGCAACAGTTATTTTCCCTAAAATACTCTCAGGTATCCTGCGTTGTAATTTTTCATAAATAAATTTATAAAATTTGTCTAGAGAAGTGTCCATTAGTTCCATGCATATCCAACAGTCCCCTTCCTTAAACAGAGCTCCGTAGAATTGTACAATACAGGGACATTCGTTAGACTTCATCACAACTTCCAAGTCCATTAACAATTGCTTTTGCTCCTTCTCGTCAACGGTCGATCTTATTCTCTGAAACAAGACGATCATTATTATAATTACTTTATCACAACATGCAGTATCCTCAGACTAGGAATGTGTCTGGCATAATGGGCGTGTCATCCCTTCTACTTCACAAATTACATTTAACTAAGAAAGTTACAATGAACTGCGTCTCTCTTTCTTATAATTTCACCCACTTGTGTACAATATTTATGTAAAAAAGTATTTAAACTTTTAGAGAAAATAATGGCAACTATAAATAAATAAGGTTTTGATTCATACAAAATGTATAAAATGATATAATTGTGGTTAAAAATTGTACCTTCAAAGTTTTTATATAAACTAAAAGTGATTACAACAAATATACGTAGCGAGAAAAATGAGTATTTTTAGGCAAAATAAAAACCTTATGCGAGTAAGTTGTGGATAATTATTTCAATTGATTTTTATTTGAAACTATTTTCTGTACGACCCTATGTTTGGTCAGGAGGAAGGTAATTCCTGTGATGAATATATTGAGGTTGTTCGGGATTGTTGTGGTGCGATCCTGGCTTTTCCGTAGGCCCTCTACGTAATAATATCTTGTTTTAATCATACTGTATTTTAAGTTTTAGGGTATGTATTCTTTGTTGTCAGGTTGGTGAAATTTAGTAAATATATTATATACAGTTTAAAACAACTCAAATAAACAATAATAACGGTAATTATTCAATTAAATACAATTTAATGCACCGTCTCTTTAGATATTTACACAAGCTCATTAAGTAATGGACTATTTGAATAATTTTTACTCGAATCGAATAACTAACAATAGCTCATAGTAAATACTGCATTATTTTATGGGAAAAGTAAGACGGATGATTGAAGGGTCTCTCAGAAAATACTTTCTTTCTTTATTTGTTAATTCCAAGAAAGAATTCTTCTCATAACTTTAACACATGCGCAAAAGCTTTTTGTGCAATAGAGGCCTGTATTTTTTTATTGCGATTGTACTGTTGATTACAGACACAACAAAGCGTATGGCTTTTTGGCTCTCCTCCGAGACACATTTCCAGATTGAGGCCACTGTACTGTATGATATTTCAGAGGCTAATAATATAACATCTGCTTTCTGCTAAAACTATTGTAGCGCCAAACAGACATTACGTCCAACCCTACCGGATACAACAAAAACAACTTTCTTGAATTTCTTTTAATTACACGCAAAGATCATTTGGACTTACCTTAACGGCCATGACTGTGTTACTTATTCTATGCACCATTTTATTAACAGTACCGAAACCTCCCCGTCCTATCTCGCCCAAATCTTGAAGGTCATCCGACGTAAAGTCGTACACCTGCAACGGTAAAAATGTTCAATTACCGAAATGTTGCAACATGTAACCCAGCAGATAAAGTCTAGAATTAGTACAAAACATAAGAAAGAAACTTTTTTCAAAGTAATACTACCCTCAAATAATCAGTGTACCAAAACACCTATTGGAGCCGGGGGGGGG
>JAGFPH010000654.1:369018-426090 GCA_018207615.1 Philaenus spumarius
GGGGTGTACTCTAGGGCCCAGTTACCGTACCATATTTATCTCAAGCTTTTCAGAGTTTCTTCACTACAAATCTGATAAAAAATTGTAAATATACCTTTATATATATTTGTTTTACACCTTAAAAATAATTCGATCACGCAACTGAAAAGCTGACATGAGTTGAGTGAGTTTTCAAATTTTATTTTATATTTTTTAAGGTTTGAACCAACTATTTGGGAAATTGGTTCACTCATGAAGGCCTGTGTATACAAAATATATTAGTAGAATTTGTACCACCTCAGCCCACGAGCTGCTTTGCTTTGGTTTAGTTTACCCATGACCTTGCGGCCTCAGATTATAGACTGCTTCGCTTCGTGAGTTTGCATTCCAGACGTTGGCCTCTGATCAGAAGCTGCGCCGACGGTAATCCCCACGTGGATCTTAACCGGTTACTATCATGGTATTTTAAGTTTTGATCAATTTTGGGGGAACCGGACGGGCTTTAAGCTCGTTTAAAAAAAACAAAATGTGGAGAATAATCACCTATATTTAATTTTTTTGAAAAAAACCCCAAAAAGTTTTGTTCTAGTACGAAATAACTAAACAAACTTTTACATCTGGTCAAAAACAAGCTTCTGGTTGTTGGAATTTTCTGGCTAACGAACTCGCCCAAGCGACTTAGAAAACCAAAGTATTTGAACCGAATCGGCCGTTAGAGTGCGAACACATATACATTTTTTAATGAAATCCCAAAATGTGTTCTGGGGACCATGATCAGTGCTCATATGCTACTCCCAACCTTAGGTCTCATCGTAAGAGTCACTGGAATAACTCATCTTTATTATGGAAATTTGCTAACAATATCTAACAATTTAAATTCTACGGGCGATACAATTTGCGGTTATTTCCTCTTTAAAAAAAAATGTATTTCATTGCGATTGAATTCAAGCAATAAAACTAATCCAGCGTTAAAACCCACCTACCTGCTCAGGTGAAACTTGTAACTTCCCTGTCGTCTGTATACTTTGACATATTTTAAACTTCTCCCTGAAAAACAAAACAAAACATAATTATTAGTAACAGTAAACAACACAAAACTACTGAACTATTATTTCAATAATATATTATTCAACCTATTGGCAAACATATAAACTCGGCTCAAAAAACTATTCCTAGTTTGAAAAATCAGAAATTTAAATTTAAAACATTTTTCAAAAAAACTGAATAAATTAATTAGCTATTCAGCCCCTTTGTGAGTAGATCAATTTCATAAATAGTTGGTTGCAACCCTAAAATATATAAACTTAATTTTGGAAATTCGCGCAACACACGTCAGCGGTTTAGCTGTGTGATCGAATTATTTTTCCATAATATTTTATAAAAAAAGCAATTTTTAATGTAAAGTTGGACCATTTTGTTTCCAAATATTCTTGCTTGGTTTCACTAATACACTAAACCTTCCAAAGGGTAAGTAAATGTATAAATCGAAATTATCGCCATACAATTTTTCAACTTAACCGGAGCTGTCATCCTGACACATCCGGGAGTTAATGAAGAAGCATTAAGGACATCACTGCAGCCAAAGAAGTCGAGCAAACACGAATAAGATCAATCACCATGCCAAGGCACCCTTCACATACCAAATACATTCGGTTGATAGTTTAAATCATACAATTTACTACAATCGCATTTCTAAACACTGCGATCTATAGATGTTTGCTTTTTAAAACATTCACCACCATTAGATTGTTAAAGAGTTTTACATTCAACCCAACACTATTATAACAATTAAGTTAGACAAATCTAATTAGTATAATTTGTTGGTGTACTGAGTGGACAATACAGAAAGTTAGTCACAAAAGATTTTATTTCCTTGAGGATGACCAACAGAATCAGATAACTGTAAAACCATATGACGTAGCCAAGCAGTTACCATGCCTTTTGTTAGTTAATTATTCCAATGGGTCCGATCTTTAAAAAGATACGTCTAATATTTCCCGAGTTAAATAAGTTGTGAACTGAGTTTAAGTTTAAAGTGTTTTATTTTCTGTTCATAATTAATTACTTTAAATTTTGTTAGTGATATTTAGAAATAGAATTGATCATTATAATGAGAACATTTCTTGCGAATACGTTGGCTCCTCTGCCGCAATATGGAGTAGGGTCGTAATGTAAACTTTAGCCGAGGCCAGTTTAACGGCTACCAATCATCAAATAAATGGCTGAACAACATCTCCAGCATTACAACAGTGAAGTTAGTATATGGTTTGGTCTTCTGCTTTATTTAAGGACAGCAGAGCCAAACTTCTTTGCAGGTGGAACTATCACAGTTAGTATTCACAAAACATTATACAGTTTATTTACAAGACATATTTGTTCACACTGTTATTCTACCTGGTATAACTCCAGTTCAGAAAGAATAGGGAGCAACCGAATCAGTTTAGACATGTGGCCTTAACTCAAACTTACTATTTAGCACATAAAGAAGCTAACCCAGTGCCCAAAAGCCTTATTTTGAGGGGTGGTTTTCAAAGATATTTCAAAATGTAAACCGAGTGTCACTTTGTTTTAAAATCTTTCAAAAAGTAAACATTTAGGGGAAAAAACTTTACTCGGTTTCAAGTTCATTGTTATGTTGGTTAAAAAAAATTCAGATATTTTTGGTTTCAAACCTTCAGACAACGATTATTACTTACTGATTACAATTTTTTATTTTTCAAAAATTTATCCAGTGTAAATTTATATATTTTCTCCTTACCCTTAATTTTATTCAAAAATAAAAGGGCCAATGGGTATGCCCCACAACCTAAGATACAAATATGAAAATGTAAAGGTATATTCTTATGGGGTCATAGACGCACACTAAGAAAGGATTTTGCAAAATTTAGATTTTAAAGTCTAAAAATAGTGAAAATTCTGATAAAACAGCTGTTTTGATCAAAAGCTTAGCTACACATGTTTGTTTACACTCATTACCATAGCAACCAAATTAGAAAATTATTTATTATTCTTCACAACCAAACAGCCTTTTTAGGTTAGATTAACATACTAAAAGCAAACACAAAGAAAAATCAACGAACAATGCTTACTATGTAATTCAACTTAAACATCTGTTGTTACACATTATAAATAAAACAGCTGATTTGTTACAAAAACTTGACATAAATTTAGGTTAGGCCTACAATGAACAGAAACTCATTTATTTGCTACCAATTTGGCAAATTAAGAATCAGGTAATTATTCTTCACGACTAACAGTTTTTTTTGGATTAGGTAAAAGCAAACAAAAGGCTTACTGTATTACATGTCAATCATCTGGTGTTACATATTATAAATTGTTTTCTTTAGTTGGGTAATAAATAAATTTGTTTGAAATGTTGATTATTTAAATTTTGGTGAAACTACAACGCATACCGCAATTTGAATTATTGGGATCGGTCGTGTCTATTTCGATCTCTGAAATCGTAATTTCCATGAAAATATCAGAATATACAATACTTTCTTTCCATTGGCTTTGCCACGGGTCGCCGCCAGGATTGGAGAGCGAAGCGTGTAATTAATAAAAATACAGAAACCAAAATTGAATACATTTAGGTAAAATTTTTGAAACGGGACAATATAAGTCAAAAATGTTTATTTAAAATGTTTACTTTTAAAAGACCTTTAAAATAACGCTACACTCGGCCTAAGTTTACATATGAAATTCCTTCATAAACCACCCTGAAAACATGCTATTTCTGACACTGGGAATCTTAAAAAAGTTTTCACAATGTACCTTTGTTGCAAGATAGTGGGGTAGTTCACATGTCTAAATTAATTCGTTTGATTGTTATACATACCGAACAGATGGTCTGTTACCCTACGGATTTAAAAACAAGACCCGCTAAACAAAGTAACTACGTTGAATACAACTACAAACATAAAAAACTAATCAACACAATACTATGGGTTAAACAACCTGGTTAGCCAACTTTGACGTTAAACGTTAAAAACCATCCAACTTAGACACAATTGTTCATGAAACAAACCTGAATTTGGAGCGCTCGCAAGATCTATAGCTGTGAAGAAAAAGCAAAAACACAAATTGATAACATGTAAGTAAAAAAAGCAATACACAGGGTGTTTGAAAAATCAGTCATTTTGCAGTTATTATCACAAGCTGACCTCCTGAAATTGACTATTTAGTTTCATTTTCCCTAGACCAAAAATGTCAACTCACGAGTGTAAGTCTACCTATATTACCTCTTTATTGACACAATAACAGCTGTAATTTTGCACAAACTAGTAAGCCCCAGTGAAAAATCACAGGCAGATTAATTAGATAGACATCAGAAATACTTAATAAAAAAAATACTACTATTTAGAAACAAGAAACTTTATGTAGGCCTACTTAACTATGCTGAGGGGATTTTAACTCGGTAAATATGTACAATTATAAGGATTATTTATATATGATTTTATAAAACTGTAGGCCTATTTCTAAATTTTTTTAATTAATTTACATTATTATATGTCAAAATAAAGATAAAAATCTTATCTTTCAATTGCCTTTTATTTCATTCTTGTTACGTTGTACACAAATTTAATTGGTGCTTAATATAAAACGAGTATAATCAAGTCATATTATTGGTATGTCAAATGATTTAGAAGTTATTAATATTATAATGAAGAAATTAATAATAAAATATGTTTATATGTTATACGAAGATGTACGAAAGTTTCCGAAGCTAAACGAATGGGTATCTCTTCTTTAAATTTGTATAAATGAATATATTGATGATAAAAAGTTGTATTTATATTCATTTTATAACCTCAAAGCAAATCTTATAACTTATTGCAGCCTTCCTTAGTTCTATAACTCATATTTAAAAATATCAACTTCACAAGACATTAATTATTGATTGAAGTTGTAAACATAACCCCAAAGTATAATCTATGCTAAGTTTTGTTTACTTATTACAGATGATGGCTGAAATCAATTGTTATATTATGTTGTTACTCACATATGTATGTACACTCGCTTTTATAGGAGTTGATTATTTCCAGACTGATACATAAAATATAAAGATGGAAAATCGCAATCGAGTACGTTACGATTGAAATAAGATCAATAGGAGTTTTAGAGCACAAATATTCATTCTCTTACTAGGGAATATATTAAAGTCATTAAATACGTTCAAAGTTATTGTAAACCTTTTAAGATGTAAAACTTTTGTCAGAATTTTTTTTTCATACGATAAACTCTCAATAAAATATTTTACAAAAATAAAGTCGCAAAAAAAGATTACTTGGTTAGGTGACACAATATGTAGTCCGTTCAAAACTGTACTAAATATTATTAAACTCTTTCATCTGAAATTTGTTTTGGTACCCACAACCTTTAGCACAAAGGATGAATAATTTGTCAAGTGCTCGACTTATGCCCGGCCTCTGCATGACTAGTGGTAGCAATTCATTTTGCCGAAACTCCAAGGATTTTGTTTAACTTTTGTTGGTTTATGATAGAGCAATGACATTTCAAACAATATTTTACAATGTGTTCATGTATAATAATATACCATTTTTTACACAACTTTTTTATAGGCTACTTAATTTGAAGGGTTATTTGATCGTTATTCCATTTCATCCCTTTGAGTTATGTAATCGAATTGTAAATGTTTTTTTATATCAATTAAGAACAACATTAAATAATTTTAGCTGTATAGTATTTAGTAGTAGAATTTAGTGCAATTTATTTTTATTGTAAACGGGTAGCTAACCCATATAAATCTATTTGTGACCGTTTACTCTAAAAAATCCAAGTCCTAATATGAGGTGTAAATTGTGAAATTTTAGTGAAATTGAGTAGTTTTTGAAAATATAGAAACAGTAAGTGGATTTTATTTAATTTTAAGGGTAGTTATTTGATTTCATCCTTTTGACTTAAGTAATCAAATTGCAAATAGTTTTCTATAGCCCTTAAAAATAATTTTAGCTTTATAGATTGTAGGAAGTTAGTTTTATTTATATTTATTGTATATGGGTAGCAACCCCATTTCAAACCCTTAGACTGTAGTAATAATTGTAACTTCTAAATACTCCTGGCTATAAAATGGAAAAATTGTGAAACTTTTAGTGAAATCGGTCAAATTGTTTTTGAATCGGGTAGGATGGGGTAAATCGGTGGAGGGGTAAATCGGAGGTAAAATTTAAAATAAATTGTTTTACCCTTTTTACAGTTTATTAAATTAATTTTTTAAATGAAAAAATGTTGCTCTTACATTACTAAACAATAAAAAAATATTTATGTTCAAATACCTATTACTTACAAAAATTTAAAAAATTAAAAGTTTGTATCGGTTTTTATTATTATTGCAAACCTTAATTTGTGTTCGTTTTTATAAAACAAAACATGTTGTATACCATACAGATTTTGAAAAAAATAGTGAAACATGTTATCACAAGAAAAAGGTTATTCTAAGCTATAATTATCTATATGCAATTATTTTGTTATGTAAAATGGTACTGGGGCTGGGGGGGGGGGGGTTATTTTTTACCTCCAAATTACCCCGGTGTGGGGAAATTGGTGGAACTTTTTATGTTTTTATTTTTAATTTATTTTTACTTAAAATAATTTTAAAATGCTATAAACAACTTGCTTCAGAGAAATTGTTCAAATACCCATTGAAGAAAAAACAGAAAACTCTATGCCTAAATAAAAATAAAACCAAAAGTAAGCCTACAAGAAGATGATGATGGTTTCTTCGTATCGGATAGTTCTGACTTCATCCTTAGCGACCGTATAACAAATGTCAAAAGCTTGGATGTTTATTTTAGAGCTTAAATAGGTTAAAAACATGGCCTAACATTGTATTTTTAAGTTAATTTTGTTTTATAAGTACATTTTCTAATTTTAAAGTAAAAATAGTTTGTTCACGTCCAAAAATGTAGATTTTTGTCAAATTTTATAAGGTTATAACAAAAATTCTGTAAAAGTTAAAAAAAATGGGTCTGTTTTTTTTAGTCTCATTCTTTTAGTTAATAACTTGTAGCAATATCAATTATTTACTTTATGTCTTTGATGAGGAGACCTGCAATAAACAAAAATGGTAAGAATTGGCAATTTTTATTTTTAACGACCTTTTTTTAAGCTAAAAAAATTTTTTTTTTAATGAAATAATGTTTTCTGTAAATGTTTTAATTGTTGTTTGAGCACCAATGAACCCCATAATTTTAACATGAATCTCAATAGGGATTATAGCCATACCTCCAAATTACCCCACATGGGGTAAATTGGAGGTAACTTTTATTATAATTTTTTTATTCGGGTACAACTTTTTTTTTAATTTGTGAAACCATCTCACCATGATAAATTAATTGATAAACTCCCCTGCTATAGCCATTTTTATAATGGGAAAAGAGTTGAGAGTATGAGCATGATTTTTAAAAAACAAAATTTTCCACCGATTTACCCCATCCTACCCTCTATAGAGGACAAAGAAACAAAGCAAAGAAATTTTTTTTTAATAATAATATATAATATATATATATATATATACAGTATATAGATAATGTTTTTTAGATAGAAATACAAAATTAGCCTCATATCTTAAAATACTTAATCTCATATCCAAGATTACTAACCATATTATGATACTGTGTACCACTAACCATTAGTACATTTGACGACTATCTGTTACTATTATTTTGTTCACAAAAAATAACATAACAGTGCAATGCTTATATGATTTATTTACTCTCTCTACTGATGTTTTTGGGACACATAAATTATTGTATTTTGTATATGTTTATGTCTTTTCTGTAATTATCTTAATAAATAAGTTTGAAGGTTGTTTTAAAGCAATTTATATTTAATTATTTAAAAAGCCTGAAATTACATACCGAGTAGCTTTCAGTCCAACGAACTAAAACCCGAAAGCTTGATAAATGTAATAAATTTCAATAAAATATATTAGAAAAATAAATTCATACTATAAATAATTACTTTTTCTAACCAGAAAGTTACAACCTGCCGTCATAGAATTATCATCTGTTCTGCCCATTGAAAGTATTTTACTCAGCATCAACTTTGAAGGCAAAAAATAAGCGACTGTCGGCAAGGCAAAGAATTGTTTACCACTGGAATTAATAAGCTCCCAAATCAATAGAATAAGTTTCATTGCCATTCAAGAACAATTTTCCTGACCACAACCATTTGTCACGTTAATTATTGGACGTCCCTGTAAATAAGCTATTACATGAAACGGGAAATTGTCAAGCTTGATATTATTACTGACCATTCATTTTGACAATTTCACAGAATCAGCTGTAAAATTGTTTACCATTTCAGAAGTTTCAATTGTGCTGAATTGGCAATATAGTCTTGCAAAATGCAGATTTCACAAAAATACATTTATTGTGTACTTCTCAATATAGACAACTCATTAACTTGGCAAAATTCATATAATGCAAATAAAAAAACATTCTAAAATCAACTAATTAAAAATTATTATAGTGGCGATTCATATGTCCCATTGGTTAATTGAACATTTGGGGCCTCAAAAATAGTTTTTTTATTTAATTTTATACAACAAAAATTATACAGGATGTCTAGAAAATAATGCCCCAAATTTCACCAGGCTATTCTTCTGTAGGAGAAAATAAGAAAGAAACCGTTTTAATAAACATAAGTCCGGAAATGCTAGGTTTTCAAATTATCCGCCATTTTGTGTTTTTACTTAACACTTAATATCTGTTACATAACCTTTTACCCTTGTACAAAAAACCAAGAACATTGTTTTGTATTTTTAAAATGGTGGCCATTTAAAATGTTTAATGTCAAATATCTCTAGCTTTATCAAATATTTTTATGAATTATAAAAAAAAAAAATTTAGTGTCAAAGAAAAAGCTTTTTTTATTTTCCCATAGCTCAAAAGAAACTGAGTTATCGGCTAAAAATATAATTTCTTGGTAGTTAACTATAACAATAGTACAATTGAAAACAAAACTAGCAGTGCTATTTTTATAAACAAACTAAGTTATTGTTCAAAGTTACAGCCCTTGTTTATCACACATGCATCCAAGGCATCATCATAGATTTCCGCACTCTTTGAAAAACTCCAAGCATTTGCCGAATACTTCAATACCATTCTCAATTGCATTGTCTGAGATTTTGAATTGAAGCTACAGGAGATGAATACTCTTAAGGTATCCCCACGGAAATAAATCAAGGGGGGGGATTTAGGTTAATTGACCTTGCAAGCCACGGCACTGGGTCTAACCAACCATTCCATTTTTCTCGGTGGTTATTATCGACATGGGTTCTAACATCCATTCTAAAATAGTCTGGTGCCCCATCCATCGTACACAATGAATGAAAACGCTCATTGAGTAGGGACATTCTCCAATACGGCTGGAAGATCAGTTGTGCAAGTAACTCTTACAATGAAGAATCTAAGACTTTACTTCTACATAGTAGACAACTACCAAGAAATTATGTTTTAAGTCGATAACTCAAGTTATCCTTTGGGCTAAAGGGAAAACACTAAATTTTTTAGAAATTTTGAAGGTAGTGTAGTGAATAAAACTTTTGTGAAAACATTATGAAAAATATGAGTGTTTTCTATATTGTGCTTGGGAGCCGCCAAGACGTTTCACTGTTCCATTTTAGATAACTGAAGCTGTGGTCATGTGCGTCTATACTAGTATTAGCTGGCACTATGTGTGAAGAAGTACACTAATTTTAGATTGTTCTAACATTTATTTAATAAAAAGTATGCAATAAACTTACCGAGACTTTTCATACAATGAATCTTGATTAAAAGGTCTAACTTTAGGCAGTGCAGGCCTAGGCCTGCTGGGACTAGAATTGGGTCTGTCATCCATGGGCAGACCTGGTAGTCCTAAAGGAGGCGGTGGTTTTGATCTGAGGAGAAAAAAAAAACATTAAATAATAGTAGATATAATTAATTATTAAACATCATCTAATTATTATTGACAATGGTTAAACCGTTATTATACCATTCGGTTTTACTCCCTTCCTAAAATACCATTTAATTTATCGCCCTAACCTATGAATATCTATTTGGGTTTTTCAAAGCTCGCGATTATAATTTGTTTATGCCGATTGTTTTATAATTAGGTTATCACGTGAGTCAGCAGTTATTTCTATATCTGTTGAAAATAGAAATAATTTGACCATGAAGCTGAACCACTGACGTGATTTGAGCGAGTATGCAAAATTAAGTTAGTATCTTTAGGGTTACAATACAAACTATTTAGGAAAATGATCTATTCACGAAGGTGTTGAACACGATACATTACTAGAATTTGTTTGTTCCTCAGCTTCCAGCCCTGGCTTATGAGAGTTTACACTTGACGCCTCGGGCTGCACGCGAACCAGATCAGCGCTTTTGGGAGTCAACCAGATCAGAAGCTGTCCCATGGTAAAATCTCCCTTGTGGATTTGAACAGGGTACTTTTACGGTATTTTACATTTTGATCGATTTTAGGGCAACTAGACAGGCTATAAGGCCGTGTCAAAAATAAAATGCGGAGATTAGTCTCACACATGAATTTTTTAGATACACATATTGCAGACCAATTTGAATGACACCCCAAAATGTGTTCTGGGGACCATGATCGGTGCTCATTGACCATTCCCGACATTATTCCTCACTGTAAGTCATTGCATTAGCTCATCTTTCCTATGGAAATTCGCTAATAAACCTTGGAGATTACCAAAAATATTTCTAAAGATTTTAAGATGATCTTAAATACAACAAATAGGAACTGAATACTGCACTCTTATACCAGCTGAGGAGGCTAAATACCAAAATGCATAAAATTACATTAGCTATTTACTTTTTAAGTTTTTATTTGATAACTGTATTTAAAAGATTTTTACCCCGTTTTGGTCCCTCACAATCCTTATTTGGAATAAGTTTATTAAATAAAAGTGTCAACAAATAGATTGTTATCATCAAAACATTATCATATACACACAACACATTGTAAATGACTTAAACAACTTTTTTACATTATTGTGATGTACACAACTAACAGACAACTGGAGGTACTACATTTTCTAGAAATGCCATGTGTTATATAATTTTCCTCCAGCTGGCAGTAAAACCTGTTTGTTCCACCAAAACTTTGCATAAAACAGCTGATTTATTCCAGTTAGCTGTTTTACATCCTCTTTAAGCTAAAAATTGATATAAATAATAGTTATTAATAAACAGCTGTTTGTATATCAGCTGTTGTCTGATTTGATTGTTGGCAGCTAGGATAATAAACGCTTCCGCATCCTCTTATATCCATAATTTAAACTAGTTAAACTGAACAAAGTGTGCCATTTTAAAATTATTCTGAGGTTTTAAATTGAAGTGACCACGAGATCACCGACATATCTCTTACGGGAATTATAATACACGATTGCCACAATTGCAAATTTAATATTACCGTTTCAAAAACATAAAATGTTCATTGCAATTTTTTATTTCAGGTGTAAAAAATATTTTTTTGTAATTACTTAAAAAATACATTTTAGCCCTTGGGAGATCACTGCCATCCTCTGCGCTTCAGTCGTCAAAATTCTCTGTCAAGGTAAAAATTACATATTTTTGCCCTTCATATAAATGGCAAAAGTAAAAACAATAATAATAAAAATTTGTACAATAACATCATTAGAAATGAATTTAGAAACAAAACTTTGATGGTCTTAGAAAAATAATTATGAAAACTGCCGAGAACAGAAATATCAGCCTGATATTCTTCAGGTAATAGTACGCTTAATTTTTACTTAATTTAATTAAACTGAGCAATGTTATACATTTTAAATGTGTAGTATATTGTAATCAACCTCACGTTTAACGTTGATTCTAGAATAAGCAGATATACGCTGCGGAATGGGATACAAATGATTTATAAATTAGTAATACAAAATTAGTACAACTGAATATTTAAAAAATCAAGGGTTCAAGTTTTATACAAGCCGAATTTTGGTATCATTCAAACTGAACAATGTAGTTTGCTAATAAAAATTTAAGAAAAAACCAAATATAGTTAGGAAAGTACCATTACAAAAATGAGTAAGGTTGATCTAACTTATAGGACAAATAACACTTACAAACATTTGGTTAGGTAGACTAAAGAAAATTATTCTGTTGAAATTTTCATATTTGAACAAAATACACAGATGTGTTAGAAAATAACTGTAAAAACTTTCCATACAACCTTTTTATTTGACTCAAAAAAATTAACGTGTTAGAAAATAACTATAAAAACTTTAAATACAACCTTTTTATGTGACTAAAAAAAAATAAAAAAATTAAATTATCCTAAAAATAAACTACATATTTCCTACCGCTGTTATTAAGATTTATCAACTAAATCTTAGGCCTACAAAACAGCCATTTTAGACAACTGCTATACAATCACTGGCCTTTTTTAAAAATTAAATATAATTTTTTCGCCTAGCTTTAAAATGGTTAACATCAAAGAGATTTATGTTCAACTTACGTGACTGTTGGAAAACCCTGATGGGAACTGCTTCCGAAACCAAAATGTGGATTTGTTTGAAAATTAAGTAACTTATGCCTCCGTCGTTCAGCTAAAAATCAAACAAATACATGAATTACTAAAACAGTGAGAAACTTTTGAGATCATGTTAACATCTTATTTAAACTTAGAACTCTAAACAGCTCCAATGTCAACTCACTTAACCCTTTCAACGCTGAGCCTGAATAGAATTTGTTTACCAATGAACTAGGGTCTGAAATGAAGCTTTATATTCGCTCAACCCAATAGATACTGGCCACATTTACACCAACAACCCAAAAAAAATGCCAATTTTAAACAAATTCTCCAAAGGACAAACTATGGATGTCTTTGAAGAGTTCCTAATTTATAAAGCTAGATTTTCAGACACAAGTTCTTTTATACGAATGTCAGCTTTGGTTAACTTCTCTGGGTAATCAGTCACTATAATAGGAGTTGGCTCCAAATAGTTAAACATTTAATCCATTAAGGTAATCTCACAAGCTATACTCGTGGTGGCATTTTTAGTCCAAACGTTGAGCCACAGAATGATATCATATCCTATTTTTATTCTATTACTGTCGTTGTAGTTTTGTATAAATCCTATAGATCTGCTGGTCTTTTAGAAACAAAATATTAAACTTTCGTTGGTTGCCAGCCTGATTTTAGAGCAATGCACATGTTGCTACAACGTCAAATACTTGTGGCATTGTTTTGTTTATGGCCGAGCAAACTATTTGCTATATCTTGGTTATGCTTAAAGATGTGTTCCTACTTTTTTAAATTTGTGTAAAAAACATTATTATTTTTTTTTTAGTTTAACTTCCTGCTGTTTAACAAAAAATAAAATAAAATAAAAATAATAATAAATAAGTGAAATATATAATTTATAGTCAAATACTTTTAATACAAATTTTTAAAGTTAAAAATCTTAAAAAAACAAAAAATGAAAATAAAATAGCAAGTGTTTAAAGAAAGATTTTATATACATTCAAAGAATACTAATTTAGTAAACAAAACTGAAAATTTCACCAATTTATCTTTAATCATACCGTTTTTATGAGGCTCAAACGAAAAGCAAGCAAATTTAAAAAAAAATAATTGCTGTAGCTAGTCCTGCAGAAGCTTGAATAACTACTATCTCAAAAGGTAAAGGATGCCTTGAGCACATGATTGATGATCTATTAATATAGGCTACTATTTTCAGGTCACCAGCCGCAGTTTTTCAGACTTTTCATATGCTATATAATTATATTTAATCATCATCAGTTTGAGTACAATTTTCTGCCAATCCTTCCTTAACCCTTTTATATGAGTTCCTCGACGGGTTTCGGAGTTCCTCCATTCTCCAAACCTACTTTAGTACTGGATTCATCCGTTTGGGATTCGTCTTTATGTACAGTCTAGCCACGCCCCTCCTCCAACCGGTATTGCCTCCGGCTACAAGTTCCGATGGCTACACAAACCTACGCGTTTATTTTATTCTTAACCATTTTGAACATTTTAAGATTCTGGAATGTTATTTCTGATTGATTGTATATTTGTTCATTAATAACATTTTCTCCGCTCATCTTTAGTTTAAAAATTTCTATATTTTCCATTATATTCAAGCTTTTTCCTTTGTTGCACTGGTGTAAAAGCTTCATTGAGTCTTTCATTTCATATGGAAAATGACCCTCATTTTAGTAGATGTGTAGCGTAATTTGAATCTCTTTTTTCGTATTTATACGATCTAATATGTTCTCCAAAACTTGTTTTTAATTTTCGTCCCGTTTGGCCTATATATGTTTTGTTGCACTTACACTTTATTTCGTATACTCCATTCCTGTCGTATGCTTCCCTTTCTTCTATAGACCTTCTTAATCTGTTCCTTATAGTGTTGTTCGTATTAATCGCCGCTTTCACATTAAAAAAATGTGAACTGTGTATTAAACGCCGCTTGTGTATTTTTCAAAAACTCAAACTGATTGTATTTATCCTAGCAGATAGGCCTATAATTTATAACTATATATTTAAAAAAAATTCATGATTTTAGTTCACTCACTTCCTAAAGTTAATACTTAACCGATTTTGATGATTCTTTTTTTATTTAAAAGATAATTTCCAGTTCTAAGTCACTGTGAAGCTAAATATTTGATTTACACTTTTATTTTAGTTTTATTCCGAGTTTAAAAAATGCATCAGTAGCCTATGCTACAACTAGGCTAAATAGGAAATACTGTAATTTGATTTTAAACAGCTGATAAACTAATTGAGTTTCAAATAAATAAGTTGTTTACTTTAAACTTACTCAAATGTCAACAGATGATTTGATTTAGGTTATGTTATTGTTGGTGTGTTTTAGGTCTGATTTGTTGCTGTGTAATTGAACTATAGGCTTTTTATTTTTGTAATGTTTATTGTTGATTCAGTAATCAGCTGTAGTCTCTAATATTTTCATTGACAGTTTATTTCAAATTTTAAATCAATTTTTAGGTTAGGTTTTTATTAAAGTGTAGACCTGAGCCTTGCTGACTATACAACGGGTTCCAACGGCACACAACCACACAACGGGTTTCAACAGGAAGTTGGGGGGTGTGGGGTTGGCGTGCGGAGCACGCAGGGGTTTCCCCTAGTAATAATTATATTTAATCTCAAGGACCAAGGGAATAATAGCTGTTTCTACTACTGCATACATATTATAGTTTTTATAAAAAACGAGTCCATAGAATGAGTTCAACCCAGTATGGTAGGGGGCGCACAATGTAAGCTTGCCCTGGATGCCTACACTCCTAGGGACGGCCCTGAACAGAACTTCTTAAATTAATTCCAAAGTACCAAAAACCACACAATAGTGTTGCTTAAAAAAGTATGCCTTATAGATTCAGAGAATAATTATTATAAGCACAGAAAATAGATAATACAACTAGATAACCTACTAAAGATAACCAGATAACCTTGCTGCTAAAGTGTTAGCAAAAATCTATAATGTAACAGGCCCCACTATACTTAACTACAACTGAGACCTGTTACCAAGTTAACGGTATAAGAAAGGGAGTCATGTAATTCTTATATGCATTATAGACACTCGATCTTTTTTTACAAAACATATGAGTTTTGTCGGAATCGCCCCAAAAATAATGGGAAAACATAAATTCTGGGAATGTAAAATCAAGGTTTTACTCTAGTAAGAAATCTTAGGTTGTTCCTCATTTGTCATTTTGTGAATAACTAAAACCTGACAACGTTTAGCGAATGTTGAGAGATTACTGTATTTAAATAGCACATTTTTTTCAATTAATATTTAGAACAGTTTCTGCTTTGTTGACACACACACACACACAATCTACAAAAAATATCAGTTCGTACAAACCACAAAACATTATCAATACAGCAATGTTAGTTACTGAGCAGACGATGTGAACCTCTCGGCTATCCCACTACAAAGCTTGTAAAATGATAGCCAGTATGAAATTGGTTTCATACAGATAAGGGTAATATTAAGTTACAAATTCGCCCCTTACCTTGTAAATCCAATTCTTGAGCGTCATTAAGAGAGTGCCTAAAGTCCATCGCAGTAGGAAACAAACATGGTGGGCTGGGTCTGCTACTGCCTGAACAGAAGAAATGCATTGTATTCATAACTATACCATTCGATTTATACTAGCTACCAAAGGTACCTTCAAATTATTGAACCAACACACAGAATATTTAATACAAATTTTACAACTATGTAACGAGTCTTGCCGATCTTGTTTCCACAAATAATTAAAACGTGTGGGAGTGTGTGCCAGGCCAAGTTCTGGCCAGGCAATTGCAGGGGTGCGGAATATGTCCGAACGAGGTTTGGGAAAAAATTAACACTGGAGCTGGAGAAATTTAGGCCGAAAAAAAAATTTGGGGAAAATAGGTAAGAAATTAATGGCAACAAAAGTCAGCTTAATGGATTTGTTTATGTTATATATATATAAGCTTATACAGATCCACAAAGTTTTCTGCTGCAGGTCGGACAGGGTTCGTATTTAATCTTCACAGTACAAAATATCATACGGCTGATCCGCTGTTTTTGTGCCGGTTGATGAATGGCAGTTTCCTCATTCTTGACTGGCTACAAACAGCCGACCAGAGAACCGGTGTCCTAATACTTTCTTTAGGTATTAATAATTATTATGGTACGGTATGCAAATTTTATGCAACTTCATACAAATTGTATTAATCAAGAGAAAAGAACTAAATCACATAAACCATATTATACAAAGGTAGGCCTGCATACTTAATGTAAATGTTAATGTTGATGTTTTTCATTCCCTAACTTAAACTACTTACCGAAATCGGTCTTTATCAAAATGTGTATGATGTTATGGTAGGGGTGTGGTTATATGGTCACACATATTAGATATATACCTGTCCTCTCCTCCTCTCATACCTCTTGCTTCGACCCCATCAAGTTTATGAGTAGCAAGTAGATTAGGCTTTTGTTTATTACTGTGATGTTTAAATGTAAATGTATACAGTACTACAATCAGTATTAACTAGTGGAATCATGAAGAACAACCAACAATCCTTTTGAGTCACACACATTAAACATAGCAAAAGTTTCAGAATTTGCAATAATATCAAGTTTCCCCCCCTTTCAAACCAATATTTAAATTACAGGCTTTTTAAGTAAATATTGAACAAGAATTAACAATATTAGCTATATGATTGTGAATAACATCGCAAAGTGCGATTGACGAATTTTTTAGTGAACAAAATATTTTATTCTTTTTAACTTTGTTGTGCTAAACATTTTCTTCATGCCTGGTTAGTAGTGTTTATATTACCCGAATAAATTTACATTGTTTTACGGCTCTTAACTTTGCTCACCTTTATGATAATGTTATGAAATTTATAACACAGAGATTGAGGACTATAATATGATGTTATTTTAGGGTGTCCAAATCATGAACTGGAAAAAACGGGACACATCCAAGGGAAGTCTGGGGGGATACCTTCCAGCTATAGGAGGCTCCCCCGGAAGCTATTCATGTCTCTGAATTAGCCCCGTCATTTTTCGCAAATCAAAAAATGAAAGTTGTACTGCTTGTGCCATAAATTCACAAAAATGAAGGGTTGATGAGAAAGTTTTTTTGCAAAAATAATTAGCTGCAAATAAAAATTAAAAAATTGCAACTTAAAAATTAAAATTTTTACAAATGAAAATTTGTTGTGTATTGTAGGCACTACTTGGTTTCAGATTATGGTTGTGCAACATAATCTTTTTTGCAAAAAATAGGCTTCATTGCCGCAGCGTCCCTTTTTAATATAGTTTTTCCACTCTTTGGAATACTTCTTCCATAAACATACATTGATGCTTGGGCATAATTAGTGTCAAAAAATGAAAGTTTACTGCTTGTGCCATAAATTCACAAAAATGGAGGATTTATGAGAAGAAATTTTTGCAAAAATAGTTAGCTGCACCATCTTTTTGCAAATAAAAATTAAAAAATTGCAACGTAAAAATTAAAATTTTTCTAATGAAAATTTGTTGCGTATTGTACTTGGTTTCAGATGGATGTGCAACAATCTTTTTTGCAAAACTCGGCTTCATTGTCGCAGCGACCCTTTTTAATATAGTTCCACTCTTTGGAATACTCCTTCCGTAAACTTACATTGATGCTTGGGCATAATTAGTGTTACAGTAGAACCTCGATATTTCGGACCTCATTATTCCTGATCTCCGTGTAATCCGGACCGGTTTTTGTGGTATTTTTTAAAATGATTTTCGACGTTAAAATATCAGTTCTGGGCATAATACTGTACATTTTTAAGCCTAACAGAAGGCCTACAATACTGTACATTACATACCGTAACAGTAGGCCTACTTGTATTTTTATATTGTAATCGTGGCCAGATGCTATTCACGGCATATTGTGTCAGTGCGACTGTAAAATGTCGCACAGCATAGCTACTGTGACTAAAGATGCCGAAAACAATGACAACAATGGCAATCAACCTAACATTTTGAGTAACACAGAAGTAGCATCCCACTTAGAAAAACTAATGGTTTATTTTGAACATCAAAAGGAAACGGCCACAACCGAGTTCCTAATGTTGAAGCGGATGCGTGATCGGGCAGCTGGCAAGCGCTACACAACACTGATACAGCAGAGCATTATGTCCTTCTTTTCAAGAAATTAGATTTGAGCGTTTTATTTTTCAAGTGTAAATATGTACATAAACATATAGAATGAGGGTTTTAGTGATTTTATTGTGTAAATATATGTGTCCAACATCATTCGTACTACATAAAGGAGATTTTCTATAAGTATATGTTTTATTTCACAAAATTTTTAGTAATTCTTTGGTTAATCCGGATTTTTGGTAATCCGGATATCGGCTCCTGTCCCAATTAGTCCGAAATATCGAGGTTCTACTGTAATATGAGACGATAATATAAAATTTAAGAATAAGGTTCAAAACCTAAGCAAACACCTGTCACTCTGACTTTGGCAGGCAGGCACGGACACTTATCATTCACGCTCACCGTCGTCTGTGCAGTGTCGGCAGAGTGGGCTCTAGCCCCACTTCACTACTGGATCTAGTCTAGCCATAGCTACTATCGCACATAATGCTACTATCATAGCATAATGACTTGATCCAAAATATTACTTGAAGTTATATTATAAATTAGGAAGTTTCAGTGATTTGAAAATGTCTGAGTCTTTTTCAGGACACTGGGTAGATCATGAAAAAACCGAACAATTCCGTTTTTACGGGACGTTTGGTCACCCTATGTTATAGCCTACTGAAAGATTTAGAATTTTAACTGTTCAGAAAGTGTTAATATTACTACAAACTCCTCAATATTATGAAGCATTTCCCGTGGAGGCGGAGACTTGAAATTTGACAAGTTACAAGTTCTTTAGGTTACAAGTTAAAAGACAAAATTTTAAAACTTGGCACTCTCTCTAGTCAAAGGATTTATATCAGGCCTGATTCAGGGAGGTGTTCAGCTACATTTTTAACTGTAAACTTTCTCATCTTACTATTCTTTCTTATATGTCTTATAACTCAATTTCATGAAGTCAATAATAATTATCAATAAAAATATAACTTAATTCTTTAGAACTACAGTAACTTAACCCCTTAAGCAGTGACATAAAAATAGTCCCAAAAAATCGACTCAATGAAAAGAAAATTGCATGATTTGTAACCCAAATATGAGTACATTTAAAAAAGTACCGTATGGCAGAAGTTCAATAAATTTTGGATGGGCTCCACCATTTCTCGACAAACTGTATCTATATACACTTACCGTACATGCTTCAACTTTGTTGAGAAATGATGACAGTTCATCGTTCTGCCACACTCTCTTACATGCACTCTTTTAATAGGGCCCTTACGTTTGCCCTCTATTAGAATTTCTAGTCCAGGTTTTTTTGTTTACAGTATGATTGTGATTGCATTTTATTTGCACATTTTGCTGGGGAAAATCATTTAAAAAAATCTCAAAACTCATTATGTCAGACAGCATCCGAGTGCTGCAGTTAAGTCCTATAAATCTGCGGAAATATTATAAAATTTTTATTTAACGACGGTTCTGAGATGAAAAAAATAAGACAGAAAAAGGTGGTGAAGTTGTGACCGATGTCTAACCGGAGAGTATAGGCGAATTTATTTCAGTCATTTCACAATACAACATCGCATAGACACGCCATTCACATAACACTTTAATACAATTCGGAAGATGGTTGAGTGTTTACTAGTTATTATTCCCACAGTTGATTTTATGTTCTGGTTTTGAGTGAGTCATTGCTAGCACTGCAATAAACGCCATGTCAAAAGTGAGATCGTTCTTATTTGAGGTATAGAGCCAAAGCAACATGTTAAAGAAGCTATGATCATCTTACGAAAAGAAATTTAAAAAATGGATTATAACAAACATTTTCTATTAAACAAAAATTAATTACGGACTTTTTTAAACAATGATTTTTTTCTTGTATATAGCCTATTATGAATTTGTATGCTCTTCATATGTTTAAATATGTTAAGTACAGTATTTTTATTGTGGCACATATTTTTTCTATAACATATATGTGTGTGTGTATTATAAATACAGTAGGCCTACTGTATAATGTAACTACAAATTAGAAAATAATAATAAGCACTGTTTTTCCAAAATAATGTATAGAGAGGCTACGTGATTTATTGTTAAATTTAACGTTCTGATTTTTCCTTGTTAGGAAGTTCAAAAATAAAATACTGCACTATCATTGTCTTTGGTTATAACGACCACCGGTTATAGGCTAGCAACCAGATTTCCCTGTCCCCTTGGTGGACGTTATAAACAATTTTGACTGTAATATGAATAGCAGAGGCCCCAGTATACTACCTTGAAGAACTCCTAAAATTTCACACACCAAAAATTCAGAGCAATACTATTATAGGTATTATTCTCCTTACCTTCTATTTCAACATATTGCAATCTGCTATTCAAATAGCCAAGTACAATCATCGACGAAGACGGAAGACGGTAATAATAAATTAATGTCCCAAGTAGAAACAACGAAAGTTGTAATGAGAATCCAAAAAGATTTGAATGAATCCTTAGGACGCTTCAAAGAATAAGAAAACGTAAAGTAAAATTATTCACCCGGGGAAGTGTTGCGAAATTGTATTTACATAATTGGAAACTCTCTAGACACTTTGCTGAATCTAAAAATGCTTCATTAATTTTGTTTAGCCAACTTATTGTAAGTTTATCTTTTTTGGTGTGTACATTAAAATAAGTGATTTAATTCTTTTATTTAGTGTAAAAATATATAAAAAATAACTGAGAAAGTAATATACCGGTAATATAGGTAGCCTATATATTTTTTATACAATATATAAAAAATAACTCTAAATTTTTGAGTTTTATTTCTCTTGTATTTTCTATAGTATTTATTTCGCCCGCGAAAATTTGTGTTCTTACAGTCAGTATAATTTGTTCTTTCATAATATGAATTTTTTATTTGAAAAACTCTGGTCATCACGTCCTCCATTTTTACCTGAGAAACTAAATATAGGCTACATTTTGCTCTCTTTGTTAGTGCCAAAAATGTATAGATAGCCTATACTTTCCAAAATTAGATTTACACATCCATGTATGTCAATGGCTCGCAAACAGCTGAATTTTTCAAAAATAGCATATAGGCCCAGTTCTTATCGACAATCTGTAGGCCTAGAGTGTAGGTAAGACCATAGATCATGAATAATAAAGTAGATCATGCATGCATACGGCAGCAGTGTGGCGAAAAAAAGGTTGTCGGGAAAATAGGCCTATTGCATGATCGCGCTGCGGGGTAGCGCTAGGGAGAAATCATTCAAGGCATTAGTGCTACACACCGCTTTCGTCGTTTCCCCCATAGATCGCACCACTATAGTCGAATTTCCAGTGGATTGAAATAATGCATTGGATCGGAGTTCTATTAGGTTATCCAAATACAATGGTAGGACCTAGGTACACTAGTTTCATAATATATTTACAGAAAAACTACCTCGGTGGTAGGCTATATTTGCATTGTGTAAAAATATATGGTCACCAGTAAATTCATAAATAGGCCTATTAAAGAAAAATGGTTTACCTAAACAACATGATTGAGAAAAAATAGGGTAGGACCTAAACCTAAGCTTCTGGAATTCAGTAGGCCTAGTCTTAATTCTTTGGTCTATTATGAAGCCTTACTTTAAAATTTCTGAACAATAAACATTTTAAACTAAAAACACTTCAAGACAAAATTAAAATTTGCAGTAGGTTAGTAAACATATATATTTCCTTTATCAAAATAAGCCTGCTCTATCCTAACCTAAAATATATAGCCTAAATTTGCTAACGTCAATTATTTTTTATTGATGAAAAAGCATATTAAATTGACAAAAATAACTAAGTATTACGTTGACATTTCGTGAGAAATAACAACTTACCTTGATGGAATTGATTTGAAGAATTTCCTTGTTGTTCCGCCATTTTTGTTCGTGAAACCTGGGCCACAGCAGGACAACCCTTGGCAATCTAAATAGGCCTAGTTAATAAATATCTTACATCTAATGTAAGTAAGGTTTTTGCACTATCACCAATATAATTGTATGTAATCACTTATTATTTTAACTAACTGTTTATCCATCACCTAGAAATTAGTTTTATTTACAACACAAAATAAAAAAGAAGAAAATTTGTTGAAGTGCATACTTGAACTTCAACTTCAATAATTATACCACTGAAGATCACTGGTTATTGGATACCATATTCGTAGTTTATCTTATTATATCAAGTTTGTATTACTCAACAGGGTTGTTATTTTATTTATTTAATACTCAACTTAATCTCCGAAACAAATTTCGATATATAATAATGAAATTATAAGTGAATTAAGCTACAGATAAATATTGAGTGATTAAAAGTATACTTGATTTACATGTAATGCTATAGTAAAACGTCATAAATTGGATTGCATATTTCGGAATAAATTTTTGTGAGAAAGCTGTTAGTAATATTTTCACTTTTTTGCTGTGTTTTATTGTTATCTACTCGAATCTCTTGATTCCACTAAAAATATAATGTCATAATCCATAATCATCAAAATTACGCTGAATGTGAATAATTATTTTGACGTAAGCACATACGTAAAATTTTATTTCTATCAAGACAGCTTTGGCTTCAATGACTGTCAGATGATCATATGATCATAAACATAATAATAGTACTTTAACTTTAAATGTAAATAAAATAGAGCCTAAAAATAGGAGTTTTATTATTATTTTTGGAAACAGTGATTTGCTTGTACAATGAACAATTTAAAACGTTGTAAACATTGACCACATATATTACCTGGCCTAGTAAGGACATTTGGGAAGGTATGGAAAATCAATAATAATTGTATTTACATCAGGAATTAATTCGTTGTTGTTGAAGATTGGCTTAGTGTGAATTTGTAGGTTAGATCAATTCTATAAATGCAGAAATACAAAAACTAAATAAACCGTTGTTTCAGTTACGCAAAAAATTCAGTATTATTGATGTATGTTTTGTTTATTAACCCTAGTATTGCATTAAACTGTGATAAAATAAGGAGTTACTAAATTTATTTTTGAATATAATTTATTTATTCATTTATTTATTTTTCAATTTAGGAATATAATTTATGAAATAAACTTTGTCTTTATTGTAGTAAAGTCTTCTTTATTTATAATGGCTTACTGCCAAACTTTCTCTTTACTGAGTTTTGTTTAAAATAAAAACAGAAAGTCACTTTTGTTTCAAGAATCTAATTAAACTAGGCCTACACAAACTGAAAATATTTAGTAAATTCGTTTTTTAACATTTTGACTTGGCAGTCATTATAGATTTATTTTGATGATTTATTACTGTAATTCTTGTTTGATTTTCATAATTTCTTAAAGAAAGTAACTTGCCGAGAAAGAAAGGAAACAAGTTTCTATGAAATTTGAAATGTTTTACTTTAAGGCTCTTCATTTATAAATTATTCATGGGGGGGGGGGGGTATTCACTCTTAAAAGTTTTTAAATCCAAATAGGGTCCGTACCAAGATTTTTTGGCTTCAAGTTTTGAACAAAATTCGGCGTAAGTTTACTATTCGACCCTAGGCTAAATTTTTGCAGACGACATTGTTTTACATTGGTTCTACTGTTAAATGTTGAATACAGGTAAACATACTGTGACTAAATACTATAGGTTAGAACCTTTTAGGTTTTTTAAATTATTATTCTTGCACTTCTGTTGCTAAAGGTTAGTCCAGGGTCGAATAGTAAACTTGCGCCCAAAATTCAAAATATCGAGAACTGTGAAAAAACGTTTAACCCTTGAAGGAAATTTAACGATCTTTAACTTTTGTAGTAAAGTGTCTTTGGCTAAAACGCAAAGTTTTTAAATTTTGAGGTTTTTCGGCTGCCCTGAAGTTTGCACAGGGTTCTCGAATTGGAAAACTAAGATTCTACCCACATACAATTAAAAGATCATTAACTTGGGATCTCTTTCCAGGTAAAATGTATCTGTTGACTGGTTTAATACAGTATTGTTGTAAGGGGCCTAGTTCGTTATTCACCATTATGTTTTTTTGGTTAATATATTAAGTTTTCACGGTGCTATTTTGTTTCAGTTTAAATTCTTTAGAAGGACTGTCAAAAAACGATTTTCTTCTAGGCAATGTTTAGCTATTGCTGATTTCTTGGATCGTTTGTATTTGAAATGTGAAAATGTTGTTTGATACTGACTTTTTCTAATGTTTTGGCCTATATATTTTTTAGGACAAATTTCACAGCCGTCACAATCAATTTTCCTATCAATTATCAATGAAATCTTCAGATGTAAGGGTTATGTTAGGGCTATGAGTTTTCTGAAGGATTTTTGTAGTACTAATTTCTTAAAGTTGGAATATAAGTAATTTTTACAGATCTTTTTCCCGGTGTGTTTGAGGTTAGTGTTGTTCTAGATTTTTGTATTTCTTCTCAGTGGCTTTTCTTTATAATGTTGGCTTTTGTGCTTTTTGAGTAATATTCGTTCAATTCTGCTGTTCAATAGATGTATTGTTTTTCCATTTGATAGCTTTCGTGAGAAAGATGTAGGTGACCAGACATTGGACCTTTTAATTGAGGGTCACACTTTTGTAAATTTAACTGTAGGACAAAAATTCTAAAGGTTTCCTTATTTTACAAACATCACAGAAAGATCATCTACGTACAGGATCTAGATTCGAAGAAAATATCTTCATGCATTTTTAGCATTTACCGCAAAATTACTCATGCAAAATTGTGTCAAGTCAAACTTTCTCTTGTATGTTAACCCTAATGCTTTTTTGGAAACTGAAACCATATTCCTTCATTTAGAAGGGTATTAGCTAGTTATAATTGTGCCAGGTATCCTTCACATTGAACATGGTCATGCTTTATTGGATTTGCACAAGTATTATGCTGAGTAGAGAGTTTTAGACAAAGAAGAGAGGGGACACAAGTGGAAGTTTCATGTGTCGTTATATAGTGAGTCTGCTAGTAACCGAGCTCTGGGTGTAATTTGTGTATTACTGAGAATAATGACTTTGTTGTTAAAACACGTTTGATTATTAAAACTCTGTATAAGGATTAAATGAACAAAGCTATTATCTAACTAAATATAATTAATTTTACAAATTTACCTTCTTGTTTAACTAGAATGTTTCCTCTTTTCAGATATTTCAGAAGGTTTTGGCCATGTGGCTGAATCCGGAAGATTGGGATGAAGGGCTTTGGAGCTTTGTGCTCCCCACTTTGACTGCTGTTTCTTTTATTGCTTTGTCTATGAATTTGTATCGCTACTTCACGACCGATCTTCACATTCCTATCAGAGATTCTAAAACTCATAGTTGGAAACGAACCAGCGACCTGTCGGGATCATGCCACTGCAGCATGTGCGAAGCTTTGTTGATGGGAGTGAACACGTTCTACTGCGACAGCTGTGGAGTGTGCGCTGATTTAGGATGTCTTAAGATTGCCGACAGAACACAGAGATGTAAAGCAATTTCTAGTAAAGAGAAGGGACAGATGAAACACCATTGGATAAAAGGTATTTTTGTATTGTATATATGAACTCGTATGCCACCTTCGTTTATATGCTGAGCAGGATGTCAAGTCCCTATGTTTTGTAGAATTCCATACACCTTAAAAGGAAAAATGGATCATCTGTCCATGTGTGTAGTTCATTTTCTCTATTATATAGGATAAAGGTTTTAAACTGAAGTTTAACATAGTTATAAATCATGCTAACTCATACATTTTCATCAATCAGAACTAATCATTTAGGGTTTTTATTTACAAGTGCGCCATTTAAGGATATCAAAATAATTTTTAAAAAAATAAGCACGAACCGGGACAACTGGTATTTGAGAGGCTGCCATCTTACTATCTAATAATTTGAAAAAAAACTCAACTTACAATGGCATTCCGAACCCACAACAACATTAAGAAATTACTCAGCCATAAACATGACATACACTTCTAGAGCAGGGGTTTTCAACCTTTCAGGCTATGTGAACCCCCCCCCCCCCCTTTGAACACTGATGTGAGGTCACGCCACTCCCCATACCACCACCATGTGTGGTTATTACAAGTAGTACAATTGAAATTTTAAACTGAAGCTGGTTATTAAATGAAAATATATATCACACACAAAATGTAATAATACGGTACTACACAACTTTATTTTGAACATATTATTATCAGAACATAATGAAATCAAAGGACTAAATACTCATTTTCACAACATTAATGAGAGGCTTGGGCTCTATTTGTCCTTGAGAATATTTTGAATATTTAATTTTTTTAATACACTCACGCCTCCCTTGAAATTCTTTTACGTCCCCAGGTTGAAAACCCCTGCTCTAGAGTTTAAAACAGGAATTTATAAACTGCAATGTGACCAATGTAATACATTCTGTATAGGCCAAACTGGAAGAGCTTTTTGTCAAAGGTTAAAATAGCATCAACGGCAATAAGTCAAATTTGGTATGCCGCCTTATTGAAGAAAACCATTCTTATGCAGATTTTAAAACCAACTTAGAACCACTTCATATATGCGGAAAAGCGAAATATATGAATGCGATCGAGGAATTTGAGATTTATAATACATTATAAGTACGTATCAAATACATTATACGATACGGCTATTAAAATACGCTGCGGAGTTGTAGAGACGTTAGTAGTCCTTGGACATGATACGATGCGCATCCCTTGTGTCGCCTCATGTTATATGTCGATTAAGTGTTATTTGTGAGTTTGTCTGCAATTTGATTGAATTTTAATGTATTAACGATCTCAAGTAAGTGAAAAAACTCTGAAGATGGAGCAGATGCACTGAAACGAGTAAGTGTTAATCCTTTTAGTGCCAGAACCAAAATTCAATAAACGTCTGAAAAATGCCTTATATACGAGATGTCCTTATATACGGATTTTGACAGTATATAACTAACTGTCGGATTTTGACAGTTGACCGACTAAGACGTTGGCATTTTTCAACACTAATTTCGGCATTCATATATAAGGACGTTGGCACTAAAATGGTTAAACAAGAAAGAAGTCACGTGGCGGAATCTATATAAGGTAACTTATTGTTATTCACAAGCAAATGCTTATTTTTCCAGCATAGCCTGCGTAGGGTATCATGTGTTGGAAATTTCAACCATTTCTGGTACTTGTTCATTATATCCCGGACTACTTTTGATTTTATATATATATTTTACCTGCTGGACCAGGAATTGACTTCGATCAAATTGTGTAACGAGGATTACGGTCGATTGGAATGCGTATATGCACAAAGTGGTTGCAGAGGTTCTTGCTCAACGTCCAGTTCAGAAAATGATTTTAGAGATTGACGAATCAATGTTCACTAAGCGCAAATACAATGCTGGTCGCATGCTGCCTTAACAGTGAATCTACGGTGGTATCTGTCACGAGACTGGTGTGTGCTTCTTGGTGAAAGTTCCAGATCGCAAGGCTGCTATGTTGACAAAAAAAATCAAGAAGCACATTAAGACAGGCAGCACCATCTTTTTGGACTGCTGGCAAAGCTTACAGACCAAAGAATTAGAGAAATCCGGCATTGAACATTTCAAGGTCAACCACAAGTACAATTTCATAGATCTGGAAAGTGGCACTCATTCCCAAACTGATGAACGCATGTGGGGCCCGTAGCAAAAAGCATCGGGACACTGCATGCCATCATATGGAGTTGTACTTGTCGAAGTTTATAAATATTGTGCAAGTACATTGCCGGAGAGGATGTTTTTGAGACAATGTTGGAGGCAATTGCGGCTCTTTGGTCTCCAGAATGACAAATGTGGTTGCTGTTAATTGTTAATTTGTTACATTAAATAATTTTGCCAAATTTTTGTTTTTGTAAAAGGTAGTCTGGTAAATTGAATAATTTCCTTAACCTTGGAAGTGCCG
Organism: Philaenus spumarius; assembly: GCA_018207615.1. Taxonomy (NCBI): domain Eukaryota; kingdom Metazoa; phylum Arthropoda; class Insecta; order Hemiptera; family Aphrophoridae; genus Philaenus; species Philaenus spumarius. The sequence continues at coordinate 397,453 of JAGFPH010000654.1, forward strand.
GCTGTTTTTTCTGTGATACCAACACGTATATTGCATTTTTTTTTAAAAATTTGTAGATATTATATCAGTGTAAACAAACATATTATAGTGCCATGTATATATTTTGTAAAACAAAAAATTATTATTTATCATTTATTTTGGGTTTTTCCTCCTTTGATTAAACACTAAATTAGAAAAGTATTGTGCAACAGCTCCTCTTTGTTGTTTCAATGTTCACTAAGGACTTATTTGTTGTGACTGTAACATCTAATCAAAGCGTAGTCCTTGATTTTCATTTCATGCTACTGTAACTAGACGACTGGTGCAACCTATACTCTGGATTAGTAAACTTCCAGTTCGATGAAATTTTAATACAACATATAAAAAAACTATGTTAGTCTGTGCGAAAATCTCCAGCCTATGCAGCGAAGTCGTAAAAATTGTGGGAGAGAAGGGAAAATACTCACTCCTGGTGCATGCGCATGCTCAGTCTGCCTTCGACTCTTATATAGGTAAAGTCTTCTCTAGGCTAAGTGCACGTGGTACGAGACAGTTTAAAATTTCTCATTCTAAAAACACTTATAGATATACATGATATTATTACGAAGTAACTAATATAAGGCACTTCGTGTATATTTTCAGCTACCTTTACGAAATAGATTACTATAGAATTAAATATTTTATAATAAATCGTTTTTCTTAAATCGACTTAAATTTCGCTTACCTTGAACAGTATTCGAAAGACGGTTTGTAAGCCTAAATGAAAGATTTCTAAATAATTAATTATTTTCCTAAATCAGCTCTAAACTTAACTTACATTGAAAGACGGTTTGTAAGCCTAAACTAAATACTCTAAACAAATCTCATACACGCACACTCTACACACATACAGTGTAACCATCTATTCTAACACCATTGTAAAAATCACTTAGACCCCTGAAACAATACCAGCTAAGCTAAAACTGTCCAGGCACTGTTATATTATTATTTTTCCTGATGTATCTCCCATAACGAATTATTTGTATCGATTACCGAATTAATCATCACAAACATTATTTTAATCTCTACACTTCTGTATCAATATGTTAGATAATGTGAAGTGATCAGCTGACAGACACATATAATATAAAGTACATGAATGTTTCAGGCAGTTTGCAAGCAAGTTATCACTGTGATGTGTGTGAAGAAGAAAGTGGCGTCGAATCTGCATCAACAGACTTGGAGTGTTGTTGGTGTCATCGAAGTGTACATGTCTCCTGTCAGCCCAAACTTGGAGAGGTTAGCTCAAACTCGTTACAATAAATTAAGCCTTTGAGTGGCACAAAATACAAAATAATTTATCTAGTTTGTAATCACTTATTTTATTATAATACTCGCTCGTACCTGCGGCTTCCCTTGCAGATGTGGTTAAATAAATAAAAGACTATTGGGTAAATATTGTGCCTTACCATTACTCGCAATAAAAAAAAAGAAGCTATTTTAGATCCTAGTTCCATTGGCCAAAAATGAACAGTGAGTTTCGCCCAAATCGATCTATGTATCTCTTTAAGGCCTATGTAAATTATTAGCTGTTCACCAATAAACGCTAAAAATCCCGTATTATGCCAGTCTGTTACTCATAACTCCTAAACAAACATAAAAATTATAAATCAGTTTTTAAGGTGTATTTATCATTTACATTTCACATTATTGCATACTGTTTTGATATATATTTAATGGTTAAACTAGCATATATGGTAAATTAAAACACAGATGATTTCAAAGTGTTAAGCTTTTGATCCAAACAAGTTGTTTTATTTATAATGGTCGCGTTTCACGTCCGTTCTCAATTCCCCTAATTTTGTCCATAATTTCTATATTTTTTCAATTTTTAAATAGGAACTCTAAATATTTCCAGGATAAAAAGTAGCCTAGATTAATCTCTGAAATGTCCTCTCCATTCAAATGGAAGTTTTGTCAAACTGGTTTAGCCATTCCAGACAAACAGAGACAAAAAATGAAAAAATCCACGTTTAGGTTTTGGTAAAGTGTGAATAACCGTATGATCTTAGAAAAAGTATTTATTTACACTTCAGTTTTATTTATATGTATAGCTAGAGAAAAGGTTTGTGAGCATGTATTTTTTATTTATTTCTATGTGTAAGCCTGTTTTTTTTATATGTTAATTTAAGTCTGTTTCTTTTTGTTTAAAAGTTATGCCTGTTTCTTTGTAAGTTAAGTAGGTTTTTTTTTTTTTTAAAATTATGTCTTTCTTTGTTTTTATGTACCCTTTTTATTTGTTTCTTGGTCTTTATGTTTTTTTCTTTTTATGTTGTTCGGTTGAAAGTTTTTTGTTTGTAAGTTATATATTTCCTTGTTTTCATTTGTGTTTTTTTTTATAGTATTGTGTGTTTATTGTAAGTTATGTATGATATTACGTTTGTTTTTTTCTAAGCTATGGATGTTTCTTTGTTTTTTTTTGTTGTAAGTTATGTATGCTTTTTTCTAAGCTATGAATGTTTCTTGGTTTTTATGTTTGTTTGTTAGTTTGTATGTTTACTTCAAGGTTTTTCTTTGTAATTTTATTTTATTTTATGTTTGTAGGTTTTTATTTGTATTTTTGTTTGTTTCTTTGTATGTTTCTTTTTTTAATATAATACAAACTTACCGTCACCAATAGTCAAAAGTCGTATTACTTAAATGACGGCTGTTTTGGCTATTCAGCCATTATCAAGTTGTCGGGAGGACTCATAGTTTCACATACATTTAAAACAAATACACACACTAAGTCACACATTAAAAACAATCGCATATCCGGTAAGCCTACTGTCTCGCGCGGTCTGTTCAATGATAGTGCGGTCTTGATATCAGTTAAAGATTGGAGGGGGGAATCTGTTTGGAGTTTTGTCTGTTTGCTTCTGCTATTACCATATCGAACAATACGTTAGAGACAAAACCTAATTTCTCATTAAGTATCAGGTCAGGTGTTGTTTTGAACATTTTGCAAATTTCATACTGTTCTAACGCGTTTAGTAATTTTCATTTTTTGCACCGATTTTTAAGTCATTGTTGATCGTAGAATAGTTGTGGTTGTTATTGATGAGGTGTTCTGTGTACTTTGATTCTACTTTTTGTGGGTATTGTATTAATCTAGCTGTCGGGATATGTTCTTTGTACCTCATCTTGAATGATCGCCCAGTCTGTCCTGTATATTTCATTTTGCAATCAGCGCAAGATAACTCGTATACTCGGGCGGTGAAAATTTGTCTGTACTATTCGCATGCGTGGTCATAACCCTTTGTAGGCTACGTCCTGTCTTTGTCGCAATGGTGTAATCCTGTTTCCTAAATATGTTGTTGGCGATATAATGCAAATCTCTATTGTACTTCAAAACTATGTATTTGTTATCCGATTTTGCTTTTGGTTTATTATAATTGTTCTCTTGTTTTCTGTAAATTCTATCCATAATTGCAGGTGAACATCCGTCGCTTATAGTGATATGCTTTATCGTATTCATTTCTTCGTTAGAATCTGTTCTATCCATCGTGTAACAATTCAAAATATATCATAAAATATCAATCAATCAAAAGAATAATACATCACTGTATTTTAACTAAACACACATGAGTGCGAGAGAGACAGAAAACTGAAAGTCAAAACCATTCATAAACAATCTGAACTACGACATCTAGCGGACAGGACCGCAAACAATAAATCGACAATATTTTAAACACCTAACTTTCGATAACATTTTACATAATTAATAATATTTCTCGACCTCGTATCATTATCTTTCCCATATCAAAATTCATCTAAATTAACCAACCAATCCATCCAAATTATAAGATTAAATCAATCACCAAGCAATCGAACGAAATTTACTTTTTAAATCCATCTGAAACTAGACCGGTATACTAAAATCTAGGCTACATCAGAATTATAATCATCGATCCAAAGAGAACCAAATTTTAAATTAAAAAAAGAACAACACCATCAGATAGAACGAAAGACTCTACATCTAAAATGTCTTTGGTAAAATCTCAAAGGCAATACCGTTAAGCCGTAATAATTCTCCGAAAGTCAACGAAACGTCGGCTAAAGCCAAATATGTGAAGGCCATGTTTATCAAGCCACGCCCACAGTCACGTGATCGCTATCACCGCGGAAACCTAATTTCAAAAAGCCAAATGTATAGTTTTAGTTGTAAATAGTAGATGTTAGAGAATAATTTGTACAAGGAGCTATTTTTGGTATTTTCATGTAATCTCTTATTTAATCAATTTCTTTTTAATTTTATCATTTAATATTATTTGTAAAACTTAATTATTTCAAAATTTAATTAAAACGACATCAAATAGACACACAACATTTTAAAATACACTTTCTTACACAACAATCAAAACCCCAGAAGATACGAAATTCACCAGGCCTTATGTACCATTTCCTGAAGGCCCAAAGCAAGCCAGTTTGGATTCCAGGCAATTTTAATTGTTGAATAGACGCCCAAGAAGGCAGACGTATTACCAGAGCTCTCCAGTAGACGATCCAAAGCGAAGATTTTCCAGTGTTAATACTTTATCAACGTTAAACAAATAACTTGTCTTTTATAAAAGTGAAGTAATTAATAATAATCATTTATAATAAAATTAATAAGAAGAAGACGTTATAAACTGGGTGAGACCTATCCATATAGTCACTTAGACGATTAATGCTACATCTCAAACTATTCATTTAGTAAGAACTTGAACATTGCAAAATTTGAAAGACATTGTAAATATCTATAAGAAGAATTTTTGGACAATTATTATAAATTTAACCTCTCTATAACTTTCATTCATACACCTACATACACTCACACTTTACCTATTGTACTATTTTCATTTCCCCTTTTTTCAATTTAATATTTTATTTTCAAGAACATTCTTTAATAATTAATTTGTTTCATAATAATATTGGGAAGAGTCGGCACTAACCCCCCGAGATTAAGAATGTTATAAGAGAATTTATAGCAAACATTTGATTTGAGCTAACCTATTTGTGTATAAACTGTAAATATATTTTAATTTTCAATTTCTCAATTAAATAATTTGTTATAATTGTAAACTTGTGTTTTGGATTCCATCATTTATCAATCTATTTAGCTTATGAACAGTAATTAACAAAAGTAATATAGAAATAAATTGACGCCCAACAAGTGGGGCTTTTTTGTAAAAAAAGTAGGTTGTAAATTTGGCTCCGCAACGTGTGGCATTTCTAATAAGAAAAAATAAATGTTGTAAATTTGGCATCCACAACGTGGGGCTCAATAAATAAAAGGAGAATATAATTTTGCAAAAAAAAAAAAAAGTAGTAGTGTTGTAATCGGTATGTTCCGAAGTCTGTATATAAAACTATTATAAGCTGCCATTTCTTTTTTTCTTGTTTCTTCATATTTTTTTTATGAGTCTGTTTCTGCGTATTTTGTGTGTATTTACATTTGTTTGTATGTTTGTTATTTTGTTTGTTGTTGTAACAACAGCTAGATCATACATTTGACTGTTGATGTGAATGACACTGTGCAAAATACTATCAAAGCTAGCCAAAGTAGTCTCAGGGTTCTAACATTCTATTTATGTGTTTCTTTGTTCTGTAGATTTGTGACTTTGGGAAATACCGAAGCATGATCGTGCCTCCAAATAGTGTAGAGCTAGTTACAAATAGATCAAGAGTTGGACAGAAAGTTAGGATAGCTTCAGTGACACCACCCTCATGGTCGGACTGGACACCACTTATAGTTGTTGGTAAGTGTGTATTACAGCCTTTGTTATCAGAATTGTTCGTGGCTTTGGAAATTTGGATAGTCAGTTTTTTAACCCTAAAAGTGGCAGACCACACTATTGTGTTGTCCTAGCCGTGTTGTGTGAAGTGGCAGACAGCATAACCTGTTCTGAATATTTTACCCACTAAAAATCATCCAATCTCAGCAATAAAACGGGTATCATTGGAAAGGAAATGTTTTAAACGTTAATTTTTGTAATTCAGTTTTTTGTAACTTTAAAAAAGAAAATTCAGAACATCAAAACAAATCCAAATCAGTTTGCAAGAGTTGCAAATGTAGTAACTCGATCAAAATCATTTTGCAAAACAGCGGTCTTAAATTGCATATTCTTTAAGAGTGATCTCTGCAGTTGCAGTAACTTTTATTCGACACCGTTTTTTTGTGTAAAATATAGACATCCAACTCCTGCAAAAGTGGGTGTACGTCTGTTTGTAACAAAATAGTATAACACATGTGCAAGGTTCTATTGTTTGATTTATTCGTTAACATATAACAGCTGAATTTGTCCTTCAACAGCTGTAAATACCTTCAAGAACTATGTAATCCATTTAAGGATATGTTTACAACTTTTAGGTTATGTTTTGTGCTGTTGTAATAGAAATAATAATGTACGTAGACACATCTGATAGCATAAAACATTCAACACAAAACCAAGCTTATAATATACTTTAAGGTTATGTTTACAACTTTGATCAAAACGAATGAGTAGATCCTTCGATAAGGATTTTAATTTATTCCAACTAAAAGACGGATAAATCAAACGATACAACCAACCATGCATGTGCGCTATACTCTTTTGTTCACTGTGAAGTATTAGGCGCGTTATGGGCCTACTTCTTATAATTAATTGTAGGTTCTGTACATTTACCACGTTAAAAATCCTGAAAGGCATAGACTTGATTTTATATATATATATAGTTTGTTGTTTGAAGGCCTAAGTAGTTTCTTCTAAAGAAAGAAGAAAACAAAAAGGATTGTAAAAAAAAATACATTTTCTACGACTACTAACTTCAAAACATCATAATATAGCGTACTAGGGGAGACCCCTGCGTGCTCCGCACGCCAACTCCCAATGGAACCTTCTAAAAACATATGTTATGTTTTATCTATAGTAATATTATAAAGAGTTAAAGTTTGTTTTTTTGTTTGTATGTAGGGGGTAATCTCTGGCACGACTGAACCGATTGAAAAAATAGTTTTACTAATAAAAAGCTACATTATCCCTGAGTAACATAGGCTATAATTCATTTCGATAAGAACCTTTTTTTATTTCAATATTTGTAAATTTAATCGGAAAAAATTCTTAGGTTAGGCCTAGAATGATAAACCAACACATGTATTTACATTTATTACCATAGCAACCAATTGAATAAAATAACAGATAATATACCTGTTAGCTCCAATATTTCCATTAACAGCTGATTTCAAAATTTGAAGCAATTATTTTTGTATTTCAAGCTTTTAGGTTAGGGTTTTAACGTGTAGACCTGAGCCTTGCTGGTTCTTTTAACCATTGGGGGTTGGCGTGCGGAGCACGCAGGGGTCTCCCCTAGTTTACAATAAAGGTGTAGGATTAATAATAACCTCAAAACTGAGATGGTAAATAATGTTAAATGTTCAAATTAAATTATTTTTTATATTTTATAACAGCAGTTATAATAATAATGGTTAAAAGAACCAGCAAGGCTCAGGTCTGCGCTTTAAAACCCTAATTTAAAAGCTAGAAATACAAAAATAATTGCTTCAAATTTTGAAATCAGCTGTTAATGGAAATATTGGAACAAACAGCTATATTATCTGTTATTTTATTCAATTGTTTGCTATGGTAATAAATGTAAATACATGAGTGTTGGTTTATCATTCTAGGGATAACCTAAGAATTTTTTCCGACTAAATTTACAAATATTGAAATAAAAAAGGTTTTTATCGAAATGAATTATAGCCTATGTTATTCAGTGACAGTGTAGCTTATTATTAGCAAAACTATTTTTTCAATCGGTTCAGTGCCAGAGATTACCTCCTACATACAAACAAACAAAAAAACAAACTTTACCTCTTTATAATATTAAGTATAGATTAGCCTTCATTAGTTAAACAACAGTTTTGAAAATACCTTTACATTTTTATCGCGAATAGGCACATTAAATTAATTTAATATTTTATTATTACAAAAAAGGTATTGCACTACGATGTAATCCTTAAAATGGTACACATTTAATGAGTTAAAAATACCCACATTACAGTTAGGCAGGCCTAGGTAAAGTTTGTTGTTTTTAAATAGTATTTTTTTAAATGATGTATTTCTAATGTATCTAATTAATCTGCCTGAGGTTTTTTACGGGGTTTTACGAGTTAAAACATAAACATCTCTAAAAATAGGCTACTGAATAATACTAACAATAAAACAAACAAAAAATATATGTTTTTTTTTACTATAGGATTACAATTATTTAATAAAACAAAATAAACACACACATTTTTACTTTAAAAACAACCAAAGAAAAACACAACGAATATAGAAATAATGCAAATCAGGAAATTAGGTAAAGGTATATGCGTCCACTTTTGAACATCCCTCCATCTAGACTAAGCAGCTTGAGGCATGCCTAGTGTTAGTATATAAGGAAGATATTTATAAATGTTGTTTTGTTTAGCTAACTGCAAGTCCGGTAACAAAGATGGTGGAGTAATTCTCTCCTGTTTCCGCCACTTGTTGAACCCTTCACAAGTGATAGATCTGTCTGTACGACCTCCAGAAGCAGCTTTAGAATGGTGCCAACTGTTATCCCCAGTAGTACCTAGGATACTGGTGGCTGGAGGAGATGGTACTATAGGCTGGGTACTGAGCACTATTCACAAGATGAATATTAAAGTAAGTGATCGTTTAGGTTTTAGTACTTGTAAATGATACACTTCTTATTAATAACCTAGTTCCATGAACAATAAGGTTATAAGCCTAAACTGCCAAAGCAGTTGATGTTGAAAGTCAACATTAACTGTTTAAACACTAGATGAATACCCAGGTGTTTCAAAAAATAAAATAAGTACAGAATAGGCTATATCTATACTAATATTATAAAGAGGTAAAATTTGTTTATTTGTATGTAGGGGGTAATCTTCGACTTGGGGCGACAGCTGTACTAGCATTTTCCGCACTTGATTTTCTCAAATATGCTATGTAAAGACAAACCAGAATCTGCCAATAATTTTTTTTTATACAGCAAGAAACAAAACACTAAATCTAGTTTTAAATACTTAGGAGCAAAGTAGTTTACTTCTTGCCAACTGTGAGGCAATTCCCCCTAAGTATTTTAAGTTAAGAGTTGAATACGTGGCTAGAAAAAACGAGTTTTTACTCTATCGAAGAGATTAGGGACTGCAATCTTGATTTTTAGTTTTGCTAATGAAATGTGTTTTGTATTTTGGTCTATTGTATGTACTATGTATCTTTATTATATAGTCCTGTATTGTTAGTAATAAAACTTAAAATAGTATATTTTTAGTATGGTTAAGGTTAATGACTTATTGTTTGTGCAGCCGGTTCCGTCTGTTGGGATCGTACCACTTGGTACAGGGAACGATCTGTCGAGAGTTCTAGGCTGGGGGACAGAGTATTCCACATCGACGACAGGGTTTGCCATCCTGGACATGGTCCAACGTGCTCAAGTTGTTCCCATTGACAGGTTTGTAAATGTTTAGTTGTATGTAAAGGAATATTTAGAAATTATGCCAGCTGTCGAAAGTGCAAGATTCGGTAGGTTGAACTATAATAGATAATATTAGAGGAGAAGACTGCATATCTAAACATATTAAAATGTTTCTTTTTAATAAAGATGTAATATTAATTGTTACCTCAAAGGTAGATGCTAAATAATATTGTCCAAATTAATATTTAATGTCTAAATAAAATTATTAAGTTTATGATATAACAGGAATTATAATAATTTGATCCCACAGCTGAACCACTGACAAGAGTTGAAATTTCAACTCCCAAACCAAAATTAAATTAAGATACCTTTTTTGTAGCCCTTTTGATTTCCTATCGGATGGTGTAACTGTCACAGCAATCGGATGAAGGATAATAGTTAAGTTAAAGATAATAACAGCATAATATTATCAATATTGTTGTGTTTACTGTGTTGGTATAGGATGCCGTGTTGAATAAACCAATAAATTATTACATATAACATATCTTAAAAGGGCTGCAAAAAAGGTTCTTGACAATTTTTGTTAAAATGTACGATTTTTGGGTAATTTAGGTTAGAAATTTTCAAACAGCCACCAGTTCGAAGCGCATTAGTGGATATAATCGCTTATTTTTCTTAAAATAGACCATTGTTAGGTTAAACTTCGTGCCATGTTTGAACTCAATCATCCAAACATTGCTCTAAACCTATGCTTTTCCGGACCTATGTTCATATGAACAAGTTTGCTTTTTGTAGGTCCCATATCATAGCCTGAAGTTGTGCCAATCTCTGGCAAAACTCTGAATAATGGTAGAATATTTTTGCACCTCAGCTTCCAGGTTAAATCCAAGAATAGAATAAAGCCAAGTTGTGATATTCAAAAAATATATTAAACAGAACACATATAAAGAATTGAATATATTGTCACATAGGTATATTTATACGTTCATTTTTATATAATTAAGTTTTATTCCTCTTATAGATACAGATATTTATATTTAAATATTTAACATTTATAAATAGAATTAAGCTTAAGAGGGGGCCGGAGTCAACCCAACCGCTCACAGCTCTGATCTCCAGTTTAACATGGGGCGGGTATAGTTTATATTTTTCTCACCGAGAACCAGCACGTTCAGTAAAAAATCGTAACAGACAAATAATTTGTTACTATCCTACATATCAGCCTATAAAAAATAGTTTACAGAAAGCTTTGTTTTATATTTTTATTTTAAGAAATTCAATATCTATTTCTCCATAAGACTTCAACATTTTTCTAGCAAAACTAATTCTGTTGTAAAAATTGTATTTTAAAATAAGTATGTTTTAAATTTAAACCTACATCAACTTAAGTATTGTGACGTTAAAATTGTCGTCTAATATTTCGGTTACATTCAATAAAGTATTTTATTTCGTCGTTTCAAAATACCTCTGCAATTAGAGTTTACAAAGTATATGGATCGGCAGCCATAGTGGTTCATCGATGCCCCGCCAGGTTTCACTAGCGTCGCTCACCAGCAAGGAAGATTGCAAACTTCTTACAATACCGGTATCATTCTTATTTATATCAAAAGTTTGTGGTTTAGTTATTCAATACAACCCTTGAATAAAAGTCGCGGGTAACATATTTCGGAATAAGATCATTGAATTCGTACAGTGATTGACTATAAAAAATCAAAAATAAACTAAAACTGTAAATTTAATAATAGTTTTTTGTAGCAATTACTAACTAAGAGGTATGTCTGAAAATTGAAAGTACGTCTATTTGATATTATTGAAACTACCTAAAAGCGTATTTTTCAGTCTTCGTGATTGCCCTAGCTGCGAGCCACTATTATGACTCATCCGCAAAACCTGTACCGGAAGCCGACATCCAGTTTTGTTCTATCATTTTTACCTAGAATGTGGTAGTGGTGACAGACAGCTGACAGTTCTGTGCTAGGCCTTAGGTACCTCACCATAAGAGTCACTGCAATAGCTCATCTTTCCTACAGAAATTCGACAATAACAAACAATCTCAACTTAAACTAAATTTATGCCAATTTAGAACAACAACTTGTAGAACAAAAATCAAGTTTGTTTCATCAGGGTTTTTATTGTTAGTACGTGCCCTGAGGTTAGTAGGCCTACTTAAGAGATGTTGCAGAATATGTGAAAACCCAATTAATTCTTTTGCAACAGCTAATGTGTGGATTGTTGAAAAAATGCAGGGAATATTTTTATGCTACTTGATATTTGCAAAAATAAATAATTCGATCACGCAGCTAAACCGTTGAGTCAGTTGAGCGAATGACCAAATTCAATTTATTTATTTTAGGGTTTCTACCAACTATTGGAAGGCGCTGAATATCTGCCTGCGTGTAAGAAATATATTTTGTATGCACCTTAGCCTCCAGCCCCGGCTTACGCGCTGTTTCGTTCCGCTAGTGGAGGAATAACGAACTCGCTCTGGAAGGTTGCATCGCGACCTAGCGGGTTCGGATTATGGACTACCGTTTGAATGCCAGCCGTCGGCCTCGGATCAGAAGCTCCCACAATGGTAAAATTCCCCACGTGGATTTGAACCGTGTATTTTACGAATCGTCTAACTGCGAAACAATAGCACTTCACAAAGGGGTCAAATCGTCTTGTAGCAAGACTTCAGCACTTCGAAGGATAGTTGTGGTTCAGCGTAACTTGTAAAAAACACAAAAATAACAAAACAAGGGAAATAAACTAAAACTAAATTAATATTAGTCTAATAGTAAATATTTTACGTAATACTGTGTATGTTTACATCCAGTAAAACACAGAGATAAGCTAATAAACTTAAAAACATAATGAGATATTTTGATGTATTGCAGTTTTACGGTTAATTTTGCAACGAGTTAAAACAATCTTTAAATTAACGTTAGTTTTTTAAAGTTCTGTTTTTAAATGGCTATTTTTGAAGAACTATTGTGTATTATTATAATACTAGGTAAAATGTCGGCTGTTTCAGATGGGTTCGTAAAAAAAGTCCTAGGACAAAATGAATCTCCAGAAATAGGTATCAATAGGGTTGTAACCTAAAACCAAAGTCCAGAAAACTGCCCTTGTAATTTTATAACGATGAAATAAAAATTAGGCCTGCCATCGTAATTACTTGATTTTGAAAACCGGTATATCTCCAGAAATAGGTATCAATAGGGTTCTAACATAAAACGAAACAAAAATCCTTAAAGTGCCCTTACAAATATACCGTTGAAATAAAAATGACTAATCATAATTTAGTCTAATAGTGACAACATTTTCTTATATTTAAAACAAACTGCTCGACATTCGGCCCTGTAGATGTTCAGAAATAGGTATCAATAGGGTTGTAACCTTAAACACAAAACTCCAAAAAAGTGCCCATATAAATATAACGACGAAATGAAAATGACATTTCATATTTTGTTTCATAATATAGACGATATTTAAAAAAAAAATAAAAAAACTAACCGCACGAAAATTGGTCTGGTAGACGTCCAGAAATGTTTATTAATAAGGTTGTAGCCTAAAACCAAACAACCCCAAAAGTACCTTTCAGATATACCGATAAAATAAACGTTTCATTTCATAATAATTGTTTTGATAATAATGACAACATTTACGTTCATTTAAAACAAACCTCATGAAAATCGGAACGGTAGATCTCCATAAATAGGAGTCAATAGGGTCACCAAACGTTTAAGTTTGAGGCTGTGCTGAAATATTATATGAGCTAATATATAAAATAATACTAAAAGATATTATTATTTCACTGAATAAAATGCAACAGATTTAATTTCAACGGTTTGGTCATTAGTTCCACACTTTCATCTGGTGAAATCAAAATTTATTTAAGAAGTTTTCGGAGGAATGTCCTGACAAATGATTTTTCCTCAAATTTGAATGGCCGCCATTTTGAATTATTTTAAATTTGATATCGTATTTCATTGCGTTATGTTTCAATATCTTAAAATGACTTGAAAATCTACAGTGTTAAAGAAAGCACAACATTATATCCACAAGATAACGTGCGTTCTACAATTTTTTAATAAAAAATTGCACCTATAATTAACTATTTATGTGCTGAAAAACATCAAATTAAACAAAATCTTAATTTTTAACAAATAACAAGAAATTGAAGCTTTTTGACAGTAAAAACACGGCATATGCTTTAACAGTGCTTGCTTTAATGCATATTTTGCCTCAGTTTGTGTTAAGAAAATCATATCCAGTCGGACGAAATTTGTATTTAAAAGTTATTTTTAAACATGACAACAAAATGAACAACAATAGATATTTGATTGGTTTCTATAGTAAGGTTATATCAAATATTATTTTATGCATGCAACAATGGATTTCAAATCCAGTTTATTGGCAACACTATCACGACAAACATTAGATCACCATTTTTTAAGTATCAGGTGGTTAAAGCCAGATGGGCATTGCTGGTCTCGAGTTGCCAATCGCTTTAGACCCGTAGTGCTTCTTCACGCCATCTTCCAAATTCTTTACAAAATTAAGGTTAATTAAATTTGTTGTATGGAAGGCACAAAGAGTATAAAAAGTTCGTCAAAATTATGAGTAATCTAAATTTAAGTACAACAAATTTCCAGGATTGCGTGCAAGATAGTTAGAAAAATCTCCAGTACGGCAGGCAAGAGGCTTATCAAAATTTCCAGTATGGCAGGCAAGAGTGTCAGCGGTGGACGTAGGAGAATATAAAGTTCAAAATTCTTGTGCTACGACGGCAGTTATATTTGTGCCTCTAAATTTGTTGTAATATTTCTACTGAATAAAAATTGTTAGTGTAAGATTTTTTATTTTTTAAATTGTATGTAGACATAAGAGTGGTAGAAATTGACGATGGTCTTTACGTTAGTTTTGTAAAACCATAGTACATTATTAGAAGATATTGGTTGATAGAAAACAGCTGATGGGGATAATGTCTCCCATTACTAAAGTCCCATAAAACTGTTAGGTCTTACTCCTCCCTAGCCGTTAGGGTAATACATACCCCTTGAAGTAACTAAGCACTTGGTCTCTTACTACTCCCAATATTTTTCCTTCATATGAAATCCTTACAATCTATTTTGACACAATTCATCGATCTCTTTCTCTTCTGGTTTACCAATCCTGACATGGTAAATCGATGCAGATGTTCACACAGTATGTCTTTACTTCATTGTTCCTGTTTCCTGTTTTACCTTTAAGGAATTACCATTTATGATTTATTAAAGGCCATTCTTATTTTTAATATCTTTGTAGAACTTTCTTTATTATAAAGCTGATAGATCTTCCTCCATCTTCATTCTAGTCTTAGTGGTCCTTTAAATCTTACCAGCCCAATGCTTTTGCGTGATGCTAAACTGCAGCAGGGGTTAGTAAATCTTAGATCATCTTAGATCCACCCACTGCATCTTATCTAAATCCGTAGTAGCTACAACTCTAGGTGGCCTTGGCCATATAACAATTCAGGCCCGCTCCCACCTGATGGAAATTAGGTCTGTAATATCCTAAGGGGTTTTTGGAATTTTAGTCACCAGATAAATGACAAATAATATGACTTTGGTATACACAAACTTTGAAAGTGTAGCTATAGGTATTGAAGAAATATTGCTAAAACATTGCTATTACAATAATTGATTTTATATTTGTACAATATTTTTTACTGAAGTAAACAAGACATATTGGTATGGCAAAATGTTTGTTATCTTTAGGCTACACTATTCGTGTTTGAAACAGGCAACATCGGTAAAAATAATCTATTTTTAATTTTTACAGTTTCAAACACTTTGTGACAGTAAATATTATAATCTATTAACCCTTTGAGTGCCACGGCCGTTTTGCCAAGTCATATGCATAAAGTGCCGGACCAAAAGTAACACTTTTGCAAGCGTCTGGGGAAAAAAATCATAAAAAAAACTATTCAACCAATTTGGATAATTTTTTTTTGTTTCATTGGTAATAGTTTGAAGAACAAAATACATGTAAAAATATAGTTCTAAATTAATATACATACAAAATTATGTTGCATAAACAAAAATGAATTTTTTTTTTAAATTTCTAGTTTGAAGTGAAATTTGGTGTCTACAGTATTTTTTTATATTTTTTTGCGTTATACCACAAGAAAGAACATGAAAAATACATGAAAAAACATATATAATATATTATGTTATAGTGAAATTTGCCATGATTACACAATACAAACATAACACTGTCAGCAGTTGGCGCCAATCAGCTGTCTACGCTGTCTACGTATTGTGTCACTTTGTCAAAGAAATAAAAAAACCGGTATCAATCGATAGTTTGACTCATGTAGAATACCGTGAACCGAATAATCGATTACAATGATAACATAATGTATGAAATTAGTATAAAATATGGATCGTCTACTGGGTAGACGCTGGCACTTTATGCACATTTTATATCGTCTACTATGTAGACGCTGCGGCACTCAAAGGGTTAAGTCATAAGCAAACCATGTTGCAATATAAAAAAACCAAGCTGGACAACTTTTTTAAATCATCATTAATGAATTGAAAAAATATTGAATTTCTGTTTAAATATAATATTTACAAGTAATGTACCATTAGAGAACTCAAGATTTCAATATTTACTAATGAGTGGTAGGCTACTAATAATGTCAACGCGATTCTTATACTTACGGGTGGACCTACATTTTGTAAGCATTATCGCCCTCTCATCATTTTCTATTACGGCTAAAGGCCAGACAGTCTAGCTTGTGATTGTGAATGCGTATAACAGTGTTATTCACTTTATTTTTTCGGCTGTCTCTCGGACTCTCCCCCTCACTGTCAGTTGGGAGCAGGTAGTTGTATAACTCAGTTTGTGCAGGCAGCGCTCCAAGTAGTGATACGGACGAACTTGTAGAGCTACCCTAGTGTTCACTTTGGAAACTAAAAAGCGGTTTTACAATTGAGTCCTGCCCCCTCTTAAACATAAATGGATACACAAAGATTTGTAAAATAAAAAAAAACAAGATTTTCATAATTTAACATAAATTAAAAAAAAAAAATATTTATATGAAAAAATATATATATATTTTTAAATATAAAGAATTTAAAACCCTTGGGATTGTAAGCCAAAAATGTTAGCAACACCTTACCGTTATAAATGTACGAATACAATTTCTGTTTATTTTAGGTTAACCTGAAACAAAAATTTACCATGGTTTTGTTTTGGATTTTTGCCTTAAAAAAACGAATTTAATGATATAATGAAGTCTAAATTGCAAATAAATAGTCAAGTTTTGATTACAACAGTTGGGTTTTTGTTTTTTAATGTTCAGAAATTGTAGATGAGTGGAAACTGCTCTGGTACTTGAATAGGTTTAGGTCTGGTTCTTGGACCGGACTAAATCTGTTAAAAACAATAAAAAGGCTGACTCAGCACGATTGTAGTACTTTGCTTACATAATAGTTTTACTTTGAAATTAGAATTCACGTATATAACCATATTTATATGGACAGTTTGAACAAATCAGTTAAGGTTTTTTAGAGTTATATTGCATTCTAATCAATTTTAAAGTATAATGACTTACACATGATGATAATGAGCATAATATGTGTCTTGTGCTCAGGTTGTATTTTGTAAGTTAAGACAGTAAAACTGAGCTTTGGTATTCACCTCATGGTAATATTAAAACTTAGGTGGGTTACACACTGAAATGACGTGGCATGCAGCTTGCTGCAAGTGGCTAGTAGCTGCACGCCACGCGAAAATCAACCAATGCTTTTAAACGGGATCCTACACACTGAAGTAGCAGTGATGTGGCGCATCTTCCGTGCCTCACACATCTGCCACTCGAATACCGATCGGTCGGTGTTTGGTGACGCATGCCACTCTCATCTCGACCCAGCGCATGCGCAGATACCACTCTCTGGCCTACATTTTGTCATTTGTTTTGTTTCGTCAGTGTTTAATTCAGGGTTGATTTGTGTTCCACAGGTTCTAAATTTAATAACTTTAATAATATTTAACCGAGTTCAATAAAATTTGAACCACATATAGAAAACATATCTATAATAATAATATACAAAAATCAGATTGTTACAATAAATTTTAATACCTTTACTGATTAGGCCTATAAAAATTCTTTCCGATATCTTTATTCGATGAAAAATTGTTTGTTCATGTCTTCAGTAAAAATTGAATAACTTTAAAAATATTTAACTGATTTTAATAAAATTTGAACCACATAGGCCTATAGAAAACATATCTATAATAACAATTTAAAAAAAATCAGATTGTTACAACAAATTTTAATAACTTTACTGATTAATCCTATAAAAATTACTATTTCAAATTTGACAAATGGTGAAAAATATTTTTTTATTTTTTATTATTTGACATTTATTTTAATTATGTATTTTGTTATGAATGTAATAAGTTATAGAGAATTTTGTTGTGAATCCAAATCTTTTTTAATATTTAAAATCAAATATATAGATCTAATGATATGTACATTTTTAAAATGTATTGCAAAGTTTGTTTACATAGTATATACGTTTTCGATGCTAAAAATTTAATAATAATAATTTATAAAGTAATTCAAATTTATCGTATCTTAATGATTTTTTCACAGATTGTGTGTACAATAATATACTCTGTTAATACGACTGCTAACAAAAGGAACAGCTGGTCTTCACTTGTCATTTTTGAACATACTGAGTATAGTCAGATAGCCTGTAAATGTATGGCCACGTGGCGCCATTCCAGTGTGTAAGCACCTTGCATCGTACTCGCTAATGCACTGGCACGACGCTTGCAGCGTTCCTCCGCGTGGCAGCCACGCCACTTCAGTGTGTAACCCGCCTTAGGAGTTTTAAACGTAGCAAAGTTATAAAATATGAATATTACATTAATTTAGCCTACTTTGATTTCATACACAGTTTAACCTTTTATCATTGCAATCACTAAAACATATTACAAGTGTTTAAATGAATTTTGGGTAAAGCAGTAGACATTTGAATAAGTTTGCGTAAAACATAGGTGAAATGAAAATACTTATGAAATTTGACTACATATGGTTGTCTCAACAACATTTGAAAAGCTTTGGCAAGAATTATTTAACAGAATTAACTATTGCAATACCTGGAAGGTTACGTCCACATGTTTAAGTTGAAGTAAAGGTTGATGTTCTGGCTTGATGTTGGTTGAGTAGAAGTTACATAAAGATCATTAGGTGTCACTTTGACATGTTTTTTGTTAACTCATTTTGAGCACTGTGTATTTGAATTGATGACTAGTACGTACGATCCATATTTTAGCACATTTTAGTAATGTTTTAGATTTTACGAGATATATCCAGAAAGTAAGTTCCGTTTCTGTTTTTATAAGCAGCATTTCCGCACATCCGTTTTTGTCACTCCTAGTAAAGCAGAAGGAAATGACGCCATTTTGAGATTGCTGTTGGTTGTGTACTGTTTGTAGTGCTTGTATATAATGTCGGTGTTGGTTGAAAATCCCGCCACTTGTGAAATCAGATCTGTGATTCGTTTTGTGAATGCAAAGAACGTTAAACCAATTGACATTTATCGACAAATATCCGAGGATTATGAAGAAAATGCATTGAGTGATTTAATGGTGAGAAGATGGGTTTGACAGTTCAATGAAGGACGTGGTCAAGTGCACGATAAAGATCAACCATCTTTGGTTACTGATAAACTGGGTCGTGCAGTTGTCGAAAAGAATAAGGAGAACCGTAAGTTTACAATTAATGCTCTTGCTACCGATTTTCCGCAAATTTCACAATCACTAATTCATGAAATTGTTACTGAAAACTGGGTTTTCGAAAACTTTGCTCACATTAAGTGCCCAAAATATTTATGGAACAACACAAAAACAACGGATGGGCAGTGCACTTCAGTTTTTGACACGTTACGACAAAGAGGGCGATGAATTTCTGTCTCAGATAGTTACAGGGGATGAAATTTGTGTGACTTATGACACCCCTGAAACTAAACTGCAATCGACGGAATGTAGGCACACTTCGTCCACAGCAACACAAAAACCCAAGACAATCTTGACATCTCGAAAAGTCATGTGCACAGTGTTTGGGATAGACAAGGCATTTTACTGATTGATTTTTTGGTGCGAGGTGAAACAATTAATAAAGATGTTTGCTGCGAGATGCTTAAGAAACTGCGCTGTGCAATACAGAACAAGCTTTGAGGAATGCTCTCAAAAGGTGTTGTTTTCTTTCATAACAACGCTCGACCACACGCTGCGAATGTGATAAAAAAACTCTTAAAGGACTTCGGCTGGGACGTGTTTGACCATCATTCTTACAGCCCTGACCTTGCTCCTAGCGACTTCTATCTCTTTTTGCATCTGAAATCTTTCCTTGGTGGTCAACCCTTCGACAAAGGTGATGAGCTGAAAGAACATGTAACCACATGGTTGAAAACACAGACGGCAACCTTCTATGAAGAAGGCATACAGAAACTTGTGCGATGCTGTGACAATAGTTTAAGGGTTGTAGATTTTTGTACAATAAATTGTTTTTCTGTATCTTGTAAGTATTGGTAAGTAAACACCAATACTTGAAACACCAATACCCAATGCCTTTAACATCAGCATCAACAAAATAATTATAATAATATATTATAAAATAAAATTTAAATAAATTCATAATAAATGAATTTATAGAAAAAGGCCAGACTAGCTTTGCGAGTAAGATTATTTCAACAGGAAGTTACAACGGATGTACCAGCTTA
Source organism: Philaenus spumarius (assembly GCA_018207615.1). Taxonomy (NCBI): domain Eukaryota; kingdom Metazoa; phylum Arthropoda; class Insecta; order Hemiptera; family Aphrophoridae; genus Philaenus; species Philaenus spumarius. The sequence goes on from JAGFPH010000654.1 coordinate 417,642, forward strand.
AATTACTTAAGACATAAATATACTGCTTTGCGTTATTCTGTGTGAATCAACGAGTGCAGACACGCGATAAATACTGCCAAATCTGTAAAACTGGAAAGCCAATCAAAACAATATAAAATTCAAACAGTCCAATCAAAAACAAATTAGAATGCGTGAAACTGTGTGGTGGGGAAATTTTGAAGAGAACACGAGGTCTGTCATCAACTAAATTTCAAACAATCAACACCTAGACCAAACCTTTCGAGATGCATCATTTTTATTTTACATCAATTATTTAATAAAGTAACTTCATCATCAGTAACCAAAGATAAATCATCCAAGTAAAATATAATCATTAAACAAAGTTTTCAATCAAGTTAGATACATCAAATGGATCCAGAAACCATCCAAACCAAGGAATAGAGTGCGGTAGTGAAGTGTAAAATAAATTAAAGTCAATAATAAGTGGAGTTTGTAAAAATCAAATAAAAGTGCAAAGTGTGTGAGAGTGGGAACAAAAATTATGTAAGTAGCATTAATATTTCATTTCATTGTTAAGACAGATCTCGAGAGTTAAAATTAAATAAAAAACGAAATCATATCCAGAGTATTGTGTATCAGAAGTAACATTAAAATAAATCAAAATAAATAAACAATCATTTATTAATAAATAATTGTATTGGGACTGGTTATTAGGATTAACTGAAGAGAGGGTTTTAAAACATCTCATAAGTAATCGAAATCAGTCACCAAAGCAACTTAATATCTTTCAAATAAATCTATAAATAATATAATACATTTTGTAAGTATCTATAAATAATATAAGACATTTTGTAATATTAGATTTTATTATGTACTAGTAATTAGAAGAAATTTAAGATTCAATCATTAAAATTAAGACACATAGGTTTGAAATTTAGGAGAGCGGGAAATTAACTTACTAACACCGCCCTCCTTAAACGAATGTAAACTTTTACTTTATTACTTTCAAAAATATAAATTGAGTAAAAATTAATTGTATCACATTTACTTGTATCTAACTATTTTGTGAAAAATAATCATTGTAGGAATTAATTTCAGAAATTTCAGAATATATTTAATAATTTTGTGAAAAGGTCTCTGTACTTATTTCTACCCAGTTCTTTGGAGTACGTCACATGCCAAGCTAAAGTTTGATCCTTAAGAAGGATCTGGTGGAGCCCCCAAAACTTTCAAAGTGACTTTACAAAACCTTACATAACTTACATAACCTTGCATGATAAAGAGTCACCCATACACAAGTCTTACATGGTGGAGCGCTAAATTTACAAGAATATATATGTAGTAGAGATAATTACAGAGATACAAAATGAGCTGTGTATAGAATAAGTATTGAAAAATAAATATAATTTAAAGATCTGGTATATGATTTCGTCTGATTAAGTAATGATATATAATTATAAATAAGTAAGAAAAGCCAAATTTAGCAAGCATAACATTTAAGCATACAAAACGGGAATAAAATACATAAGAATAAATAAATATACAACCACCAATCGCAAAAACTAAAAACAATGGACAAGAAAGAAAAAACACCCTTAATTCAACCCTCACAATACAATGGTTTACCCACTGAAGACATACAAACATTTATATTTCAATATGAGGTAGCATCAAGAGCAAACGGTTGGACACCAAAAACACAAATAAACTTATTACCTACATATCTTGAAAAATCAGCATTAAATTGGTATCAGAACTTTATACAAACAAATCAAGGGGAGGAAATAACGTGGGAAAACGCAAAGAAACAATTATTAAATATTTTTACACCAGTGGCACAGAGCCAAAAACTACAAATTTTGTTAGCAAATAAAACTCAAACAGAGTCAGAAACATCCATAAACTTTTATTTACAAATACAGGCTATTTGCAGAAAAATGAATCCCAATTTAGAAGATACACAAATAATATCTTATGTAATACAAGGTTTAAGACCGGAAATTTTCGAACGCATTATAACAATGGAAAATAAAACACTCGACCAACTACAAGAAAACTTAAGAAAAATTGAATACCAAAAATTTCAACAAACCCTAAATAAACAGAAACATTTAAAAATTATGGAAAACACAAAAAACAGAAGTAACACACATTTTGAAACCATAAACACAATGTCAAGTAAGCTAGAAGAACTCACGGACATCATATACACATTAGGGGTAAACATAAGTCAAAGAGACCAAAAACCAACCACATTTCAACAACGTTATCAAAATGAAACACCCCGATATAACAACAGCAGGCAATTTAACAACAGACATACAAAAACAAGACCAGGATTCATAAACCACTATCAACTTTATAATGTCCAACACAGGAAAAGACAAATGCGCTCAATTAGCAGTGAAAATAATCGCCATACAGACAAATATTTCTTACGACAGTATAATTGTAACATATGTAAAATGGACAATCACTCAAACAGCGAATGCGCTTTCAATTTAAAAAGAAAACACCATCCACAATACACAAAAAATCAAAATAGGCCTTATACCAATGTAAATCAACAATTTCACTCAAATTGTAAAAGCCACACAATTCAACAATGTTATGCCAACGTAAATTCCAAATTAACATTCAACCAAAAACGGGATAAATGGGGGACTAGAAGAGAAAATAGCCATACAACCCCAAAACACACGAGCAAAACTAACGCCAATTTTCAAAAAACAAACATGGGAAATATACAAAAAAACAATTTGCATTTACTTACACAAGACAACAAAAAGGTCAGTGACAGAAGACAGTATTCCATTTCATTAAGAAATCAGAAGTACCAACAGACAGCCGGCAATTCACATGACGGAAATACAATTCCACTAACTTCAGTCAATGTTGAAACACAATACCCATCTCAGGAGATAAACACAACGGACTTTGCCGCAGGTCAACAGCACGAGGAAAATAATGGCGTCAATGCACTAGAATTACAGCAATCGGTGCAAAAACAAAGTGCTCTAGATTTATACAGTATATTTCATAAACAATATTTACACCAAAATGGTGTACCTAAAGCTAGGAAATCGGAAAATGATGTAACATGGGATGTATATAATACCCTATTTTTAAACAAATCTGAAAATTCAAGAGTTTGCACAATAGATGTAACATTTGACACATTAGATGAACAAAACATTGAATCAATCATAGACTCAGGTGCCAATGTATCCATATGTAATTATGATCTAGTAAAACAAAAACCATTAACACGTCAAACTAATACAATAATAAAATCTGCCACAAACAATAATCTAAAGATCCATGGAGAGATAACATTACCATTCAAAATAAATAATATAAATTTCACTAATAAATTTTATGTTGCATCAGGGATAAATGCAAAAATTATACTAGGCAATAACTTTCTACTAGCAAATCAAGCGAAGATAGACTACTGTACCAAAAATATAACCCTAAAAGCAAATAACCAAGAATGTATAGTAAATATGAACGAATCGTGGTTAGAAAATTTAAAAAATATACGTTTAATAACAAATCACAAAATACTAAGCAGCCCAGAAATAAGAACTAATGAACACATTAAAATAGCATCGGGCCAAAGTTTATGTGTACAAGCGATAGAAAATTATAATGAGCACATGGACTTTGAAACGGACAGACACTTAAGGGAGCAAAAACAAATTCATGCCTATATATCAAATCAAGACAATCAATACTATGTTCATATATACAATGCGTCAAAAAGACCGCAAACACTGCTTCCTAGAACACTTATAGGCCATATAAATAAAAATAAAGAGGAACCACAAATTTATGAAAAATTTAACAAAAAAAGCACACCCACACCGCCTGCACTACAGGAAAACTCAAATAAAGAACAAATTTACGATAAAAATGGAGTGCAATTTCAAATTAGTGAAAATTTAACCGAGACACAACACAGACAAGTTACAGAAATAATAAAAAAAACATAAACATATATTCACAACAGAGGTCAGGGACCTAACACCAGCCAACATAAAACCAGTAAAAATACAGACTATCCCAGGAAATTCAGGGGTAATTGTACCACCATACAGACAAAGCAACCAGGAAAGAGAAATATTAAACCAAGAATTAGACAACTTAGTTAAGGCAGGAATTTTAGAAGAATGCCCAAATTTTACAGAATATGCATCACCAGCATTTATAGTTAAAAGTCAGGATAATACACACAGGCTAGTAGCAGATTTTAGGAAAGTGAATGAACAAATAAAAAACGAAAATTTCCCCATACCAAGTTTGCAACTAATGTTCAGTTGCTTAACTAACTCACAATACTTTACAAAACTAGATTTGAAAAATGCCTTTTTCCAATTACAAGTTCATGAAGAAAGTAAACCATTGTTAACGATTAGAACACAAGACAGAATGCTACGATTTACCAGACTCCCTCAGGGACTGAAGGTTTCAACTGGAATATTCCAGAAAAATCTAAACAAAATTTTAGCAAAACACCTATTTTCAAAAAGCCTTTCTTACCTTGACGATACAATAGTTTTTGCACCAACATTTGAAGATAAACTAATTAACCTAGAAGCCGTTTTAAATGAATTAGACATAGCAAATTTAAAATTAAACACAAAAAAATGTAAATTTTTCTATAAAGAAATTGAAATATTAGGTCACAAGGTCTCAACTGAAGGGATTGAGCCTTTACAATCAAACATACAACCAATATTAAACTTTACACAACCAAAAACATTACGAAATATAAGGGCCTTCCTAGGAGTTTCAGGTTTCTTCAGAAAATTTATAAAAGACTACGCAAAAATTACACACCCTTTAACAGAACTTCTCAAAAACCAACAAGAAAAAAACTCTAAAATAATTTGGACAGAAAATTGTAACAAAGCTTTTGAAGAAATAAAAACAATATTAACCAATCCGCCATTGCTATCACATTTCAAAGAGGGCAGAAACACGCGAGTTTACACAGATGCGTCAAACATAGGAATAGGAGCTGTTCTAACACAAATAGACCCAAATAATAACCAAGAGTTTCCAATCGCTTACCTCTCTAGAAAATTAAAACCTCATGAAACGAGATATTCGACAGTAGAAAAGGAAATGCTAGGACTTGTATATGCCATAGAATACTGGAGAGAATATTTATTAGGAAGAAAAATCACATGTTTTACAGATAACTCTGCACTACAATATTTTCAGACTTTTAAAAATCCGTCAAATAGATTAGGCCGGCTGGCAACCAAACTTGTAGATTACGACTTAGATATAAGATACAAAAAAGGAAAAACAATGGGTTTACCAGATTTCTTATCAAGACAAGAAGCAGAAGAAGAAATCCCACAAAACTTTGAAGATGTATTTCTAATAAACGCTGACACACAAAACTTAGAATTACAACAATCACAAGATCCATATTTGAAACAAATTAAGCTTGCACTTTTGAACGTAGATAGGAGTAACAAAAAAATTGATAGAGAATCCAGACATTATATCATAGAAGACCAAATTATGTATTACAAGCAGTTCAATGGGGAAGAAACAACTAAACTTTTAGCAATACCAAACGAACTTAAAGAGGAAATTTTAAGACAAGCACATGACAGTCCATTAACGGGTGGACATTTTTCATACTTTAAAACAATAGCAAAGATAAGAGATAGATACCACTGGCCAAATTTAAATAAAGACGTACAAGATTATACAAAGTCTTGTGAGACCTGCCAAAAGCGAAAAATCCCAACTAGAAAGCCATACGGGCTACTAAAACCAATATTAGCAACACATAGGCCCATGGACAGAATAATAATAGATTTCATATGCCCAATTACTTCATCTTATGCTTACAAATATATATTAACATGTACGGATGTATCCACGAAATATGCGTGGGCATTTAAATGCAAAACAGCAGATGCCAAAAACGTAGCTGAAAATTTAATAAAATTGATACTGACACATGGAAAAATGAGAATACTACAATCAGATAGGGGTACGCATTTTAACAATGAAATAATCAAACACTTAACAACTACACTAGGGATAAACAAAATTTTCAGTAGCGCATATTCACCACAAACACAGGGATTAACAGAAAAATTCAATGGCACACTCGCCAATATGTTATCACATTACGTACACGAAAAACCAAATTCATGGTCAAAATATATAGACAAAATTGTATACTGTTACAACTCAACGAAACAAACAAGCACCGGTTTCACGCCAAATAAACTTATGTTCGCTTTTGAACCAAACGACTCCATGGAGATCATTCAAATACAAGAAAACCAAAATTACGACATCCAACAACATCTAAAACAAATTCAAGAAATTAGAAAAACTTTACCCAAAATAATACAAAAAGCCCAAGAAACACAAAAATTTTATTACGATAAGAAGAGAACCGACTTCGAATTCCAACAAGGGGATGAAGTCTTAATAAGACGCGAGTTCCACGGCAAAACACCCACAAAATTTGATATGAAGTATACGGGGCCATATACAATTATTAAAAAAATAAATGAATTAACATACCAGGTAGAGATATTAAGATATGGAAGACTCCAAAATGAACCAATACACATTTCCAGAATGAAAATGTATCATAGAAGGTCATAAGATAAAAAAATAAAACAAAAATATGTAATGTGTAAATTTAAGTGTCACAAGTAGATAATAACTCGAGATCTGTCTATATTTAATATTGTAGAGAATAGAAATAAGTTACATGTACTAGCTTTAAGAATTGTACTAATTAAGAATATTCAAGTCACTATCATGAATTGTATTGTAAACAAAAACATTTTTTTAAACTAAAGCCTTGTTAACACACAGTAAACGTTTAAAAAAATAAAAGCTATTAAATAGTACACATTTCAAATTAAATAAGTAAAACCAATAACTATTAAATCTTAAATAACATCGCTTTCAAAAGTAAACAATAACTTCGAGATCTGATCTATAAAAAAAAAAAACTTTTGTAAACATTTAAAGAGACCTAGGCTAAGTAGGCGTATAGTAAGGGCAATGACTCAACAGTAAGGAGTGCAAGTAAACATTCAGACATAGTAGCAATTCTCAAGTGACGTCATTGGGGAACTACATATTCCAACAACAGCGCTTCAAAGTACTTCGTTATCTGAGAATTAGGCCCTGATCAAGCTAACATTTCATTTTGCGAAAGTAACTAGAACTTTGCACATTGCCAAGAAATAACCAACACAAACAATAATCCGACCTACTAGCATTAGGCCTAATATCTACTACAAACTTATGCTGACGACAACAAAACTTAGCGCAGCAGTATCTGGGCTAAGACATTGGAATACACATCTTGAGACGGATTAAGCAATAGGCCTATCCACTCAATGAAATATTTTTTCATTTTATTTGTAAAATCTACTAAGTCCTTCAGACACCAATATACAGAGCAAGTTAGGCTAACTTTTCATGTTCAAAGTTGTTTGAATCTCAGCAGCCAAATGAAACAAGCTGGCTAGAGAACAATGGAAAAATTATTTAAATAAAAAAGTTGTTTTTAAAGTATCAAAATATGTAGAATAATCATGGTAATAAAAAAGTCAAATCACAATTTGGAATTAAATAAAGGAATAAAAAGTTATTAGCAAAATAAGGGTATTGAGAGACCATTAGAAAAATAGACAAATAATTACGAAAAAAGTTTTTGTTAAAATTAAATGGTAAATATAAAAATAATTAAATAAAAAGTAATTAAAAAAGGAAAATTAAATCAAAGTAGTTTAAAGTACAGTTTTAGTAAAAAGTAGTAAATTAATTAAAATAAATAAAGATTTTAACAAAATTAGTCACGTTTAAATAATATCAAAGAATAAATTTAAGAGTTATTAACGTTTTTAGGTAAAAAAGTAAAATGCCTATTTTCACCTATAAGTAAAGGGTTAATAGAAAAAATGATAAGATATAAAAATAGAGAAAATAATTAGTATAAAATGTCAAAACCTGTGAAAGATAGAAAAAAGGATTAATTTAAGGAAAAAGGGGGTAGTAGATCGTTGCAAGTGGCGTCCAACAAACGTGGGGCTTGAAAGACAACGCTTTGTATTTAAAAAAAATTGCAAATAACTTCCAAGGGCGAATACAAAAATAAAGCAGTGTTAATTAAGCTTCACGAGAACAGAACAGTATCTTCGTTATAGCTAGTACTCTAGAGTATAAATAGATAAAATAATTTGTGCCAATTTAATTAGTAAATAATAAGTGAAATATGGGTCCTAAAGTAGAAGAATCTGAAATGAGTAAAATTATGGAGTATTTAAAAAAATTAGAAGTACAAAGAGTAAAAGATAAGGAAGAGTTAGAAGCTAAAGAGATCGCGAGGGAAGATGCTAGGCGGGAGGAGTTAGAAAAGATAGAAAAAGCTAGGGAAAAGTCTAGAAAGGAAGAGTTAGAAAAATTAGATAAAGCTAGGCAGGAAGAT
>JAGFPH010000654.1:426100-458612 GCA_018207615.1 Philaenus spumarius
CAGGAAGATTTAGAAAAATTAGAAAAGGCTAGAAAGGAAGAGTTAGACAAATTAGATAAAGCTAGGCGGGAAGAGTTAGAACGATTAGATAAAGCTAGGCGGAAGGATAAAGGAGAAATGTTAACAGAAATTAAATCTATTATAGGCGAATTTAAGGAAACAATAGAAAAAGAGTTAGGAGCACAGGCTGCCCAAATAGGAGAATGCATAACAGAAATAAGGGAAGTTAAGGAAGATGTTGAACAGGTTAAAATTAATACTAGATTAAATGAAGCCAAAATAGGTATAAATATTACTGAAATAAATCAACTAAAAAAGAATTTTAAGGAAATAAGTAGTGTAAACATAAGTAGAGGGGCGGTAGAAAAGCAAATCACCCACGTTTACCACAATTCCCAAGAAGTAGAGAAGATAGAGTTTATGGGGGGGAATAGGGAAGACCCCGTAAGATTTATTAAAAAATTAGAAAATCTGCTAGACGAAATAAACAGCTCGATGGATGGTGAGCAAAAGCTTCGTCTAGCAGAAAGACATTTAACAGGCCAGGCTAGAATTTGGTGGGACGTAGTTAAGGGGGGGAAGACAAAATTTGAAGAATTTAAAACGGCGTTTTTGGAAAGGTATTGGGGGTATGATGCCCAAAGAAAAGTTAGGGACATAATCGAACACAGTAGGTACGATTATTTAGGAAAATTGTCCATGGCGGAATATTTTTGTCAGACTGCCCAAAAAGCAGCTAACTTAGATCCAGTTATACCAGAACGACTATTAATACATAACTTAATGCGTCACTTTAATAAAGAAGTACAAATTGCTAGTATGGGACGGAAAGAGTTAAATTTCACGGAGGCCATTGCCTTTTTAGAACAGATGGATAATATGGGAAGGAGGTTAAGGGACACACAACCACAAAATAGGCCGGATAATCGAAGTAGGATACCAGAAACCCAAAATTATAATAGATATCCAAACAGAAATCAAGCAGTACCTTCCCGACCACCTAACCCTCAATCCTATGGTCAAACCCACAGAAATACCACAACCCCATATCCTCAAAACCCAGGTCCGTCTAACCAGGGGGCTCCCAAACACCCGATTGCAAAAAACTGATTTCAAAGGTTCCGGATAGATATAATGGCAGACAACAATGGCCAGCGATAAGAAAATATGACGGGGCTGCGGATAAAACACAACATAATAAAATAAATAATCAAAATAAATTAAGAATAAATAAATCCATTAAAATAAACAATCTTACCTATAACATTAGAGACGAATTATTTCAAGAGCCTGATGTTAACCATTTAATTAAAAAAGAGTTACCAATTTGCCCTAACATTACGGTAAAAATAAATAATAATAAAGTATGCGCTGAAGTAGATACTGGAGCACAGTTTTCATTCATGCAAGAAGAATTTTATGTAACATTAAAGAAAGAAGGAATTAATATAGTAGAATTACCGGTAAACAATGTAGAGGTGATAACAGCAATAAAAAAGGAAAGACAACGGGTAACCAAACAAATAATGGTAGACTTAAATATAGGGGGGCAAATTTTGGAAGAAATATTTTTAATAGTACCCAAATTAAATAATACTTTAATAATAGGATGCAACATACTATATAAATATAAAGCCAGAATAAATATGGAAAATAAATTCATACATTTTCAAATAAATAATACACAAATAAGCGTAGATTTTGAAAGAGAACGGGAAGTAAATACAATAGTAGAGACGGAAAAGCCTAACTTAAGTATAGTTAAAGCGAAACAAGTGTCAAACGAATTTTGCGAAAATAAAAGATCCAGTAATTGTTCAGCGTCACTTAACACCGTAGAAGCGCAAAATGGAGGCTGGAATTCGATAGGGCGAGATAACGGGGCCTTATTGTTATTGGTCGAAACCGAGGCCAAAAGTAAAAAACAGGTTGTGCAGGGTAATGCAGAAATAGGCGTACCTAAGGAGGAAGTAGGGGAAGTTAGGCCAAAGCCAGTAGTAGAGGCAGATAAGCCTAAAGAAATAAATAAAGTTAGAGTTCAAAGTGAAAAAGTAAAGAAAATTAAATTTAAACAAGGTTCTAAGGAATTTTTAGATAGGAATAGGAAGGAAAGTAGGATAGGAAGAGTAGATCAGGACCAGGAGAGTGTAGGTGCGAAGGAAGATAGGGGAGAATCGTCGATAAGGCCACAGGTCACAAAAGTAAAGGGAAATAGGTTGGAGGGGCCACAGGCCGAAGTAAATAAAGAATATAATAAAAATAAGGAATTAGCCATACTGTATTCGTCGAAGCCACAGGCAAAAAGTAAAATAAATAAAATAGAGTATAGGTCTAATGTCCATGGAGAAGCGAAGAAGTTAGTTAGGGAAGAAGGGGGCAATACACTCTGCTGGGAACGATCTACGGATAAAACAGAAAAATGGAGTAAAATGAAAGGGGTTAAATTTAAAACACAGAATAAAAAATTGAAAAGGAATAGGGTTAAGGAAAAACCCAAAGTCAAAATTAAAAAACAACTAAATTTAGGACAGGTACAATTGGAAAAAATTAATGAAGGAGATTTTTTAACAGGTAGGCCTAAACAAACAAAGAGCGAGTACAATGCTAAGTCAAAAGTACGGGAAATGTGATCCCAGCGAATGAATGAAGTTAGAGAGGGGAGCGGTCGGCTAAAGGTAACAAAAATGATGTACAGATTTAAATAAATAAAATAATTGTTTTTAAAGTTAAATAATTGTTAAATTAATACTGGGGTTACTTGTTAGGATGTCAGTGCTGTAAGGTATGTTAATTATCTAGGTGCTAGACAGAAGCTGCCGAGAGCAGTACTAAGGGATAGTACAAAACTCTAGGTTAAGCTATAAAAACTAAAAAATATAATAACTATGTTTTTCAGTGATATCTGTAGCAGTAGTGCAGAGAAACAGTGAACAAATTATGAAAGTTGAATGTAAATAAAATGTGTTTTACAGAGACAGGAGCAATAGCCAAAATGGAAATTATAAAAATGAATATTATGTTTGTATGTATGTATTTCAGGAATTAATGCATATTATGTTTAGTAATAAGATTGATTATGAATATAGTGGGAAAATATATTATTTCAATATGATTGTGTGATTGTTAAAAACGTAAGAATTTAAAGTTTAACAATTTTCCATAGATGGAAAAATTTCAAACTTTAAAGGGGGGGAATCTTGAGACGGATTAAGCAATAGGCCTATCCACTCAATGAAATATTTTTTCATTTTAATTGTAAAATCTACTAAGTCCTTCAGACACCAATATACAGAGCAAGTTAGGCTAACTTTTCAAGTTCAAAGTTATTTGAATCTCAGCAGCCAAATGAAACAAGCTGGCTAGAGAACAATGGAAAAATTATTTTAATAAAAAAGTTGTTTTTAAAGTATCAAAATATGTAGAATAATCATGGTAATAAAAAAGTCAAATCACAATTTGGAATTAAATAAAGGAATAAAAAGTTATTAGCAAAATAAAAGCGAGGAAAAAAGTTAGAAGTCAGAATTTTTAAAATTTTTAAAATCTTTATAAGGGTATTGAGAGACCATTAGAAAAATAGACAAATTATGAAAAAAGTTTTTGTTAAAATTAAATGGTAAACATAAAAATAATTAAATAAAAAGTAATTAAAAAAGGAAAATTAAATCAAAGTAGTTTAAAGTACAGTTTTAGTAAAAAGTAGTAAATTAATTAAAATAAATAAAGATTTTAACAAAATTAGTCACGTTTAAATAATATCAAGGAATAAATTTAAGAGTTATTAACGTTTTTAGGTAAAAAAGTAAAATGCCTATTTTCACCTATAAATAAAGGGTTAATAGAAAAAATTATAAGATATAAAAATAGAGATAATAATTAGTATAAAATGTCAAAACCTGTGAAAGATAGAAAAAAGGATTAATTTAAGGAAAAAGGGGGTAGTAGATCGTTGCAATCTGTCAAAGCAGAGCTCATCTAAAAGCTTTATCAGCCATTCCACAAACATTGAGTTCAGTAAACAAAAGCTAGGCCTACTACAATAAAAATAAACATCATCGCAATTAACTTCAAACAATTTTAAACGTATTAACAACATCACAGCATAATTTCAAGAAAATTTTCAACATACAAATTAATACCATTCCACAACGTCAAGTCACAAGACGGTAGACATATGCATAACATCAAATTGGTGGTACAATTTTCATATAGGGTGTGGGAGTGTAAGTATTGGTAAGTAAACACCAATACTTGAAACACCAATACCCAATGTCTTTAACATCAGCATCAACAAAATAATTATAATAATATATTATAAAATAAAATTTAAATAAATTCATAATAAATGAATTTATAGAAAAAGGCCAGACTAGCTTTGCGAGTAAGATTATTTCAACAGGAAGTTACAACGGATGTACCAGCTTAAATTACTTAAGACATAAATACACTGCTTTGCGTTATTCTGTGTGAATCAACGAGTGCAGACACGCGATAAATACTGCCAAATCTGTAAAACTGGAAAGCCAATCAAAACAATATAAAATTCAAACAGTCCAATCAAAAACAAATTAGAATGCGTGAAACTGTGTGGTGGAGAAATTTTGAAGAAAACACGAGGTCTGTCATCAACTAAAATTCAATCAATCAACACCTAGACCAAACCTTTCGAGATGCATCATTTTTATTTTACATCAATTATTTAATAAAGTAACTTCATCATCAGTAACCAAAGATAAATCATCCAAGTAAAATATAATCATTAAACAAAGTTTTCAATCAAGTTAGATACATCAAATGGATCCAGAAACCATCCAAACCAAGGAATAGAGTGCGGTAGTGAAGTGTAAAATAAATTAAAGTCAATAATAAGTGGAGTTTGTAAAAATCAAATAAAAGTGCAAAGTGTGTGAGAGTGGGAACAAAAATTATGTAAGTAGCATTAATATTTCATTTCATTGTTAAGACAGATCTCGAGAGTTAAAATTAAATAACAAACGAAATCATATCCAGAGTATTGTGTATCAGAAGTAACATTAAAATAAATCAAAATAAATAAACAATCATTTATTAATAAATAATTGTATTGGGACTGGTTATTAGGATTAACTGAAGAGAGGGTTTTAAAACACCTCATAAGTAATCGAAATCAGTCACCAAAGCAACTTAATATCTTTCAAAAAAATCTATAAATAATATAATACATTTTGTAAGTATCTATAAATAATATAAGACATTTTGTAATATTAGATTTTATTATGTACTAGTAATTAGAAGAAATTTAAGAATCAATCATTAAAATTAAGACACATAGGTTTGAAATTTAGGAGAGCGGGAAATTAACTTACTAACACCGCCCTCCTTAAACGAATGTAAACTTTTACTTTATTACTTTCAAAAATATAAATTGAGTAAAAATTAATTGTATCACATTTACTTGTATCTAACTATTTTGTGAAAAATAATCATTGTAGGAATTAATTTCAGAAATTTCAGAATATATTTAATAATTTTGTGAAAAGGTCTCTGTACTTATTTCTACCCAGTTCTTTGGAGTACGTCACATGCCAAGCTAAAGTTTGATCCTTAAGAAGGATCTGGTGGAGCCCCCAAAACTTTCAAAGTGACTTTACAAAACCTTACATAACTTCACAGTAGTCTTAATTAAAAATACAAAGCCTTACATGATAGAGTCGCCCATTTACATAAGTCTTACAATCTGTACATGATTTTGTTTTATTACCAAACACAACTTACTTTCTGGATTACTTTGTACATCATTAAGCCATGACACTGTTAAAAAGCTAGGTTGGTAGTTTGAATGAATTATCAAAAAGACAGACCAGCTGTTCTAGCACCGTTGCACTGGTGAAAGCTTCAAGCAGATTTAGTTACTGTTATCCCTGTTAGATGTCGTACGCTTGTTGAATTCTAAAAACGCTATAGTTTCAAGGATGACCTGGAATCTGTGGAGGTCACCGCACAGCTGAAGAACCATTGTGTGACATTTCATTTTGTATGTTTGCTTGGTCCAGAACAGCAAGGGATACCCTTGCAGGATGTGTGGTCTTATTATGCTAAATGTACTTTAAGAGCACGTAATAGTCGATTGTATTTTGTTGTGTGCAGGTGGAAGGTGGATATATCACATCAAGGACCTATCTATCTACCTCGCCTTAATCGTTCGCTCAACATGTACAACTATGCCAGTATTGGTGTGGACGCTCAAGTCACTTTAGATTTCCATAAAACCAGAGAATCAGCTTTCTATATTTTCAGCAGTCGTATTTTCAATAAAGTACGTGAAATTTTGATTTTAATAAATTAAATGTGTTGTTCTTATAATATTATTGATTTTGGTATTACAAAAAAAAAAAGAAAAGAAAAAAAGAAAGCATTTGTAAGACTGCCGACAGTAAGGGAAAACTGTCACGAATATAAATCATTGGTTACACAGTATTGGTTTAATCCTAAATTTGATCATTATTTTTATCTTGTCCCATTTAAAATTGAAATCTAAAAAATAACATAAACATAATTGAGTATAGTCTAAATTTCGGATTAAACCAATATACGAATGGTTTATATTCATGACAGTTTTCACTTCTATACTGAACCAACACAGGTTTCTTGAAAATGTTTGAGAAAGGCTTACTTGATTATAATTTTATTTTAATATCTGTTGTTAAATATTAAAGTTAAACAGCTAATGTGTGTTGAAAGTTTAACAACATCATTTTAATGAATATGTTAATTACCTTAATTTTCACTCCGTCAAACAATCCAAAGTTGTATCCAAATGGATTACTGGTTTCGACATTTATACCGTCATCTTCAGATCCGTGACAAACATGAAGTTATTCAGCCTTGCTATGGCGGAGTGAAAATTAAGGTGATTAACCTTTAACATATTCATCATAATATACAATCCAGGAATCTACACATACATTATGTCTAACATAATTTTAGGTAAAGTTTATACTGAACCAACACAGTTTTCTTTAATGCATTTAGATTCATATTCATTGATGGCACATATTCATATTCAAAAATCTAGTAGGGCACAAGGCACAATCTGATAAGAATTGAACAGAGCTGCAGCTTTATCTTTCCAAATCAGTCTTGGAGAAGTGCACTAGAAAGAGGTACCTCTCAAGTGTAGCAAATTTGAACAAGTCTATTTATTTATGTGACGTGTACAAAAAATGTACGAAAATATGTGTTACCGTAAGTGTTGTGTGTATATAAGCGTTTGAGTGTACATAGATAGCTGGCTTGATGATGCTGCCTGTGTCAGTGAAACATGTAGCCACATAAAAGGTAAAATACAAATACAGACTACATTTGACAGAAAATAAATAATATATACATTTAGATTCATTGCCATAGCAACCACGTTAGCAAATTTAAACATTAAAAAAGAAAAATTAAAACCACTATGTCTATTTTAGAGGTATTACCAAGTACACTAATATAACACAACTTACAAAATTAAGAAGTGCAATGTCCATTTTATCGGTAGCGTGGCGTTACTAAATCCATACAGCTATTAAGTTTAAAAGCCTTTGAATTTACCACTCTCTATTCTATTTCGTCGATTTCTTCTTCTTTTACGAATAGGCGTTACATTAAACTTCTGGTTATAAGTACGTGTGTAAAACGATGAAGAAGAAGAAATCTTCGACAAAGTCAAAAGCACCTCACTTTAGCGTCAAAAAGTAATCGGTGTGCCTAAAGAAGTTTTTACTTCAAGAACAAAAGAGAAGTGACTGGCTTGCCAAGGGATGTTCCGCAACCCCTTCGTAGTTTTAAATCTGTTATATTAACTCCAAAATTATATTGGGCAAAAACTGCACCTTTTAGGGTTATGAATGAATTTTATTCTTATTTGGTAAGGGGGGGTTGCAATTAAAATTTTTTAAATAGTAGCCCTTATTGTGTGATACCTCATTTAAAGCCTTCGTTAAGATGAGAAAAATGGTGTAACGTAAGTCCATCTCCGATATCCCAATCCAAAATGGCGGAGCCAAGAAATTCAGATTTTCCTATTTTTCTACGTATTGTATTCTACATACAATTAGAAGTGTTTTCATTTTAAGATACAGAAACATTACACATTCTGTTTATTAAAATAAATATTTATTTGAATAAATAAAATGATTTACTATATATTTTTAAAAAAATTTATAAGTTTTGATGATTTAAATCATAATAAATTCAGGGCTGTGCGAATCCAGAAATTCTAGATCGAATCCGAATCATATTTTTTCAGTCATTTCGAATCCGAATCGAATCCGAATAATATTTGTATGCTAATTACGAATCCAAATCGAATCCGAATAATATTTTTAGGCTAATTATGAATCCGAATCGAGTCCGAATCTCAAGCCTACGAATCCGAATCTCAAATATACGAATTCAAATCGAATCCAAATCCTCTAAAGTTTGTCAAATTGATACCAAATATTAAAAAATTATACATTTTAAAAGGTATTTATAAAAATTATTATTTATTGGACTGTGAGTAGCTTATTTTAAAATTAAATTATATTAAAAACTAACATTGAATCCAAGTCCAACTTCTTTTTATTGGTAATTTAACACAATCAAATACAGCCCACCTACTAACTGGTATCATAATTATTTAGTTAATAATAATTATTAAGTGAATAACATAATACAAATTTAATAGGCTAATTAAATCAGGTAATGTCAAAAATTAAAAATCAAACTGCAACACTTATAGGCTGCAGTAAAACATTTCATTCACAGCAGATTAACATGGTGCAACATTCTCTGTTCAAAACCATTAATTACTTTTTTCTCATTCGTACCGTTTTATCCTTGAAAAATTTTCGAATCTTTTCAGTCAGTACTTGATCTTTCGAACCGAATCTGGATTTGCGGATTCGTTTTCGAATACGAATCCGAATATTTTTGCATGGCGGATTCGACTATCGAATCCGAATCGTATTTAGAGATGGATTCGGATTCGAATCTATTTTCGAACTATTTGCACAGCCCTGAATAAATTAGTTTTAATTAGGATTTAGGTATTAAATAGGCTCCGTTTTCATATGACAAAAAATTCTTGGGAGTCAATTTTTTCTAAATCATAATTAATGTAGATTTAAGAAAATGTTTGCAATGTTTCTGTATCTTAAAATGAATAGAAATCTAAATGTATGTAGAAATTGGAAAAATTTTAACTTCTCACCTTCACCATTTTGTATTGGGGTATCGGAGATGGGTTAACTTTACTCCAATTTTCTCAACGAGGGTTTTAAAGTAAGGTGTAACACAGTAGAGGTAGAGGTAACTATTTCAAATTTTTGACTTAAGAACCCCCCTCCCCTTAACCGAATGAGGGTCAAATTCATTTATGCCCCTAAAAGGTGCAGAATTTGCCTAATATAATTTGCTGAAAGTTTTGAGTTAATACGTGTAACAGGTTTAAAATTACGAAGGAGTTGCGGAACTTTTGCATCACTCAATATACGTGTTAATGTACTGAAATATCTAATAACTCTAACAATAAAATTGGAGGAAGTATTATACAGGAACCAAGGAAAGGTGATATGGCTCCCAACACAGCCAAATTTTGCAGGAAAATTTAGACCGATTATTTATTTGGTGCAAAGATAATAAGTTTCAACTAAATGTTTACAATTGCTGTTATGTCATTATTACATCCTTTAGATATTAACATTGTAGTGAAGGATTTATCTTTTTCTTGCCATGTTGTAAATATAGTAAAGCGAGCGTATTCCACCTTGGGTTTTTATTTGTCCGTTGGGAAGGGAATCCAATTAATATTGTCATACTAAAAGTTATATTTTGTATAATAGACTAGGTTAGGGTTGCAATTTGATTGCATTGTTTTTGACCCCATTAACAAAATATTACATAAATATGAAAAAGTTCAGAGAAGATTTTTGCGTGTAGGCCTATTGTTTTATAAAAAATTTAGATTTAAAAATCAACAAATTTAAGCGAAAAGATATAAATTTGAAGTTATTTTGTTGGCAGTTAGGAGAAATTTGTTGAAATTATGTTTCATGAGACCAGTTATGTGTAGCAGGATTTGAGAGCCTCGGGACAAATATGCTGGTATGTTCCACATTATGGGTGATGAATCAAAGGAACACTTTACCAGGAACACGTTAGAATCAATGTTCATGCTTCGTCGTCGCTTAAATCATCAGTTGCTCTATATAATTTGGTCGCTCAATAAGATGGATGTTTCCTAGGGTTTGTCTAAATTTTGTAGGGCTACCTGGGCTACATTGAACCAGCTTTAACTGTGGGTTTGCAAGTTTTATTGGTTTTGGACAAATCTAATGATGTATCGCTTTTTATCATTGAGTTATGTATAACTGAGAAAATGAATACATTTTTTCTGAACATAGTTTCCATGATCACTCTCCGTGAATGTAGTAATCACCGAAATATACTTTCAGCCAGAATTATTGCATTTTCTCAGCTACCCTTGACTCAATGATAAAAAAGTGGTATTGGATTTGTCTTTAAATTGTTTACGTTTTTTTATATATTAACATTTTTTTGTAAACTCTTAATTTTTGTAGATATTTAACTTTGAAAAGTTTGAACCGTCCTCATTTTGAAACGGGTATTTACAGCAAAATTAAATTTTGCACATTTATGTAAACCAATGTGCATGATGAGTTTCATGAATTTGTCTTAAACCGTTTATGAGATAATAATTTTTTAACACATACAGACGGAATCAAGATAGGACACATGTTATATTGTAGTATTTGCTAGTTTTGACCTGCTCAATAACATGTTAAAGTTTGGTAGAATGGTTGCGAGACACCCTGTATATTGTGTTTAGACATGTATTTATTTGTTTTGTTAATAATACTATAGTTTGGGCAGGATTTATTATTTTTGTACAATTAGCACCCCAGTAATTGGGGTTTTAACTTGTTGGGGTGCTTTTGCAACTTTGATTACTTAATGTATTTTTTTTACATGAAATT
The DNA here is from genome assembly GCA_018207615.1 of Philaenus spumarius. Taxonomy (NCBI): domain Eukaryota; kingdom Metazoa; phylum Arthropoda; class Insecta; order Hemiptera; family Aphrophoridae; genus Philaenus; species Philaenus spumarius. Next base: position 437,101 of record JAGFPH010000654.1, read on the forward strand.
TTTAGTTGTTGCAGTAAATTTATTATATTCTATTGCTGTATGCTGCATGAATTGAAAACATATTTTTTTTAACAAAGTTAAACATCTGCTGTAGTTTTTCTTTAAAGTTTTGGATGTTGTTTTGTTTAACATGTTCACTTTATGCCAGTTAAACTAATAAACACGAGGTAAGCAGTGTATAGGCAGGTCTCTCCTGATGTACGTGCGATACTAATTAAAAGTGTATAAAAATTAAAGGTTTTTGTAAAAATCTGAGGCAGATAATTTGAAAACAAACTCTAACTATTTTACATTGCTTAAATTTATATGTTTGAGGTTTGGTTCCTCTGTTAATTGACATCCTGTCAACTATGTCCCCTCTTGTCGTTGAAAGATTGTATGGTTCACTTATTGTATCCCCTTTCAGATCTTGTACTTATGTTTTGGAACCCAGCAAGTGGTTGAACGCGAATGCCAAGGGTTGGAAAGGAGATTGGAAGTGTACCTAGATGGAAATAAAGTCGACCTTCCGGAGATCGAATCTGTCGTTGTGGTAAACATTCCATCGTGGGGCGCAGGAGTCGATCTGTGGCCAATGTGTTCGAGTAAGTAGTTTAAATGCTTACATTCTTGTAGGCCTTGGTAATATTATTTTGTTCTTGTCCTGGAGTTAGTTTTATTTAATCTTGGCAGTGCATTAACGTATGCTTTGCAGGAAGTGGTACTCTAGGCCTAATGGAAAACCTGGATGAGAGTTATGGGTGTCACAAGATGTAGCTGTAAACTGTGTCTGTATATTGTTTTCTTTCAATAACCATATAAACTTAACACAGAGTAGACTGCAATGTATTACAAAGGGACTACACACTTGGCTCTAATGTTCAGTGAGAGGGTTACATATAACGTACATATAAGTATATATAAGCAACTATTTTATTTGAAAGCTCTACATACATTTAATCTCTACACTATGTGATAACTGCAGTAAACCTCTGCCTATATTTTTTACTTTACACTACGGGCAAAACAGAGTTCAAGCTTTTTACTATCCAAACGTAAACCCCGTTTTTAAATAAGTAATTCTCCCAGTATATTATTGTGAAACTGATTTTTGCCCAAAGCTAACATTAAACAATTGTCTCTCTAACTTTTACAAATTGAACCCTCACCTCTTCTCTGTCCCTGGTGGCTCCGGTCGGATAGTTCAGCTTCCTTACCCCGACGTCCACCTAGGCTGGCATACTTCATGGAAAAAGCCTCGCTGGTCTCTCCTTGACGCCCACGCCGGTGTCTGCACCTCGAAGACCTCTTCAAGCTCTATTCCCAAGAACTTTTCCCAAAATCCTCCTTTCTAATCTTTTCTCTCTATTTAAAAACTCTTGCCCTTACTTAGTTTCCCCCGTCTAGTATTTTACTCAGATGTTGGCTTACTTAAAAATGCAACTCTGTCATTACATCATTCCTAGTTACATAACTACCTACTCTATATTACCTAATTGCGCATACAAGTGCAATTCTACGGTTTTATCAACTTCTAGCCAATGTAAATTAATTTTACAATGTTAATTTTTTTTATGTGTATTTTATGTGTAATTTAGATTTAGTATGCATTCACCTATAAGTTTACACATTATAATAAAGCTCCTAACAGGTTTATAACCTCAGGGTAGCTTTTATTTGTTTGTAGTTTTAGTTTAGTTTTCTCTCTATAAGTTGTGTGTATATTTTTGTTAAGAAGAAGAGAACAATATTTCTATTTTGTAAAAGAAAAGACAAACAAATAAAAGAAATTCATCCATTCTACTATTGTCAAATAGTTAGGTTTGAATAACAAATATATATTGACTGATTCCATTTCGTAACAAATGCGATGCTATACTGTGCTTAACTATATGTGTGACAAAGCATTCCGTTTCTATTGGTTTACAAAACATTTTTGTTTAGCAAATAAATATTTTGTATTTATGTATTGTTAGGATTCACTTGCACATGCGTTGAAATAGAAAATCCACGCTTGACTAAATGCCTGTTTGTTTGTGTTACAGAGGAAGGTGATTCGGAACAGTGTATATCAGATGGTAAGCTGGAAGTAGTCGCAATATACTCATCGTTCCACATCGCACAGTTACAAGTGGGTCTGTCACAGCCTCATAGACTTGGACAGGCTTCGCATGTTAAGGTAAATATTTAATAATAGTTCGCTAAAAATCTGAGCTTCCGTATTTCTTTTAACCGTTTTAAACACGTTATTAAAAATTAAGAGTAATGTCAAGTCTGCGTTAAAAAATATTAAAGATAAAATAAATAAACCGGAGAGGTGCGAATTCAACCCTTGTTGAATTGTTTTTGTTAGTTTAGATTTAAAAGAATTATAAATACCTTTATTTTATAGAAGTGCTGCTCACAGTCCTATTTTGATTTTTTTTTCAGGTGGTAACGTTTGTTTTGCACATTTATCACTCAAAATATACACACAGCACACAAGGCATGGACTACAATATCGTTTATTAAGTTAAGTGCTAGGTGGATAACACTGGTGCACTTTGGTCTGTCTTTGAGTCAGTACTGATGTGATGACCTTGCGTAGAGATGTTTAGGTTTGGGGATTTGATAATCAGTTCCGTTAATACTGTCAAATATTGTGTTGAATTTGGAAAATGGATTTTCTTGTTTAGCAATGAACTGGAGACTGAAATTTAGTTTTATATTTTCTCAACACCTAATATATACCGGCCACACTACACCAACATAAAAAAAAAAAACATGCCAATATAAACAAAAATTCTCTAAATTTTTTTTTGGTTTAACGTCCTGCTGTTTTGCACTTAAGGCTAATGAAGACGGGACCTACAGTTTTACGTGGAATCCGAACCTCTAAAGGACCAACTATGAATGTGTTTGAAGAGTTCCACATTTATTAAGCTGCAGAACATTTATAGGAAAGCTTGTCATTGAGGACGTTGTGGGGATCCGTTTTCAAACTTTTGTAAATCTAAGCTCTTTTACCGAATCCATGTGTTTACTTTTATTGCAAAAATTTGTCCTTGTTAGGTCTAGTTCTTCAAATGTCCAGAAAACGGATCCTCACAATGACCTCAGTGATAAATTTTTTTCTTAACCCTTAAAGTGAGACTGGCGCCTTTAAATGCTGCATGACCTAATATCAGGCGCAGTTAGCGCCTTTAAACGCAAATACACAAACACGTGCTTAGATGATTCCATAAGTTCATGAAGCTCTCAATAGAGTGCAGAGTGATGTTCTTTGAGTATGTTTAGACAAAATTAAAAAATATAAGCAATATCTGTGATGTCTTATCGGTCTGTGTTCTGTCGCCAGAGCAAATTAATCTACTATCGTAAGAGTTCTTAGTGTGGCTTAGTCCTGTAGACTCAAGCGGTTTCACTCAGCTGTTCCTTGTTTGTTTGTACTGTGAGCTGACTGATATTCTTTCCAAAGTTTTAGTTTTGTATAAGTTCTAGTTTTTCTTAGTTTAATACGTAATTATTTTATTTTTAGACAGCAATAAGTATTGCTTTTATGTATTTAGTTTTTGACTAATTGTAAATTCTGTAAATTTAGTTTCAATTTGTAAAAAATATTTAAAACAAGTTTAAAATTAGTTGAATACTACCTCTAACTTTTTTGTGTGTACTACCTCTAAGGCTCTAATTTATTTTTTTTTAACTCTAAATGAGCAGTAGCCCATATTTTAGTTTAGCGCTTTAAGGGTTAAATCTAATCTAATTTATGATATTGTCCTAAGGATATCCAACACAAATGAGCAAACATAGTTATAAGACATAGAACCAATTTAGGCGGAGCCTCAATGCAGGCGAGGTTCTCCCCACAGTCTGAACTATAGAAAGGTACATGTTTCGTACCGCATTATTTTAGGCAAAACAACTATGTTCGTGTGTATTGGTGTTATTGTTTGGTGTCGTGTTTTTATATTTCTTTGTTGACGACCTCTATTGAGTGAATTACAGTTTTGTGCAGCCTGATGATGAAAACTTAGAATTTCTTTAAAACTGCTGTAGCCATTACGAGTTGAGTAGACAAGACAGTGTTCTTTAGGTACAAACCTCATTACATATAAACATGTGTTCCAGTGGCTGGACTACAGTACTGAAAATACAAATATACCTTTGCACAGTTTTTTAATATTTTTAATTGTATATGATGGTGAAGACAGTAACCGACGGTGCTAGCTTACTTATTGATTTACTAGCATTCTTTTTACAGATAAAACTAAAACAGAAGACAGCGATGCAAGTTGACGGAGAACCATGGGTCCAGCAACCCGCAGAGATAAACATTACCCTAGTAAACCAAGCTTCAGTTCTCAAGCTATCTACAACCTAGTCAGTATTATATTACTTCTGTTGCGACCATTCCTCATACAAAACTGTGTTTTTTAAAAATACTTTACAATTTTATTTGTTAACGTTTAGTATATAGGTGTTATGTTTTTATAAATTTATTGTTTGTTGAGAAATTTGTTTTGTAAAGAATTTATTAATGTTTAGTGTGAAAGTTACTTAATGTTAGACTGACTTGTTCAACGTATCAAGTGTGCCTATATGTAAAAACAAGAGACAATGATATTTAGAGACATAGGGGAGTTTAAAATATGCTTTTATGACAAAATGTTCACCCCTGCGGTTCCCGGGCGATGGTTTGTCTCCTTTTAGGATGTGTCCTTCCACTCTCGTGCTAGCTTCCAGTACGTTGTCTGGATGGTTTAGTAGCTTCAATAAGGTGACAAAACGGTTGGTTCTCTTTTAAACATTTATTTTCGAGCAACACAATCCATTCCTCTGATGGACCGAACTTATAACTAAAACTACCAAAGGTAATAAAAAGCGAGTCCACCTTGTGTGGTCCCAAGGTTACTAACAGATTGACTTAGGCTTGAACATTTAGCCTCAAGCTGGTCCCCCCCTCCTTTAACAAACTGTGACGTCAGCTATTGTTTGTGTGCAAGCCATTATTTAGCACAACCACCTTCAACATAGATCCAGTTGTTATTATTATATAAGGTGGAGGGTACCTGATAGGCGACGCCCTCCACGTTTGCATTTGAGCATTGTTTTGAAGAAATTGTTTTTATAGATCTTTCATAGTTTTTATTTTGGGTTGTACATTTTTTTTGTTAATGTTTTATTTGTTTTATGTGTATATATTATCAGGATTTGAGTGAATATTTTTTGTTGTCTGAATCGTCTTGGTGTAAATATGTTTTTATTTTATTGAATAAAATGGAAAATCCTGATGACTCAGATTTCAAAACTTTTGTTCTGCGTGCAATAAACGCATATTGCAAAGCATATAAGATAAAGAAAAGAAACCCTCTACTTTTGCACGGCTTGCACTGCCTGATTAGTGTTTTGAGATCTATCACACCTCTCCAACATACTAATTGTCCAATAATATGTTGTTTTTTGTAATTTTAACTTTACCTTGTAATTTTTATATATTATTTCATAATATTACTGCTCCAATTTAAAAAAATATTTTTTTTTGTTTTTTTTGCAATTTTTTACTATTATGTTTTATGTAAGCCTAATAAAAAATATTAAATGTAACCAAAACCCAATGATGATATTTTTTTTAATTACATTTTCACATACAAAACAAAAACAAAAATTAACTTTGAAAAAAAAATTAAAAAAATTTAAAGTTTTTCAGCGTTGAGGTGAAATAAGACAAATTTTACTCAGCATGCGAAGGGTTAATTTTTCCTTTTTATTTCCAAATTATACGGAATAATCACATTGTATCTTTATATCACATTGTATAATTCAATTTCAACACACAATTAAATATTATATGGAAAATATTTATATTCAGTTGAACTTGGTTATAGCGTCAACGAAGGGACCGAACGAATGTTGACTCTATGTCCGAGTGACGTAAAGATGTACCAACAGGAAACCGTATTTTTGTTATCTAGAGTGAACGGGAAAACTACTATACAGTATTACTGTTATTGGCAACATTATTCATGATGTTTATTAACTAGTAGTTCTGTGAACAGTAGACCTCGCTCGTTGAAATAACAAATGTGGTTTTGAGCTTAGGTTAAAAATAGTGTGCCAGTAAGGAAGTAAGCACAACGTTTAGCCAGTGAAACATTATTTACAATTCCCGCGATTCCGGGATTTCTAGTTCTCATTTTTATTTCTTTTCTTGAGCTTTAACTGCTAAAGATTTTCTTTTAGGGGCATTGTGCTTTATTTAGATTAATAATGCGTAAGATAGCTAAAAATATTGCGTTATAGAGGGACAACATACAATTAAATATTTGCATACTTAAATAACTCAAACTTAACAATGTATCATAAGTTAACTTAAGTTCCATATCATATTCCAATATTAGAAATAATGAAAACAAACGATGTTAAAACGTCGTGATAGTGATCTCAACCCATGTACCAACACTTCCCACGGTGTGCAACGGTCATTTTTTGTATGTCCTTTATCGCCGCGAGGTTTCATTTGTTTCATCTCATTTTGTAATTCAAGTAAAGCTAAGTCAAATACTTTTATGAAATTTACAATGATAATTTACACGTATACAGTTCAATTCTTTGATTTGTCCTCTACACTTTCTTATAATAATATGTCATTTTTGGGCAAATGATTATTCCTGAATTACTATTCAAAACAGGCCTAGTTTTGTTAGCAGTCTTGTAGTAGGAACATGAAAACTGGTATTTTCAAAATAATAAATTTGAAATTTATAAATATTTTTATACAATTCTATTTAGAACTAAATTACGAAACTTTTTTACATTTATGAAAAAATTTACAATAATTTTTACTGCTTTTTATGTAGGCCTAAAGTTAAACATTTTCCTTTCGTTACTGAACGTGATTGTTTCTTGAGCTAATAACTTTCTTAATTTTACTTCAATAATTTTTTTTACTGGCATGTATGAATTCTTTAAACCTTTATCTACAAAAAAGCTATGGAACACGTTTGAATTGGTTTAGAATAAACGTATAAAAACATGGTTGAAATACAAAAACTTGGACGATTTTTAACAAATTCGAAGTTTACGGCCATTTTGTGAGCTTACCGTTAGAGATACTGAAAAAAATCAAGAATACAATTTTGTTTAAAATTTAATTTGCTTTTAGCAAAATGTTATTAGTTTTTAAATTCGACTTACGGTTAAGCCACAAACTGGCTTTGGAAAAAGCTTACACTGAGAGAAACGTTCCGGCCGCCATTTTTATTTTATTTAAGGGGTTAAAAGTGAAAAATGGAAAAAAACCTTATACATACATGGCTCGGCCTAGGAATAAGGAACATTCATGCAAAAAATCATCAAAATCGGTCAAGGCGTTTGGCCGTAATCGTGAGACAGACACACAGACATACAAACACACAGACGAAATGCCGAACGGTCGAGTTAAAACAGAGACCTCGCTTACGCTCGGTCAAAAAGGAAAACTATACTTTTCTTTTAATGTACAGTAGGGTCCCGATAATTGGAGCTGAGGTCACCCACAATTATAAATTAGGTAACTTTGGTTAATGTGTAAAGTTTTAATGTTTTAAAAACACTAAAATTACAGTACGTATTAAAACATTAACTTACTGTATTAAAAAACACGCAACAATTTAAAGTGTCAACATTACTGGGGAGGGACAACTGTCTGATCACAACTACTTCAATGTCTCGCCAGGCTATACGATTGAGTCTTTCTGTGCTTTTGTAGTGTCCGAACATTTTCCCAGCAAGTCATGGGTTTAGTTACACACAGCACACAACTGACACCACATTCCGTGTGAATTGTTCCTTAAAAGGGGTTTGAGAGTTACCAGTGTTGCTTGTAGTGGGGACCCCCCCTCTACCGTCTTTGATGGGACCCGCCGGAGGTTTTACGTGTGAAAAAAAAAATACATAGTTGTTTATTTTGCGGCTTGATTCTAAGGAGGGAGAAAATAGGCGGTCCGAAATCAAAGGAAAGGGGGAATTTTAACATTTTTCGAGTTCTGAGAAAACTGAATTCAAAGTTTGACATTGATATTTTGTAGATTTATGATGTTACAACCGAGTGGTTAAAATATTTATTGATGCTAAAACAGGGGGTTTATGATAATGTAAAAGATAGCGATTTGACCGGACCTAAAAAAATGACTATGACCAAGTTGACGCATTACCCGAGGCCGTTAAAACTAAGTTCAACTGTATATGCATATAAGTAGATATTTAAAAGCAAGAACAATTAGACTGTATTGAAATAAAATTGAACAATATCCGTCATTTTCACTGACAAGGTTAGAAAAGCGTGACTTACCAAATAAATCGCATGAGGCAGCAATCGTACGATGTTACCTGGCCGCTTGCAAAGACCCAACTGACGTTGTCACAGGTGGCCACAAGGTAAGGTGATGCGCCCGTCCTCTTTCTGGTGTAAGTTTGAACCATGCAACATTGCAGGCCGAGGGTTAATCATATTTTTGGGGAATAATCAAATTTCCTACAATTTGTACATTTTAAAATTTTTGTAAGGTTACATTTTTATCTTTCAGACACCGTTGAATTTGGTTGCTTTTTTGTATTATATGAACATTTAAGAGTATAAATAATAAAAGAGGGAAAAATAAAAAAAATAAATGTTTCTTTTAAAAAAAGTATATATTATGTACTACTATATGTTTGTTTACTGATGTAATTCTTACAATTTAAACGAAAATCTCAATTTATGTGTTGGCACTACTGGAAAAAGCCTGGCAGTTACAGGGTTAAAGAATAAGCACTTGCTTATGGTTTTTGTTCGTTAGATTACAAGCAATTCCAAAAAGTTATAGCATGAGCGTATACTTAGTTTTCATTAGTTAGGGCCATCATGGTAAATAAATCCTGTATTGGATGTACACAAAATCTTGAATTAGTAAACTTGAGAATTTAAAATCTATATTTTCACCACCCATCCGAAGTCCAAATACTTGAAACATGTACTAGGTTTGTCTCTATAATATCATTGTCTTTGTTCACAACAGTGTTTTCATACACAAGGAAAAGTTATGTACTTAGAAATATAGTAATAATTGCAGGAAATAAAATAAAAATATTTCTTTTAATTGTAGCAAATAGTTCAACAAACTTTGCTACTGTTTGCCTGGTGAAAATTCTTTCTATACAGTGATCTCTCTGAATCGCTATGGCGAGCTGACTACTACCCACCTTGACTTCTACATCTGCTAAATATAATTGTCTTTATACAAACACACTGGAAATTGTCAGTAAACTTGATTACCAACAATCATTTAAAGTTAACACCAGCAAAACACATTTGATAAATTTGTCTGTTAGTAACTGTAATATAAATAATAATGGGTAATTAATTACCTTATTTCAACCATCGAGCACTCTAAAATATATCCTTTTTGGATTACTGGTTTCATTGGGTCATGCCACCATCATCAGATCAACCTCAAAAAATATTCATTCCACTGTTGTGGAACACGTCGTAACAAACTATACACAATTAACATAAAACATTAAAAAACACAAACACTTGAACAAATTATAATATATACACTGTCTGAAAAATCAACTTTACATATCACCTGAGGACTCCTTTACACTGTCATTTCATGGAAAGGCATGTGTACAACCACCGGTAATCCAAAAAGGATATATTTTAGAGTGCTCGACGGTTGAAATAAGGTAATTAATTACCCATTATTATAATAATTACATTCTTGGAAGCTAAAAGACATCATGTTTATAATATAAAGACATGCACAATGGAGATGTTTGGCTAAATGGCACTTTGTTAATAGAAGTAGAATGGGCAATATTTCTCGGGCTCAATATTGTTAGAAAGCTTGAGCGAAATATTTGTTACTTATGCAGGATGCCCCAGAACTCTCTGGTCCCCTTTAGTGGATTTGTTCCTGGGATGGAGACAAACATATTTCACAATATAAACATGGGTCTACGGTGCTTACTTTTTCATCTGTCTGTATGTGTTTTTAGTTTTTACAAAATAATTCATATCTAGAGAACGGTGTGACCGATTGAGTTCAAACTTGACATAAAGTTTAACCTAACAATGATCTATTTTAAGAAAAATAAACGATTGTATCAAATCATGTGTTTCAGAATGGCAGCAGTTTGAAAATTTCAAACCTGAATTACCCAGAAACCGTACATTTGAACAAAAATGTTGTGATATCTTTTTTGTAGCCCTTTTTTTTTAATTTCCTATCGGATGGTGTAACTGTCAGAACAATAGGATGAATCATAATAGTTAAGTTATGTATAATAATTGGTTAGTTCAACCCGGCATCCTATACCAACACAGTAAACACAACAATATGGTGGGTACATATGCTGTTATTGCAAACAAATTGATAATTACTTAGTTTTTTGTATTTAACCCTGGAACTGGCAGAAGGTCATGCATAACCCTCTTTCAGGCGCAGAACGCAAACATTTCAAACATTTGCGAAAATTTGCATATATTTTCATAATTGATAATTTAACCCACTTAGAATCATCCAATCGTAATAAAACTGGCACCATTGGAAAGGAAATGAATTATACTTTAATTTTTGTATTTACAACTTTTTTGTAAAACGTATTTACATTATAATACATTTTTATTATATTCTGTGAGAAACCTCACGTTGGGAAAGCCAATTTATAATTTTTCTTTTTTTTTACAATTATAATTAATATTCTCCTTTTAGTTATCGAGCTCCACGTTGTGTATGCCAATTTATAATAGTCTTTCTTTTATATTATTGTAACAATATTAAATAATATAGTCTTCTTTTATACAACTTTATAATGATTTTATTTAAACAGTTATTTTATGTTACAATATCTTTGCAATTTTATTTACCTTCAAAATTAAATATATATATATAGCACTTAAAACATTTGATCAATTAAATTACTACTTATAGTTTTACAATATATTTTTTATTAATATCTTATATCTCGGGTCTATTTAGTTTGTGGCTATTTATTAAATGTGCATATTTATGATTTTAATATTAATTATCTTATTTTCTAAAATGTATCTAAATTATAAAAAATGGTTTAAAAGTTAGTTTGTGCTGGAAATTAATAACTTTATAAGTTCAATTTTGAAGAGTTCACTTTAAAATATAAGGCTAGATATTACCTCTACTTAGGTTTAAACTTGTTATATTCTTCTGTTGTTTAATGGTTTTATTATTCTGTTCAAATTTATTCAAATTTCTGCCTGGAAAGTTTTATAGTTTTCAGTTCTTTTTTTTTAAAACGTGTATATCCTGGGTAGGTTTAAACAATACTGAACAATACTTTGGTTACTTTTAAAAACATCTGTTCTACAATTAAAACTGCCATCTAATCTCTTGTCTGTTTAGGCATTTGGCTTGTATTGGAAAAACTTACAATTATCTGCCAAGTCTTGTTTTCACCATTTTTTTTACAACACATACCTTTTCTTGTTATTATTTTTTGATTTTTAATATTTGAAATGTTTTAAAAGTTATAATTTTGAAATATTCATTCACCTATATCACACTCCCTTATATTGTCACTGCCTCTTTTAGTGGTTATCGATTTACCATATGGATTCACTTTAGTTTCTTTATTAGACTTACACTTTATAATCTCAGCAGTTTTGGTGTTTACATTTTGTTATTTTAAAGTTAATTTACAATCGCCATTATTTCTTATATCCTAATTTAACTATATATTATGCTATTTTATACATTCAAACTATTATCTGCACATTTAACAAATTTGACATTATTTACAATTTTGAAAATACGATCGAATCTAAATTTTGAGGTTATGCTTTAACTGTTTCTTAAAAAAACATTATTATAAGAACAAAGGTAGGTTTAACATTTAAAATAGGTTAATTAGTTCATTTTAATTTAGTTATTTATAGTGACTTTTATTGTTTTAACATTTTTTAACTGTATATTTATTTGTCTTTAAAATTCTGCTAGGCTAGGCCTAATTTCTTCATTTAAAAAATATATGAAACTTCACATTTATAAATGAAATTAATTCTCAGTCATTTAAATGTTACAACATACGTAATCATCGTTTTAAAATATGCACATCGGTCTACAGCTCTTTCCGTGCATGAATCTGCATACAATTGTACTGTTATTTCCCACTTCTTCAACGTTTAAGACCATCTACACAAATATTTCTTTGGCAATTATAACGATACGATTGGATTCGTCAAGATTTTATCTTTCTGTTGGTGTCTTCCAATCAGATGTCACTATAAAAATAGTATTTTTTCCAAGAATTACTGTAATAAACCCTTGCGATTGGACAGTTTCTCAACCAATGAAACAGCCCATTTGTCAAGTGATTTTACGCCTACCATATCAAATGTTTTGACAGATTTCTTTACACCATTTTGTACAGCAAAGTCTGAATTTTGTAACGGTGAGAAATAATCCAGAAATAACCGGTTTTTTGTCCGTCTAGACGACAGTTAAAATGTACATAATTATTACGTTCTAGTGAGAAAGTCTAGTGCGTGGGTTCCCACGGTATTCAAATGTCCCGTCTTATACGCAGAGTGTAGACTAGCGAGTTTTCATTAGATTGATGTCATTTTGTTATTCAAATAAATATAACTCAAACACTTTTGTGAACTAAGGAAAGACAAGTATACCATTCTTTTCTTTGATTTATCCTCTACACTTTGTTATAATAATATTTCATTTTTGGGCAAAGCATATATTAGTAAATGATGTTACAATCTAGGCCTAGGTTTGTTACCAGTCGTGTACTTGGAACATGAAAACTGTTTTTTTCAAAATAAAAAATTTGAAATTGATAAATGTTTTTATACAGTTCTATTTAGAACTAAATTACGAAACTTTTTTACGCTTAAGAAAAAAATACAAAAAATTTTTTACTACTTGTTATGTAGGCCTAAAGTTTAACTTTTTCCTTTCGTTACTGAACATTTTTTGTTTCTTGAGCTAATAACTTTTACAATTTCAAAATAAACTAATTTTTAGTGGCATATTTGAATTCTTTGAAGTTTCTTCTACAAAAAAGCTATTGAACACTTTTGGATTGGGGTCCATTTACTATTTTTGGCTAATTTTTAAAAATATGCTTGCAAAACGCTAAAAACGGGCTGGCCAATTTTAGCTTTAACCATGCCACTTTTAGGGTTAAGGATTAAAAGTGGTTTGACAAATAATATAAAATATCTGTTACTACATCATTTGTTTGTAATAACAGCATATTATGTACATTTAATATTGTTGTGTTTACTGTGTTGGTATAGGATGCCGGGTTGAACAAGCCAATTAGACATAACTTATTAATTATCCTTTGCCCGATTGTTTGACAGCCGGTAGGAAATTAAAAGGGCTACAAAAAAGATGTCTTGAAATTTTTTGTTAAAATGTACGGTTTTTAGGTAATTCATGTTTGAAATTTTCAAACAACCGTCATTTTGAAACGCATGATTTAATATAATCGTTTATTTAAAAAAAAATAGATTATTGTTAGGTTAAACTTTATGTCAAGTTTGAACTCAATGGGTCACACCTTTCTCTAGATATGAATTATTTTGTAAAAAACACATAGAGACAGACAGATGAAAAAGTAAGCACCGTAGACCCATGTTTATACTGTAAAATACGTTTGCCTCGATTGCAGGAACAAATCCACAAAAGGAGATCAGAGAGTTCGGGCACATCCTGTATGTAAAAAGGGGTTTTAGAATCCAGAAAAATGCAAAAAAGCAAGATTTTAGGCATAATGCTTTTCAGACGCAAGGATACAATACCCAGCATGTTTATTTTTGCATTTTGTGGTGAACATAAGATACTCTTACATTTTAGGGCATTTTCATTCCTACCACACTTGGAATAGTATCATTTTCATTTAGATCTGCACAAATATAAACCACTTCATATACGGATGCAAAATTATTTAATAGGTTTTCCAAAGGTGTTTTTTGTTCATTAATTTATCTAGTGGCTCACTTTTTTGCACCTGACTGCAGTGGCGGCTGGTGAGTTATTATGGGGGTTCGAACCTACCGGGTGTATGGTGAAAATGTTTTTAATACCAAACGTAAAAATTGCCACTCTTATAAGCCTTGATGGATTGGAGTATGTAAATTGAATGAATGAATTTCTTTTATTTGATTGTCTTTTCTTTTACAAAATAGAAATATTGTTCTCTTCTTCTTTACAAAAATTTACAAAAATATACACACAACTTATAGAGAGAAAACTAAACCAAAACTATAAACATAAAATTATAAAACTATAAAAATTATAAACATAAAACTATAATTTTTTGTTCATGTAAAATTGAGAACAATGTTGTCCTACATATTAGTGTACTTTATTTATTAGCAGTAGGTAAACAAACACACAACGGAATAAGTTCGCTGTTTACATAACACAGATGTGAAGTATAACTTCGGCTATATTCGGGTGGAGTCGCTGTATTTAGTCTGCAGCGACAAACAATGTTATACTGGCAATTCACGTCCGCTCTCCTACACCGCCCTCGTCCAGGCCAGGAGGCTGATTCTTTGAGTTGAACTGGCCGCTATAAACGACACTTCTTGAGCACCATTGTAACTCCCTGTCGTATTTTAACAACTTTTTACTCTATATTATTGGATTTATGAAACCCAATACTAATATTTGTAGTAGTTAAAATATTATAGTAATAAAGCTTGGGGGTTCACTGAACCAGTGAACATATAGCATGAGTCGACACTGCCTGAAACTTATTTAAAAAAAAAATCATGTGGTAAAGTTTGTAACTGAATGTTATGCTATTAAGCTGATGTAACACTTGAGGCTTGGTATCAAGTCAGCTCCCAACAGTGATCTATTCTACAAGGTGTCCCTTAAGTAAAGTGCCAAAATATAATGTTTAAGTTATGTGAAATAATTGGTTTGTTCAACCTGGCATCCTTTACCAACACAGTAAATACACCTTAAATGGTGTTTTGACAACCACACCATCCGATACTGAATTAAAAGGGCTACAAAAAAGGTGTCTTGACATGTTTTGTTCAAATTTACGGTTTTAGGGTAATTTAGGTTTGAAATTTTCAAACAGCCGCCATTTTGAAACTCGATTGGATTTAATCGTTTATTTTCCTTCAAATAGATCATTGTTAGGTTAAACTTCTGTCAAACCGTTCTCTAGATATGAATTATTTTGTAAAAGGAACAAAATGGCAGATATCTCGAAAACAAAGCTTTTTCAAAAAAATTTTATTCTTGATTTTCTCTTTATTTTGACCCATAGTAGCATTTCCCGAAGTTTGGCACATTAGTTTTGGGACACCCTGTATACAGAGTTAAGCTTTTAAACAATTGTAACCGTGCTCTGAACTAGTCAAATTAGCTGTTCATTTCTGTACAAGTGTACAATATGTATGTACAGGAATACCAAATAAATAGAAAATAAACAAAGTACTTGAGTAACTCAATATTATCCTTTCTCACATGGCTGATGTATAAATCCTCGCTGTAGACTTTGCTTAACCCTTTCCCTGGTATTCATAATTGACACCAAGTGCTTCATACCAGACCTCTTAAATGGCCAAATTTGTCACTTATATACAATCTACGATAACTAATTAACTACTTATTCAATATACATGAAATTTTTATCATATTTTAATATTATATTGGTATATACAAAATTTGTATATTTACTTACCTAATGCAGCACTGAATTTTTTTTAAGTCCAAATAAAAAACAAATTGAAAAATAAGTTCACTCACAGTTATAATTTTTACAAAAGTGAAATTTCTTTATGGCAAATTGGCTTGGATTAGACAAAAGGCAGTTGAAAGGAAAGAGTAGGAGAATCGTCTTTACTCTCTCTGTCAAATGACATAAGCATGCGCAGTGCGTACTGTGTTAATACCTAGCTTAGGGAACCTGTATACACTTGTGTATTATACTTTATACTAAGTGAATACGTTTCAATATTTATTTAATTTTGTTGAAGTATTGATGCTAATGGACAAAATTAGCTATTATATGTTTGATTCGTTGTTTATTGTTTTCAATTTTTTTTACTTTGTACTCACAACTACTCAGGCTTGCAAACAACAAACTATATCTAACTGTGTCTATTCCGTTAGGGATTTTCAACGTGGTAAATGTACATCGCCTATAATTTAATATTTTACCCAAAGACCTGAAATACATTTTGGAAAACAAAACAAAATATACATTTAACCATGGGCCTACTTAAATCAATGATTTTATTCAAAAATATTTTTAATTCGATCATTTAGGCAAAACCATAATATTGTTTGTTTTAAAATTCACTCAATTTTTCATCGTCAGTAGGCCTGTATTTATAAATTAATAGAAGTTCAAACTTTTATGACTAAAATAGCAATAATTCAGACCAAGAGTCCAAGGTAGTGATAGTTTAAAATACAGTTTTATGTTTGCAGGCCTAATTTGTTTCTTAGCTGTCAAGAATGGAGTAAATAAAAATTATTGCAAAAATATATACATTTTAAACTATTTTTAACCTCAAAGCGGATCATATTATGGTATACATCAAATCCAAAGAGAGCAATGGATAAATCAAGAGCAATGCTAAGAAGTTTCATTTATAACGCGCGATAGTCTTATGTATTTGTTTTTTATTAATCCATTTTCTCACAACCATAAAATAAAAAGACAACTGACTAAGCAAACGAAGAACAAGATATCAAACAAATCTGCAAAAACAAAACAAAGTTAGACTATTACATATATTTCGGTCACATAACATTTGTTTCTTGATTGACTGGTAGGTTAAATAACATGGAAAATAATGAATAACCTTACTTTCAACATGTTGGGGTTAACCTAATTTTATTCAAAACATTTTACTTTTGTAGAAAACAAAATTCTTTATATGGAATGTTTATACTTAGGCTATTTCCATTTACACAACAATGCCTTCAATATGAATCTTCATCATTTTTATTGTAGTACAAGGGTCGTTGTTATATATTTACCAGGCATTGATTACTGTTATGCTAGGTTTTTGGATAGTTCATTTAAAAGATCAGCTGTTTGTAATTTATTGTTACATTTGGATTAAAAACAGTTACATCAGTGTTCAATGTAAGAAGTTATTTCTTTAATATATTTAAAGTATTTAGTTATATATTTGGTAATAATATTTAGTTCATATACAACAATTTGGCGACGAAGGTAAATTGTTTATACAATGACAGTTTTTATTGTTAAATAATATGGACAACTTTCAATCAAGCTTTGTTTACCTTTTACTTGCCTTGTTAATTTTCACAAATTCAATACATTACAAGTACTATACTATTTAAGTTTTACATTTTGTGAATTAGATAATCCAACTAAATCATGGCAGATGAAAACATAATTGCATTAACAAATGCTATTGCTAGTTTAGTCAACAAATTCGAAGCTGTTACAACAGCACAAGTATCTAACCTGAACGAGCAATCAAATGAAGACGCAGTGTCTTTACCAAACCTGACATTCGAAGCTTTTGATGACTCCAAAGAATCTTTTAAATACTATAAAGAAAGGCTGGAAAACTTTTTCATGTTAAAATTAAGTCCTAAAACAGACAACATCAATGAAGTAAAAGCTCGAATTTTGATTAACTGCATAGGTCCTAAATATTACCAGCTACTTTCTAGTTTAACAGCTCCTGTTTTACCTTCAACCAAATCTTATCCCGAATTGATTGAGTTATTACAAAATCACTTATGCCCCACGCCTAATGTATATACGGAACAACACAAATTCTTTTGTCAAACTCAATCTTCTGGGGAATCTGTAGCAGATTTCGTAGCAGCCCTGCGTAATCTCACAATTACATGCAACTTCACTTGTGAAAATATTAATTGTGGCAAATCAAATGCAAATCAGTTTTTGCGTGCTCAATTCATTCGAGGGTTAAGTGATTCGTACATAAGAGAAAAAATGTTACAAGAGAAGTCTCTTACTTTTGACAGGGCATGTGAAATTGCATTGGCTTTGGAAGCCTCTCAGCAAGGCAACAAAGAAATTTCGGCTTCTAATTTCTCAAATGAAGTTAATAAACTATCTAAACCAAATCAATCTATTTCTCTGAGCTCAAAGTATAGGGATAAAACACGATCCCGGTCTTCAACTGACTTACAAACTCTTGGCTTGGATGGGCTATGTCTCAGATGTGGATACAACAATCACTTAGCTAACGAATGTAAACGTAATAGATCATCACTTAAATGCAATTCTTGTGGGCGTTCTGGTCACGTTGCTAAAGTGTGTATGCAAACACTAATGGGAAAACAAAAACTCAGTAAACCTTACAAAACCAACGTTAGACATGTTGAGGGTAAGGAGCCAGAATGTTATGAAACTTCAGAAATGCATACGGACTATGTAAATGACGATCTTATAAATAAAGTAATTGGTATACATCACAACACTTTTTCAAACGCTAATGACTGTTCAAAGTTCATGGTCCCTATCAAAGTTGGTTCAAAAATAAAATACTTTGAAATAGATTCTGGAAGTCCGGTTAGCTTAATAGGTAAACATGAATTTGAGGATCTTAATTTAAATCTAAACCTCCAAAAGACTAACATACATTTCCGAACTTACACTGGCGAAGGGTTTGTCCCATTAGGGTTAGTGAAAGTGCCAGTCGAATACAATAATATTAAGTCTGTTGAGGAACTTTTTGTTGTCGAGACACCATCTTCACCGATCTTAGGCCGCGCATGGATAAGACACCTTAATATTAGTATAAACAAGGTAGAGAACTCTAGCTCTGTGGAAACTTACAATGTTGAAGAAATTAAGAAAGAAATTTGTGGAACATACAAAGATGTTTTCCAAAGTAAAGTAGGCATCATTCCAAACTATCAATGTACATTAAAAACTAAAGAGTCTATTTTACCAGTGTTCTCTAAAGCCCGACCAGTACCATATGTGCTTAAAGAAAAAGTGGAGAAAGAACTTGATAGTTTAGAAGAACAGGGAGTGATAACAAAGGTACAACACTCAGAATGGGGCTCTCCACTGGTTGTCGTTCCGAAGCCAAACGGAGATGTTAGACTATGCATCGATTTTAAGTTGACTCTAAATCCCCAACTAATAGATGCAAGGTACCCAATTCCTAGGATCGAGGAAATATTCAATAAAATGAAAGGAGGAAGATATTTCTGCACGCTTGACATACATAAGGCATATCTTCACTTACAAGTTGATGACAGCAGTAAAATACTTCAGACTTTTTCTTCTCATAAAGGGACCTATCAAATGAATCGTCTTGCATTTGGTGTCAAAACTGCTCCAAATGAATTCCAAAAGTTCATGGATGACGCAATCAGCGATCTGGAAGGTACAGCTGTCTACTTCGATGACATCATCATACAAGGATCGACAGTGAAAGAGTGCCGAGAAAGACTAATCAAATGTCTACAACGATTAAAAAGTTTGAATTTACACATAAACATTGAAAAATGTCAGTTTTTCAAACAGGAAATTAAGTACCTTGGACATGTTATCAGTTCCAAGGGATTACTCAAATCTCCAGACAAAATGAAAGCTATTGAAGAAGCTCCTCGTCCAACTAATGTTGAAGGATTGCGCAGTTTCCTTGGCCTCACTACATACTACTCGAAGTTCTTACCTGATGCGGCAACTATTCTTCAACCTTTGAATCAACTCTTGAGAAGAAATTCTAAGTTCAGCTCGACAGCACAGTGTGAATCTGCATTCAAAAGAATAAAGAAAGAAATCTCGAGTGAACGGGTTCTTATTCCCTACGACCCGAAATTACCCTTAACGCTAGCAACAGATGCAAGTCCTGTGGGCCTATCTGGAGTACTGCCGCACACTATTCATGGCGAAGAACATCCTATTGCTTTTATTTCTAGATCTCTATCAGCAGCGGAGAAAAGCTACTCTCAGCTAGATAAGGAGGCCACCGCAGTTTTCTGGTCGTTCAATAAATTCTACCAGTATTTGTTTGGTAGAAAATTTAAACTTATTGTAGACAACAAGCCCCTCCAAACAATCTTTAATCCGAGCAAAGCACTACCAGCGACAACAGCTTCACGTCTACTTCGTTATGCAACATTTTTATCTGGTTTTGATTACGTAGTGGAGCACAGAAGATCAGAAAATCATGGAAATGCAGATTATCTTTCAAGATCCCCATTGGCAATCAAACCTTCGCAGGATGACGATGAAACAGAAATGAACAAACAAACAATAAATATCATTTCAACCTCGACAATTACCCATGAACTTATTGTTCAGAAAACTGATGAAGATCAGCTACTATCTCAGTTGAAGAGGAATTTGATGTCTGGAAAGGAACGTAATAGTGAGTTTAACCTTCACAAAGGAGCAATCTTCAGAGGTCAGAGGGTTGTTATTCCTTCACAACTACAACCCCAAGTATTATCTCAACTTCATGAAACACATGTCGGTATTGTCAAGATGAAAGCTCTTGCTCGCAGGTTCTGCTATTGGAAGAATATCGACAGAGATATCGAAAGTACAGTGAACAGTTGCAAAGCTTGCTGTGACATCAAAACAAATCCAGTAAAAGCACCCTTACATGTTTGGGACGAACCTGTGAATAACTGGCAGCGAGTTCATTTGGACTATGCAGGACCATTCAAGGGATGTCACTTTTTGATTTTAGTGGATGCAAAATCAAAATGGCCTGAAGTAAAGATGAAGATGTCCTACCCAACAACAGCATCTACAATCGAAATGCTAAACGAAGTGTTTTCAAGAAATGGGCTACCTGAAATTCTTGTTAGCGATAACGCCACGGTTTTTACATCCTCAGACTTCAAAGACTTCTGTAACAGAAATGGTATACGACAACGTTTTATTGCTCCAGGCCACCCTAGTACGAATGGACAAGCTGAACGTTATGTCCAGACCATAAAGCAGAAGTTTGCTATGGACAAAGAAAAGTTACCACTCTATCAGTCCTTGAATGCCATCTTGTTCAAGTATAGGGCAACTCCTTTAAACAATGGTAAAACTCCTTCTGAACAGTTTCTAGGACGTAATATCAGAACTAAACTTGACTTACTGAAACCTAGAATCTCTGACAAGAACCAAGCCATACAAATACACTGTACTTCAAAATTAAACATGGGAGAAAGAGTACAAGTTCGAAATTATTCTCCCTCAGCAGCTTGGCTGTACGGAACTGTAGTGGAACAACTTGGTAGATTACATTATCTGGTTGATCTCGACAGAGGGTATACAGTAAAACGCCACATAGATCAAATAAGAAGATGTGAAGTAGAATGTCAACAAGATGAGATGATTCAGCGATCACCAATCCCAATGCCAATGCCTCAAATTTCAGGAACTAGAAATACCTTTCGGCAAATACCATCCACAGAACAAAATCAAAATAGAAGAGGAAATGTTATTCAAGACAGAAACTCAACATCTTCCATACCTTTATCTTTGGAGAATGAAGAAAATATGAAAAATTCTACAAAAGAGTTAGCAGACAGACATGAACT
>JAGFPH010000655.1:7782-22675 GCA_018207615.1 Philaenus spumarius
TAGTAAAAATTATTGTAATTTTTTCATAAATGTAAAAACGTTTCGTAATTTATTTCTAAATAGAATTATATAAAAATATTTATCAATTTCAAATTTCTTATTTTGAAAACACCAGTTTTTATGTTCCTACTACAAAACTGCTAACAAAAATAGGCCTGTTTTGAATAGTAATTTAGGAATATATCGTTTGCAAAAAATGGCATAAAATAATAAGAAAGTGTAGTAGAGGATAAGAAAGTGTAGAGAATAAATCAAAGAATTAAACTGAATACTTGTAAATTATCATTGTAAATTTCATAAAAGTATTTGACTTAGCTTTACTTGTATTAAAAAATGAGATGAAACAAATGAAACTTCTCGGCGATAAAGGACATACAAAAAGTGTCCGTTGGACACCGTGGGAAGTGTTGGTACATGGGTTGAGAATAAAGTTGAGATCACTATCACGACGTTTTATCATCGTTTGTTTTCATTATTTCTAATACAGTATTGGAATATGATATGGAAGTTATGGAACTGTGAATATATTGTTAAGTTTTAGTTATTTAAGTATGTGAATATTTAATTCTATGTTGTCCCTCTATAACTTGATATTTTTTAGCTATCTTGCGCATTATTAACCTAAATAAAACACAATGCCTCTAAAAGAAAATCTTTAGCAGTTAAAGCTCAAGAAAAGAAAAAAAAACGAGATCTAGAAATTCCGGAATCGCGGGAATAGCAAAATAATGTTTCGCTGGCTAAACCTTGTGCTTACTTCCTTACTGGCACACTATTTGTAACCTAAGCTCAAAACCACATCTGTTATTTCAACGAGCGAGGTCTACTGTTCACAGAACTACTAGTTAATATACATTTAACTTTAATTTGTCTATACGTGCAAAGCCGGATCGGGCAGCTAGTGTAATATAAAATTGTGTAATGTATTGCATAATATTTCAATGCATATAAATAAAATTGAAGTGTCTGTTATGGTCATCCACAAAGTACCAAAACCTAAACATGCATTTTTTAAATTTTTTGTTTGTTTGTTCGTCCGGGCTAATCTCCAGAATGAATGAAAAAATTTGGACGAAACTTTCATTTGCATGTAGAGGACTTTTCAGAGATTAATTTAGGCAACTTTTATCCCGGAAATATTTAGGGTTCCTATTTAAAAAAAATTGGAAAACGGTTGACCCTAAAGGCCATCTCTGTAACTTCCCGCTCAGAGCTCAAAAAGTAGCTGTTCGGTGCTTTTGAGCTCTTCGAGTTCAAAAGTATGATGAAAGTTTGATGAACACTATTTTTGGAAATTTTGAACTGCCATAACTTTTGAATGAATCAACCGATTTTTATGCGATTTGCGGCAATCGATGCAGTTTTTTAAGTCCATTGAAAGAATCAACAACAAGAATTTTTCAGATGAAAAGTTTCGGAGAAATTGAGGAAAAACACTTTTTTTTATTTTCTTTCGTTCACGATATCTCGCGATTGAATCAACCGATTTTTATGCGATTTGCGGCAATCGATGCAGTTTTTCGAGTCCATTGAAAGAATCGACAACAAAAATTTTTCTGATGAAAAATTTCGGAGAAATTGAGAAAAAACACTTTTTTTTTATTTTCTTTCGTTGACGAACGAATTAACCGATTTTGACCGGACTGGTAGCGATCGACGTCGCTTTTCAAGGTTAAAAGCTGATTAGATTTTGGAACTGATTGGTAAAGCCGTTTAAAAGTTATTTAAAAAAAACCTGATTTGAAAATATTTTATTTCTTAGCTTTTTCGAAATTTCTCAGAACCTACCGGTCCGAATTAGTTGAAATTTTCAGGAAATCTAAGTTTGATGGAACTCTTTAGAACGCCGTTTGGTAGGATTCAATCGGTTAAGCCGTTCAAAAGTTATAAGCGGGTCACATACTTACATACACACACACACATACACACACACACACACACACATACAGACAGGGTGACACCCTCTCGGAAGTGGTCAGGGAAGATTCCTAAGACCTCAAAACGTCGAGATCTGATGAATACTCGATTTTCGAAAAACGGGGTGAAACCAATAACTTCCCGATTTTGGAAAATTTTCAATTTTCTTAGCGGGAAGTTAAAAATGTTTTAAATGAAAAAATTAAGGGTTTCGTGAACGGACGTGACACGCTACCATTATAAATAAAACAAATGGTTTGTATCAAAAGCTTAACACTTTGACAAGATCGTCTGCGTTTTATTTTACTGTATGCTGGTTTAACCGTTAAATATAATATATATATCAAAAACAGTATGCATAGATGTTATACCTCAAAACCTGATTTGTAATTTTATGTTCGTTCGGGAGTTATGAGTAACGAACTGGTGGAAAACGGGATTTTTAGCGTTTATTGGTGCACAGCTAATAATTTACGTAGGCCTAAAAGGGATACATAGATCGATTTGGGCATAACTCACTGGTGCGTTTTTAGGCCATGGAATTCGGATCTAAAATAGTTGTTTTTAATAGCGTGTACAGTAATGGTAAGGAACAATATTTAGTCGATAGTCATTTTATTTATTTAATCACATCTGCGAGCGAAGTCGCAGGTACCAGCAGCCAATCAAGAATATAAAGTTTAGTTAGGTAGTGTTAGCAAAGGCTATGACTTATTGACTTTTATCTGACAGACTAGCTGACCCGTACGGCGTTGCCCGTGGTGGTTGGTATTTTCAGTCTTTTTCAACGTAATTGTATTCTTTTTAAGTGTTCAGTCAGTGAGTGGTATTTATCTTTTATATATATAGATCTTAACCCTAGAACCGGCAGATCGCACGAAACGTGCGATCATGACAGCACATTTGTAACGCGTGATTGTATTGAATATTTGACCCACTAAAAATCTTCCAATCTCAAAAAAACAAACACCATTGGAAAGGTAATGTTTCAAACTTTATTTTTTGTATTTAAAATTTCTTTCTAAATCGTATATTTACATACGTAATCATCGTTGCAGTTTATTAGTTTTCTACAAATCAATCGGCGCCCGGAAATTCATACAAAACATAACGAAATTACTCAACTTTTGTCAATCTCTAAAACCCGCCCAGTAGGTTGTCTTAGTTAAACCTATGTATCAATGGATTCATCACAATTTCCCCTATCCAAAACTTTCATCAAATCAAAAATCGGACCAATAGTATTGAAGTAAGAAGGGGTTTTGTAGACCCTTGCAATTGGTCAGTTTTCCAACCAATAAACAGCGTTATTTATTTCACGTGAGATCTTTATGACCTCAATAGTTTTTTATAGATATTTTGGTATCTTTGTAAAGATAATTCTTCAAGCTAACTTCCCCTGTAAACCAAATTTGCTATATTTGAACAGTTTATTGTGTAGGACCGTGGGAAAGTGACTGCTAATACGGTCTCACATAACGTTCAAATCTGTAGCGTAACGGACTTTTATAGCATAGGGAGACATACGAGAATGCGCGCGCAACTTGTACAGAGGAGAGTTTGCTATATTTTTCTAACTTTTGTTATTCAAATACTTCTAAGTCGAACACTTTTATGAAAAGATAATTTACAAGTATACAGTTCAGTTCTTTGATTTATTCTCTACACTTTGTTATAATAATATTTTATTTTTGGGCACAGCATATATTAGTAAATTACGTTTCTAACTTGGCATACTTTTGATAGCAGACTTGTAGTAAGAACATAAAATCTCGTGTTTTCAAAATAAAAAATTTGAAAATGTTAAATGTTTTTATACAGTTCTATTAAGAACTAAATTACGAAACTTTTTTACATTTAAGGAAAAAATTACAAAAAATGTTTACTACTTTTTATGTAGACTTAAAGTTGAACTTTTATTTTTCGTTACTGAACATTTTTTGTTTCTTGAGCTAATAACTTTCTAAATTTTACATCTATAATTTTTTTACTGGCATATACAAATTCTTTGAACCTTTCGCTACAAAAAAGCTATGGAACACTTTTGGATTGGGGTTAATTTACTATTTTTGGCGAATTTTTTTAATAAATGCTTGCACACGCCAAAAAATCCATTTTCGTTAACATTGCCGGTTCTAGGGTTAAATAATAAAAGCACTATTGTCATAATAATAAAAGATCTGAAATTATGATTTTAGTAACTTTGATCCCCCCAAACCCCTCCTAAAATTTCGAAATTTTTCATACCCTTTCTTAGTGAGCACCTATGGCCCTAGAGGAAGCTACATACCAAATTTCATTCCAATCCATTCGGTAGTTTTGAAGAAATCGGTTTTTAATAACTTTGATCCCCCCAAACCCCCCCTAAAACATCTAGTTTTTTCTAAAACCCTTTCTTAGTGAGCACCTATGACCCTAGAGGAAGCTACATACCAAATTTCATTCCAATCCGTTAGGTAGTTTTTGAGAAATCGTGATGAGTGAGTCAGTGAGTCAGTGGGTTTTGGCTTTTATATATATAGATAAAATACCTGAAACATTTTGATACTGTATTTGTTTTTCGCCCAAATTAAAACAAGAAGATTGGATTTAATTTTTAAATGACTACCGGTACATCAAGCTTGAACATTAACAATTTAGGTTAAAATAAGTAAAAAATGGTTAAATTTGTTCTTTTAGGATTTTATAGCTATGAGCCATAAAAAAATGTATCATTTTGTTTAAAAAATTCAGCTCTGTGGAAGCTATTAACATCTACCTCTAATTAACTGCAATAAACTTAATTAAAATAGCTGTGATGATAAGAGCAGGAGAATATGAGACTCAAAACATCCAGCGGGAAAATATTTTTTTACAGAATATAAAGTAAAAAGTGTAATACAATTCAATTTATTGCATTAAATTAATTTTTTTTTAAATAATGTTAGAAAATAGGTAGTAAAAAAAGAGTTGTTATAACAGAAAAATAAAAATTTTAAACTATTATTATTAGTTTAAATAAAATTTGGTTGGCGGGAATAAGTTGGGAATTTTTGTGTGATAAGATTTGAAATCTTACAGGCAACATTGGCATTGAAGTCGAAGGATTGTGATTGTCGTATTCTCGTATGTTATGGTTGTCTGTACTCTGTAGTCGGTCTGTTGTGTACTATTATTAGAAATGACGTTAAAACTTTGGTAGGGCAATTTTCTCTTTTCAACAAACCAGTCTATCGTGCAAGTGCATTAGAGTGTACCGACTATTATTATAAAATTTTCTATGGTCAACCACTGACTACATAATACTGCTGTTTTAACTGTTAAGCTGTGTAAATAGACAGCGGCTATAAGTAGGTGTTACGTTTTATTAGTTTCTAACCTAAAAATATTAGTAACAGATTTGACAACTGAATCTAAAATAATATGGCAGGAGCAAGTAAAGAGGAAAGTGTGGAAATTGTAACCAAAAAAGTAGTTGGTGGTACAAACATTCTTGATATTGTAAAAACAGTAAGCAAGCAGGTTGGAACAGTAGCTGTTATTTACCTATTGGGTTATTATAACATTAGCCCAGCATGGATGATTGCACCGATGATTTTATTTGTTATTCGAGGAGAGTGGAAAAAGGAGAAAGAACTTAAGAGAAATATTGCTAAAGCTTCAGCTTTACGTAGTGAAAAAGAAGTTATACTAGCAAGAGTCGATGAGCTACCAGCATGGGTATGTTACAATAATTATCTTAAATTTAACTGGGATAGGCTATACAAGTTATATTCAAAAAATTGTAATATATGTCTAATCGGTGTAAATTTACTTTAGGATACCTGACCTTTTTTTTAGCAAACAGTAGGCCCTAGTCTAGTTCTGCCAACCAAGCACATTGTGCTATTGAATGTTGAATGCTGGTAAACATACTGTGACTAAAGACTGTAAGTTAGAACTTCAGGCTATAGGCTTTTTTTTAATGCAATAAATATAAAAGTTTGCACTTAATCCAATTGTTGGCTCAATTTGGTAATCTTAATTAATGTTTAATACAGTATTTATTTCCATTCCAATATAGGTGTAGGCTAATATTGTTGGTTACAACTTATTCCAAACTCTTACAACACAGATTTATTTCCAAAAAGAAAAAAAGCCTACGTGCAGTAAAATACATTTGAAATTAAAAGATTTCATGGCGAACTTTAAAAATAGGATAGGCCTACCACTAGGCCTACTTGTTGAAGTTCTAGTTGTTGACGTGGTGACCATAGGTTTTAATAGAATTACACTAAATTTCACTTTTTCATTTATGGGAAAAATGCAGGACATGATGACCAAAGGTTTTTCGAAAAAAAATCATATTATGAAAGAACACGTTAAACTGACTCTAAAGCACCAAAAATATCCGCGGGAAATAAATATTATAGAAAATACGAGAGAAATAAGACTTGAAAATATAGAGGTTAACTTCAGTCATTTTTGATATGTTTACTGTAAATAAAAGAATCAAATCATTTAATATACACCAAAAACAATAA
The DNA here is from genome assembly GCA_018207615.1 of Philaenus spumarius. Classification (NCBI taxonomy): domain Eukaryota; kingdom Metazoa; phylum Arthropoda; class Insecta; order Hemiptera; family Aphrophoridae; genus Philaenus; species Philaenus spumarius. The sequence continues at coordinate 14,202 of JAGFPH010000655.1, forward strand.
ACAATAACTTGACTTACAGTAACAAAAATAATGAAAGAAATTAGCTACTACAAAAATATACGTCAAATTGCAAAATAATTCTACAAGCCATTTAGTTTTAACCTTCAAGCGCTCGAGCTATTTAAATCCACGTGCGTGATCGCAAGGCGGCACTTTGGCCGATTACATAAGTTTATTAGTTTTTGGATTTTCCATTGAATTTTCACAAAGAAATATACGTACTAAGGATCTCAATGGATATCATATAATACACGTGCAAAAGTATACAAATATTTTAAAATGAAATAGTTTTGCAGTACAAAATTTTTAAAACATTTAATCTTCAAGCGCTCTTGTGAGCGGCATTTTGGCCACCTTTTCTAAAAACATTGTGCTGTACTTTACTAGCCACACAAAATCTATAGGTATTCTTTAATTACTTATAAGATGCACATAAATATACCAAATATAATCGAATAGTAGGCCTACTCAAAAAATATTTGAAATAACTACTTAGGTACTAAATTTCCTGTAAAATATTATTATCATTTAATAAAAACTTATTCTTTTCATAAAGACCTGAATTTTATTTAAAAATGTCATCGACAAATGAAATTAATTCTAAAGTAACTTATTATGCCTCCCATGGAAGATGAACCAAGAACCTCCGTTAGTTTAGAAAAGAATTAGACCAGGAAACTGATTATTTGATACAAACGCTCCACCCTAATATAAGTTACCTAGGTACCTAAAACTAACCACACTGTGTTTGCGTCTACTTCTAATGATATATACACATTTGTTCTTCGTTCTACTAACTTGTTACATGTAGGCCTATAGGCTACATAAAAATTGATTTTGATTAAAATATTATATAGGCTATATATCACTAGAGAACACCATTGGACGCATTGGCAGAAATATGAGATAAAAACAAGCTATATTCTTTACTAACTTAATAAACTGCACAATACCGAGTTTTTAAAGTTGATAAAAATAACAAATTTGAGTTCTTACAGAAAATTGTTATTTGTATAGAAAAGTTTTTAGTCACCTTCACTATAGGTTTGTTAAATTTGTGATAAATTTAATTTTCTATGGACTTTTGATTTATTATTGGTGTTTTGATAATGTGAGGAAGTGAGATATTGATTGAGGGACTACGTATATAAATCTATACTATATAAGAACTCGTAAACTAAATTCACTTCGTTCGCCTCCCGTTCTAGTGGTATAGGCCTACGCATTCATTTTTCGCTAAGCTAATTTGTCACAAATATATTTAAACGATATATAAAATTATTTTTTATTGAGTCCATTTTATATACCGTTCAATTTTCATATGCGGTTTACTATTTTGCTGTGAATATTATTCTTAGTTTAATTTGGAAATGTTGCTCGATTGATAATGAAGCATTTAATATGATATTTTGTTACTTCAGTCCAAACCTAACCAAATTGGCTGTACATTTACTATATTTAACCTGCATTTTCCCTTTTGTAATTTCTGTAATAGCCTATTTGTCAGCGACAGTTCTGGTTTGTCTTTTTATACTCAGTAGGCCTAAATTGTGTAGTTTGTGATATGTAAAAAAAAACTATTTCTATGGTGACCATTAAATACATTAGTACCGGAAAGTTTATGTTCTGGCTGATATTATGCCGGACTTCCACAATAACCAATACTATTCACAGCTTCAGAGAAACACCGCTTCACTATTACACCATACAACATATGGTTAGATTTTTGTAGTTATTCTGTCACTTTATGCAACTACGAAGCTGCATCTGTAACACTTGGTAGCTTACTTAAAAGACATCAATGTAACATAGTTCAAAACTATATCTAAAAGAAATCTAATCAAGAACTAGGCCATATTTATAATTTAGATGAGTTAACCAAAATTGTTTGATTTCTACGTGTTTGTTAGGTTACCCATATATATTTTTACTTTTAGTTTTCCTTCAGTTTTGCTTTTGGAAGTATTAAAAGTAAAATTATATTGTGGAATGTGGTAAAATGAAGAAACTACAATAATGTGACACACAAATAGGCTGACATGATGCATTTGAAAGAAGAGACCTATTCAGGTTGTAAACCAATAAGAGAAAGCTGCTGGTACTCTCAGTAATTAGTTTGTTGGTACTGTATAATTTAAAGAACAAATAGTGTCTAAGCTGATGTTGTGACATAGCCTACAGTCACTGTTTTATAAAGTACCAAACTTGGATATATTTTGTTATTAGTGATTATTTGGACATGTTTTGAGTTATCATCGCCTGCAAATAAATTGGTCTTGAATTTTAAAATTTACTAGTTATAAATATAAAACGGGATCTTTAGTTCTGGACTTGGCATTATATAAAAATACAGATATTTCATATTCACACGAGCTTCTTACGAGCACGAATTTGTCACTATATTTTTGAAAATGGAGCAAAACAATGGTACTCTTTAGTACCTCTAGTTGTTTGTGCTCTTTTTCAAGACCTCTAGGTTTTTAGTCCTTCTTTAAGCTGTTTAGTCAATGACTTTCTTTGATGTAGAACTGCCTTACACTGAAACACTGCCGAATGTTAGAAATGTTTGTAAACATCCTCCCTCGACCGAAAATATTTGATGTTTGAAAACATTGTTCTATTGCACTGCTTATTTGATTCTTAGTTGTGTATACTGTATTTGCAACCGTGCTTCTCATACTGTGGTTTGTTAATATTCTGTAAGTGGAAAATGTCTTCAACGTGCATACGTAAACATAAAAAAATAATTCTAGTTCGGAAAAATTAGGCTACTTAATAAAGATGCAGGGAAAAGCTATGAAGTTGATTAACATCGCAAATGAATTTTGTATACATGAATACACTGACAAAGTTGATTTAAAATATGATGAGGGTTTCTTACTTCCAAACATGACTCCAATTTTACATCTTATGGACCAAAATTTTAGTCTTCTTGTAAAAATGAGTTTTCAAGGTTATCGGCCTTTTGAATTAATTTTTGGCCCGTTATATAATTTTTACCTGGGTATTCGAACGAAATCTCGCGTACTGCAGCATACCATACCACCTCGATTCAATAATATACAGTGTATACCACAGGGGGGGGGGGGGGGGGGGGGGTATTTTTTTAAATATAACCAAAAGGGGTTTTTGGTTGCTTCAAAAAAATTTTCACGAAATTCCAATGATTACCAGTGGCGTCCTTAATATTAATTTTGCCGATGATACAACACAACCCGTTGATCAATTTCATCCAACAAAAACACTATAGGCCTATTCAATACAGATAGTAATGAAATATGTGAAATTATTCAAGAAAATAACACGAGAGAAAATAATGTATATTGAAGACGTAACTAATAATGATGATGATTTATAATTCAATAATATGCTATATACAAAATATATGTAACTTAACTCAACAAATTTATTTAGACAAACAAATTTACCTCTTTAGATTCTATGTTCATATTTCAAATTTAGTTTATTTTGTGGTTTAATTAATTTTTTTTCACAAAAATACAGTGTGCGTTAGTTTATGTTCATTAAATGCTTTTTTCCGACATCATTCGATAAATCACCTGGTCTGATAAGTGCCGAATTAATGAAAGTCTGCTGCACTTATATATAAATTTTCGAAATAGGCTACATTTGTAAAAAAGAACTATTAGGCTTTAATTTGTTTATAAACATACACTTTTCCATAGGGGAGGCCGGGGTAATAAGAGACGGGGGTTATAAGAGACACAGTCAAAAAACCCCCAAGAATTGTACTTAGACAACTTTAAAAATATGTAATATTTAGTATCATATATGTATTCTTGACTACAATACACTTAGCATATGGAGAAATTTATAACACATTTTGAATTTTTTTTATACGATGAAAAAAACCTTCACTTTGAACTTATCCTAAAAGTTCGTGACTTTTTCTAAATTAAAAAAACATTTTTGTAGGTAAGATATTTGGGATTTATTAATGTGTAACCTTCTGACCGAGACTATGACTTATGAACCTTGAAGAGGACAATTTTTTAAAACTTTGAAAGCACCCTTTCTTTACATGTTCCAGGCATGTTTCTTATTACCCCATTTTTATTTTTTGTGGGGGTAATAAGAGACTCATGTCTTGAGATACAAATATATCGAGATTTTGAAAATACGTCTGATCTATTAAAAAAAAATATATAAAAATACTTTAAAGCCTACTAACACAACTAAAATGTTGCTCTAAGGCAACCAGGACCAGTTTACCAAGAGTTTACCTAGTGTTAGGTCTAGTCCAAGTTTACCAAGAGAACATGGGTTTTTTTCAGTTTAAATCAAAAAGCAGTTTTACCCACTAGGCTAAACCATATTTAGTTGTTATAATATAAATGTATGTTTAGAATGTCTGTAAGTTAGTATTTAGTCATTACTACTTCATTACATAATAAATAAGTTCGTTTATAATTACTAGACAAATATTTTATAACATCTTGTTCACTTGTGTACACTTCAAAGACACGTTTTTTGCTATTTTCGACTACACTTTAGAAAATTTTTAAAATATTTTCTGCCCATTTTAAAAATTATATTGATGTTTTTGGTTGACCCCTAGGTTATGTTGGTTATGTAGAACTATCATTAAGTACAATATTATATTATTTAGGGCCTAATATCATAGATCATGAATAATAAATATATCTTGCATCGATACGGGGGCTGTGTGCCGGAAAAAAGGTTGTCGCGAAAATAGTACATGATCATGCCGCGAGGTAGCGCTAGGGAGAAATCATTGGTAGCATTGGTGTTTCAAACACCTTCCATCGTTTCCCCAATAGATAGCGCCAAAAAAGTCGAATTTCCAGTGGAACAAAATATTGCATTGGATCAGAGTTCTATTAGGTTATCCAAATACAATGATAATATTAAAAGAAATGAATTTCACAATCACATTTATGACAATTAATTTTTGAGAAAACATATTTTTTGAATGGATGTAAATATCAAAAATTAAAAGCTATTGGATGATCGATTCAGAATTGTTTGCAGATGTCTTTTTATTACCCCGCATGATTTTACATTGCTATACATGGACAGTTACAGGCCTGGTCTCTTATTACCCCACATGGGGTTATTAGAGACAAGGATTTAATAAAAAAAAAAAAAAAATTATCAAAAAATTTCAGTTAAAAAATTAGGCCTACATAAAAAATCAAGAGGAGTAAATTTAATGCAATTAATACTAGATATTTATTTCAAGTTATTTTTAGATTAATAGTATAGATTTTATTAATATTTTTTGTCTCTTATTACCCCTTTTGTTTCTTATTACCTCGGTCTCCCCTAGTACAAGTGTAAAAAAGGATTTTATTATTATTATTATTTTTTGTATAAACATTCGAAGAAATAAAGTATAGAACAGATTAGTTTCACATGTGTTTCAATTAGATTGGATAACTCATTCCAAAGTGCTTTCACCAGATTAGAATGACTTAATAGTGGAGTCATAGTAAATCCATTTAAACTTGGACTCATGAGAAATCACAGCATCACAGGTTGAGTATGCCAAGGCTATGATTTCCAGTAAATGAGTGAGTGGCCTATGATGTCACCACTAAATTTATTAACTTACGCTGTCACTAGGTCATCACTTCAGGCATGGAAACATTTTATCTTACTTAAGTAAGATATGTTTGAATTTTACTAAACTGTGTATTCATTAGAAACAAGATTACCCAAGTATGCTATATCAAATCAATTAAATACTGATTCTGCTTACATAAGTACCTATTGATTTGAAGTATCTCAATCAAAGTAAACTAAGTATTATGAAAGATAGACAAGAATCCTGGAAAAACTGTTTTTTTGTTTGTTTGTTTGTTTTTTTCCCATGCCTATACAGATTTGTCCTTACAAATTATTCTGATAGTAACAGGAATATAATAAATAATTAATTAACAGTAATAAGATATTCAGCTTGTTATAGAAATATTAGTTTTTGAGTTTCAATTATGCCATTTTATTCAAGTTTTCCTCATGTGTAATTGGTGCTAATTGCTAAAGACCGTTGGCATAATAGCTAAGTTGATGTAATATTTAAAAAAAATTAATCCCCCTCCCCTCCATTCAGCATGCCCTTCTTGTACGAATACCAAATTCAAAACGCAGTACTGAGAGTGTTGACCCATTTTTGATTCTGACACTACAATCTAAATTTTGTAGTTGGTTATACAAATCTAAATTTAATAGGTGTAAATTCTACCTTCTAAATATAAATTGTTTTTTTATCAGAATTCGTATTTGGGTGTTAATTAAAACTACGGTTTACGTTTATTAATTTAAAATTGTCCCCCGTTGCCAAGAGGAAAGTGTGTTATGGTGTTAACCACAACAATTATTTCGAAAGAGTTATAAAATTTACTGTGAGTGATTTCGGTTCTTGAAGAAACTTAACATGGTGGGTCTAGACATTTTGCTGGAGGGTAGGGGTATTTCAGAAACGATTTACATATCACACAAATTCTATTGTTCGGTATTAATGACCAAGGGAAGCTCTGACATTGCACGTTGTAAAAGGTATGCAGTAAAAAATAATGAATCGTAAATACCATTGGATTAGTCACTCTGTTCTGTACTTAGTCGTATTTAGAAATAATTGCGCCTGTATGGATAAAAATTTTATAAAAGATAATGGTATTGGAATTACAGATATTTCACACAAAACTTAAAAACTCTCAAAATACGATTGGTAAGGATTTGAAATGTTCAAGTAATGTTAAACACTATACGGGTACTAAGTTAATCGCTGAAAAGGAAACATTTTTATCATTAATAGTTTTTAATCAGTAAAAATAATTAGTTTAATCGTTTTTGAATAGGCTGTAAAAAACTGTGTGTTTTAATTCCATTTGATGGTTTTCTAAATAGTTAACAACATGAATAAATACAGAACAAAATGTCAAATTTGGTGATATAATTAAATTTTGTTTTACATACAGCATTACGAATTTGGTAGTAGTGTTGGCCTACTATAATTATAAAATTGTGTTCGACTGTACTTGACATTGGTTGTGCTATAACCAGAGGTGCCGATCCCCTCCAAGTTTGATGACTCAGTTTGATGCTCCCCCGTTCAGTTTGTTATAAACTCACAAAAAAAATTAATTCAACCCGAGTTTCATTTTAACACGCTTTTATTACTGAACAGAATAAAGCTGAAAGCAATGATACAGACATCAACATTTCAAAATCCTTGGCCTGGGGGTTTAAATTGGCATGCCTAAACCTTTTATTAAACTCATATAAAAGTCTTATTAGAGCCAAAATGGATATATTGCTAACACTAAACTAAACAAACTTCAAACAATTCAAAACAACCAATAAGAATTGCACTAGGAGTTTTCAAAACAACCCCAGTAATAGCCCTACAGCTAGAGTCAACTGTAATTCCATTAAAATATATAAAATATTCCTTTACTGACCATTAATGTATAAAGTATCAACTGACCAAAACCACCTTGTAGTCGCCAAAACCTAATATAACTTAATATGTTAACAAACCACAAATATTGGGAGAAGAAAAACTTCCCATTTACATAAATTATTTTAACAAATGTATGTTAAATTTGAACTTATTTCAAGTGGATGTTATCCAATCAAATCTCTTTCTCAAAATCCCTGAACTTAAAGAAATAAACCTAATTTGCAAACCAGCTATTGACCTGACACAATCTACAGACTTTCCTAAACATCATGAACATAACCTATAAAAATCATTTAAATATATTAATATGACTTACCGTTACAATAGTCAATTTTTCTTTTCTTTTACTGTTGTACCACGGCCGTTTCAGCTATTCAGCCATTAACAAGTGCTTGCTGGGTAGGTCCCGTTGTCAGTGTTTAAAAATACATAAATATACGAAAACATAACACTTAACATAAACATGAGTACGTGTTGCGACAGTGGGCCTACTACACGGAAAAATAAAATGTATACGGAGTATGTGTTATGTATTCGTATATTTATGTACTTTTAAACATTGACAACGAGAACTACCCAGCAAGCCCTCATTAATGGCCGAATAGCCGAAACGACCGTAGTGCGACAGTAAAAGGAAAGAAAAATTGACTATTGTGACGGTAAGTCATATTAATATATTTAGTATTATTCAATAGTCGGAATGGCGATAATAAATATGTACTAAAAATATTCACATATGGTTCATAAAGCTCCTCAGGAGTTGACAGGGCCTTATATAATCCTGACAACAAAAAATGAAAAGAAAAAAAAAACAATTTAAATCCCATAACATAAAACTATACTGCTGAAATGTATGCTGTATATTTAAAGCCCTACAATCAATCAAAAATGTAAACCATAAAAGCTATTTTAAAGATACTGGCGCGAATGCTGGCACTTGAGCAAATCGCTACTAACCTGACTAAAAACATCAGTACCCGGTATTGGGAGTATTTTCAACACACAGTGCATTGCGTGCTTCGTACGC
>JAGFPH010000655.1:22685-34850 GCA_018207615.1 Philaenus spumarius
GTGCATTGCGTGCGGGAACCCCCGTATTGGGAGTATTTTCAATACACCGTGCATTGCATGCGGGAACCCCAGTATTGTGAGTATTTTCAATACACAATGCATTGCGTGCTTCGCACACCAACCCCTGTATTCGGAGTATTTTCAATACACAATGCATTGCGTGCTTCGCACACCAACCCCAGTATTGGGAGTATTTTCAATACACAATGCATTGCGTGCTTCACGCACCAATTTTAAGCCTACATGCTATGAACGCACATGTGTGTCCGCTTTAAAATATTAGTGATTATTACGTAGAAAGATTAAAAAATAAATTGATTTCTACTCACTTAGGCTATACATATAAAAAATTAAAGGTCAGCTCCTAGTATAGGAAATACGAAATTTGCGTAGTGAAAATCACTGGCAGACAATCTATATCAACCTTGAAGCCAAAAACTGGAAACCCCCATTTTTTTAATGATGTCCTAAAAAAGAATATTCTTGAAAACATCATAAAAATAATATCAAATTTTAAACTAGCAAAAATAATTATAGAACATCCCAGTTAAATATAAAAATATATACACACTCTTTAAACTAACACAGTCGGCCTATAATTCATTTTAAAGCATGATACATATGTTTATCCTTGGATGGACGATCTTCCACCCATGGAATATAACCTTTCGGAATAGTAAAGCCATAAGGACCTCTACCGAGAAATAAAACCTGAAAATCTGTTTCCCATCCTAAAATTCCCAGTTTATCTAATATCCCTCAAAAGTCCTCTTTATGTGACTTATACATCACGCATTTATCCATAAAAGAGTTTTTCACTTATTTCTTCTTTAAATACTCGTGTCGTATTTAAAATAATTACAAGTTTCTCGATTAAATACACCAACACTAGCAAAAAGATAATAAAAACCCTTGTAAAAGGTAGTTACAACTATGAGTCTAACTGTATACAACGTACTGTACATAATATAGGCTACTGTAGATAAAAGATTTGACAAACAAAAAGCCACCAATGACCATTTCTAATAATTGTCAGCTGCAAATTGTGCCTAAACAATTATAGTAAAGGTAATCTTATTAAATTCCATACATTTAAGTATAGTATAATATTTAAGTTGGTAATATTTTGTTCTGTTTTTAGGTTTTCTTCCCAGATGTGGAACGAGCGGAATGGATAAACAGAGTGAGTATTACTATTGAGCCGTAGTGTTATAAACAATGTTTCACGAAACAATTATGATACAAGGATACCGTCCATAATATATAAACCGCCAAATAAATAGCGTTATTAATCATTTAATTGTGAAGATCTGACAAACTATTCATTGGTTTTGCTGATATTCAATATCATTTTTATTCCAACGGTACTTTATGACTAGTATAAATTCCTTTCAGACTTCCTGAATTTCTTATCAAGTTATCTGAATTCGAATGTTTACATATATATAGCCTACAGCAATGACAATACAGTCCTAGTGCCTTTAATTTTTGAACGAAATGTTGAAAAAAATGTTTTTACTTATTAGGGTAGGTTTTAAGCTGTTTTTTATTTTTTTAAATCAGCTTACAAGATTGTGGATTAAAAGATATCTTTAAAGTTTTAGTCTATAAAAAATGACTAACTACATGAGTCTACTCTTTAACTACATCAGTTACACCATGAACCCCACATTTATAACCAAATTATTTGAAGAAGTCTTGTACTATTAATTTTAGGAGGTAGTGATTAAAAAATTATGTAGCGTATTTATTTTTGTACTTTTATATTAAAAATGTTTGTTAATCTTTTTTGAGGGTTCTTTATAAATTTGGTATCAAAAGTACAACATAAATTACATCTTTATTTTAACAATGTAGGCGTTTTGTAAAATAATGGCATTCCTAAAGACCCTTTTCAGCACAAATTACAATTGTGTTCCCTAGCCTCTTCTTAACAAAAGAAAATGATCTTCTTATTCAAAATTAAGGTATGATAATACAAATAGAACAATTTAAAAAATATTAAACTTATAACTTAAACTACATTGCTTAATACACTATTAGAAACACATTAAACACAATCGTACATTTTGTACATTCATACATACCTGCAAATCATATACAGGGTGTCCCCGAACTCTCTGGACCCCTTTTGTGGATATGTTCCTGGGATCCAGACAAACATATTTTACAATGTAAACATGGGTCTATGGTGCTTATTTTTTCGTCTGTCTGTATGTGTTTTTTTTACAAAATACTTAATATTTTTGGAAGTAGAAAAGATATTGAGCTCAAACTTTGTATACCTATTTTTTTCATAATGTTTTATCACTGTACGAAAAATTAGAACATTATTTTAAATATTTTCAAAATGGCGACCGTCTAAAATTTTTAACGTCAAATATCTCAAAAACGGCTAGCTTTACAAAAAAATTAAAAGAGAAAGCTTTACAAAAAAATTAAAAGAGACAAAAAAATTAACCTTTTTAATGACAAACACAATGGTTTTTTTATTTTGTCTGTAGCTCAAAGGATAACAGAGATACTTATTGACAAAAAAAGGAAAAACGTATTTCTTGGTATTTGTCAACAATACCCAGAATTACTCTAGAAATATAATATTTTAATGCGTTTTGGGTCAAATATCGCAACAATTACTGAAGTTACAGAAGTGGGACCTACTTTATTAAATTTATCTGCTAATTTAACGTAAATTTCATTTAATTTTACACCTTAACGCCCTACATATTTCAATAAGAATTTGTTACTGTGAGTAATCTGAAACACGGGTGAAATCTTTCGCCAGCTGTAACTCTCTAACGAAGCATTTCTGGACCTATGAATATATGAATTTTTTTCATTATTTTTGTTAGTGGAATCAGCTCTAAAAGTGCTGGAAACATTATCCAAAGAACTTATTATTTTAGCTCATAATAACTTTAAATTATTTTGTTTCTAGAGTAATTCTGGGTATTGTTGACAACTACCTAGAAATAAATTTTCCCTTTTTTTGGCAATATCTCTGTTATCTTTTGAGCTACAGACAAAATAAAAAAAAACAGTTGTGTTTGTCATTAAAAAAGTAATTTTTTTGTTGTCTTTTGTAATTTTTTTGTAAAGTTAGTGGTTTTTGAGATATTTGACATTAAAAATTATAAACGGCTGCCATTTTTGAAATATTTAAAATGATGTTCTAATTTTTCGTAGAGGGATAAAAGGTTATGCAACAAATAGGTATACAAAGTTTGAGCTCAATATCTTTTCTACTTCCAATAATATTAAGTATTTTGTAAAAAACACATACAGACAGACAGACGAAAAATAAGCACCGTAGACCCATGTTTATATTGTAAAATATGTTTGTCTGGATCCCAGGAATATATCCACAAAAGGGGTCCAGAGAGTTCGCGAACACCCTGTATATAAAATCCAAATACCACTCACTCGCTGACTCATCACGATTTCTCAAAAACTACTGAACGGATTGGAACGAAATTTGGTATATAGCTTCCTCTAGGGCAATAGGTGCTTGCTAAGAAAGGTTTTCGAAAAATTCGAAATTTTATGGGCGGGTTTGGGGGGTCAAATTTACTAAAAAACACCACCGAACGGATTGGAATAAAATTTGGTATGTAGCTACTTCTAGGGCCCTAGGTGCTCGCTAAACAAAATTTTCAGAAAATTCACAATTTTAGGGGGGTTTGGGGGTGGTTTTAAAGTTACTAAACATCCCCATAAAAAATACACAGTGTAATATATTTATTGATATATTTTTGTTTTGGTTAATATACATTTAAATTTGATTTGTCTTATCCGTGCAAAGCCGGTTCAGGCCAGCTAGTACTCTCATAAAAATGTAGAATATATTTAGCAACAAAAATTCTGTAAAGGCAGTTGAAAAAACATGTCTTGATTAATTTTTACATATAATAGGGCAATTTGAAAATAGTTTTAGAGCTATACATAAATAATAATTTCTACAATATTGAAATGAAAACCTGCTAAGATATATTTGTACAATGCTTATAAACTAATACAGATTGTACATAGGAAGTAATGTAGATAATATAAATAATAGGCTGTCTACTGATAAAGCTAGGTGTGTGATTCTTTGTTGAGATTTTTTTATGCGGTGGTTTGTATTTTTCAGGCTATGATTGGAATTTTAGCTTTTGTACAGAAAAAAGTAAATATTATTTGTAACTGTAAATATTTATTTCTACAAGAGAGCTGTAACCACTACCAAAACTTAGTACAATTAAAGAAATACAGGTCATAAATTACCAGATGAAGGCGTTGCGATAGATCTCTGCGCCCGTGAAATCCTAAAAAGAGGGATTAAGGGAGCTAGGATTAACATCCTTTCTGATAGCCAAGCAGCCTTAAAGGCACTTGAATCATTCGCCTTTGAATCAAGGCTAGTTTGGGACTGTTTTAAAGCAGTGAATGACATGGCTAGACTCAATGAAGTTACTCTTAAATGGGTACCTGGTCATGTAGGTATTAAGGGCAATGAGGCAGCAGATAGACTTGCTAGAATAGGAGCTAAAAAGCCCTTCATTGGTCCAGAACCTTTCTGTGGGAGGCCTAAAAGCCATCTGAGAAATGTTGTTGAAGTCTGGACGGAGAAGACTTGGTTCTCACATTGGAACAATGCTCCTGGGCTTAGGCAGGCAAAAATGTTTATCTGTCTCTCTAAGTCAAAAGCACAGAAGCTTTTATTATTGGGTAGGAACAACCTTAGACGGATTGTGGGAATTCTCACTGGTCATTGCCCGGCCAAATACCACCTCAAAAAAATGGGGCTGGTCTCGGAAGACTCTTGTCGATTCTGCTCCCTCGGAACTGAATCGGCTCAACACCTGCTGTGCGAGTGCGAGGCTCTCGCACGGAGAAGATTTACGGCTCTTGGAAGTTAGCCCGGAAGAGGTCCGTGGTGTTGATCCCGGGACCCTTATTGGTTTCGTAAGAGACCTGAAAAGGATCTGGGATGATCACTAGAAGGGGAAGTATACCACAATAGATCTATATGGGTCGCAGTGGTAAGGAGGCTTTCACTCCTCTATCCCAAAAAAAAAAAAAATAATAAAAAAATAACCAGATGAAGTCGGTTGACTAAAGACCATTGAACAAAGTTGTAAGCATACATAGTTATTTTAAATTACTAACTCGAATGATTAATTTGAATTATAATCGGTAAAAAAGAATTTAAAAATAAACAAATGTTCAAATTAAAAAGAGTACTCAATACTTAACTGTAACAGTCTTCACACAACTGGTAAGGTGTGGTCAGGGAGACCTCTTTTAATGTTTACAACTGAATAGGACCTACGCTTCACTATCAATTTATTTTTAACATTATTGAATAATATGCATTCAAATTGTTCTACGCAATACGAACATATTTTAACAAAAACATTTTTGAAGTCATCTAAATACAGTAGAACTTCGTTTATCCGAAATAAAGGGGGCGGCAGTGTTCCGGATAATCAATTAATTGTTCCAGCTAACCAATTCTACCTTATATAGTTTGGATTCCAAGTACAATTAAACTACAGTAGAAATAAATAAATTTTATTAATAATCAAACTACTGTATAATAATCAAATATTGCAGACTAAAAATTTCAGTACTGTCACAGAGAAGAAAAATACAGAGGAAACATCTAAGCGTACGCGAATTGGGTGTCTAGCACTCGACACTGGTATCTACATTAGTAGTTCCCAGAGTCGCCATGAGAGGGCAGCATCGTCGCTGGCCCCTCCCCTACCCCCCCTCGCCTCCTGCTGCTAGCCCCTCGTCCCCTCCAGCACCGCGCGACACTCGCCTGACTCAAGGTTGTTAATGTACTCTAACAACCTTGCGCCCGACTCCCTGGCTGTCCTCGCTGCTACAATAAGTAATTGTAAAGGAAACTTGTCACAAACATGTTCTGTATTTGATTGTCATGTAGCAATAAATGTAAAACACTTGAACAATAGTACAAAATAAGTTAAATGGATTATCAAAGTAAATCAATAAATGTTTTAATTATACTTTAATTAAAACTCTTAAATCCTTATAATAGTTGCGGGAAATGATATTAATTTTAGTACACAGGATTATAAAAGAAAATATGATGCAGTTGAACGTGTTTAATCTCTTGGTAGGAATGATAAAATGGTTTACAATTACTGTAATTCATAGACTATAAAAAATACTGTAGCCTACTCTACTTAAACATAATAATTTGGTCGTTTCATAATATAAAGACGATAACAAATTACCACATTATACAATCCTAATTATCCTACATTTACTAAGTACAGTAATGCAAAAAACTAACCCTTCTTTAAAATTTTTATAAAAGGTTTTCTACTTTGAACAATAGGCTAGCATATTATAAATACACAGATAAACTTGGTAAAACTAATAAAATCTTGTAAAACAATGAGTGAATATGTGCTCTTACAATAAATCCAATGTTAATGCTATATAAAAAATATATTAAATATAAGTTTTCCATAATATATATACGTAACTTAAATATTAACTATTTAGAAAACTAACATAGGCTAGCATTAAAGAACAACAAATGAATAATTAACGACTAAACTCATAATATTTACATTGATTTACATATCCAAGGGTGTGCAATGTTAATAGGTACTTTTCCATTACGTTCAATTCAAAAGACCACTGATTTGAACAAACAGCACATCTTAAATAAATTTACATATCAACTGAAGTAACTAGATTTACAAATACCCTACATTTACTAAGTACAGTAATGCAAAAAACTAACCCTTCTTTAAAATGTAACTTATAAAAGGTTTTCTACTTTAAACAATAGGCTAGAATATTACAAATACACAGATAAGCTTCGTAAAAAACTCATAAAACCTTGTAAAACAATGAGTGAATAGGCCTATGTGCTCTTACAATAAATCCAATGTTAATGCTATATTAAATATAAGTTTTCCATATACAGGGTGTTTACTGAAAACCCTTCAGGACTTTGGGATATGATTCCTCATACAAAAAGTAAGAAAAAAGTTAATATAAACATAGGTCCAAAAACGCTTCGTTTTCCAGATATCCGCCATTTTGTTTTCTGTACAAAATAATTCATATCTAGAGAACGGTTTGACTGATTGAGTTCAAACTTGGTATGAAGTTTAACCTGACAATGATATACCTCAAGAAAATAAACGATTAAATCCAATCATGAGTTTCAGAATGGTGGCTGTTTGAAAATTACAAACCTAAATTACTCCAAAACCGTACATTTTAACGAAAAATGTCAAGACACCTTTTTTGTAGCCCTTTTGATTCCCCATCGGATGGTGTAACTTACAAAACAATCGAATGAAGGATAATAGCTAAGTTAAAAGGTAATGACAACAAATGTCCATACAATATTGTAGTAATTACTGTGTTGGTATAGGATGCCGGGTTGAACAAACCAATTAGTACACATAATATAACTATTTACCTCCATTTGAATGTATTAACACCTATTTAAGAAAATCTATCTTAACAATCTTGATTATGCATACCGTATTAGAAACATTAGTCACTTTATTTGACTAGATATTAATGTTCTTTGTTTTTGTGATTATGTTTCTTATAGACTATACCCTACAATACGTTCAGAATTAAATTTTTCCATCAGTTAAATTAAACTGCTATTATTGACTTTATAGGCCTACACTGCAACAAATATTAGGCTAGTCGGTAGGGGTAATTTTAGACCAAACGATGCAGTAATTTACAATACGGCTGATTCTTTTTATAAGTACAATAAAGTATGTAGATTAACATACAAAAGTTTACCAGTCTATCGATTTCCCAAGTCAAAAAAATCGAGACAATTTTTTTTCTTCAAAAATTCTTAATTTTTCGGGCTGGGATTAAGATAAATAAAAATAAAAAATACCACCCTGTAGGGGGAAGTGTTTTTCAATAAAAAGTTCTTCTGTAATTATTTCGCCCGAGTAATGGTTTGTTTGGAGAAAATTCGCAAAGTATTATTAAAAAGAAAATTATAAAAAAAATCTAAATTTAATAATAGTACAAGTAGACATTTGTGTGGGAACTCGGTGCAGGTTAACCAATTTTGTTGGATTTTTTAAAATTTGTTCGTCTCGATGAGAAGAAAAAAGTTTAAAAAATGTGTTTGTGTTCTACCCCCCCCC
Organism: Philaenus spumarius; assembly: GCA_018207615.1. Classification (NCBI taxonomy): domain Eukaryota; kingdom Metazoa; phylum Arthropoda; class Insecta; order Hemiptera; family Aphrophoridae; genus Philaenus; species Philaenus spumarius. The sequence goes on from JAGFPH010000655.1 coordinate 30,842, forward strand.
CCCTTAATTTTGTATTCAATAAAACAGTTCTTTTTTAAGTGCCTACTCACTAAAATTAGAAATACAGCTAAAAACAAATAATTGGCCCTAATGCAGAAATCACAGAAAAGGGAAATCTCATTCATATATGTAGAGTTGGCTCATTCTAAATTGGCTGAATTTTAATATATCGAATTCAAACTTGACATAGAAGTTAAAATATATATTTTAAAAATTTATGCTGAGTCTGAGCTTGTTATCTTGAAAATGACCTGATCTAGAGCCATTTGACTTATCAATGGGTTTCTCGATTTTAGGAGTACCAGACCCACCAACTCATTTTAAACACCTCCAGTTTAGAAAATTTTCAAAATATAAACCTAAAAGTTTTTTACAAGTTAAAAATTTAAATTCAAACAAGATAAATGAGTATAATTTTTTTTATTATTTACTTTCAAGAGCACAAGTAACTTAAAAAAGTATAATTTTGGACCTTTTTAAATTTTGCATCAACACGCTTGAGTTGATCGGCTGCAGATTAGTCAATCTTTTAAATATAGTTTTTAAAATAGGTATAGCAAAAACCAATTGTGTTTGTAACTTATGTACCAATTTTTAAATCGATATGTTCAAAAATGTCGAAAATGGATTCCAACGAATCCAAAGGTGTTGTAGTTAAAACGAGATAGGTAAAACAGTAGACTATATTCAAGAGCCTTGTTTTTAAAAAGAACTGAAAAATAGTTCATACTTACTGAGAATAATACTACCGTAGTGTATTCAACTTGAAAAACAAATTTGATGTTGATATTCTAAAAAATGACGAAACTGGAATAGCGAAAGGGCTACAGCGTTCGGTAAGCAAAAAATCGTGAGGTTCGTTGATAAATCTGATGGCTCTAGCTCATCAAATTTTTAAGATACCAACTTGAGTTTTGGTATATAAGTTAAAAATAAGCTTTTCACTTGCTAATTCGATATATTACAAAATGGCCAACTTAGATTTGCTATACGTATGGACGGAAATGATCGTATAAAGACACATTCATTAATAATTATGCGTTCATAAATTTGATGGCCTATTTAGTTTAAAATTATCGTAGATGTATAATTTTTGTATATTATATTTATACATATATTGTTTATGTATATTTTAAATTTCATACAAAGTGGATGATTATCTTTAGAGAAAATTGATTTTTAAGACAATTTAATCGAGACTGATTATATGCTAATACGCTGGTCTTCGAAATTGTATTATTTTGAATATAAAAAAGTTGAATTCTTAGAGAAAACGGCAGCCATTTTGAATCCGCCATGTTGAATTTTCATATTTTATATGAATCAGTTCCTCCTAAAAACCCCCAAATAACCAGTTTTCTTTTTCTTTGTGACGCATTTTTTTTATTGGAATATATACATTTGGGCAATTTGTTAGATGATTATTATGTGTTATAAAAAAAAACATGACATCGTAAAGCTGACACTTTCCTCTTGAAAACGCCCTATTACAACTATTTATTTAATACATTATAACTGTGCAATAGTTTATAATGTACTGGGCCGCGCTTAAGGCTCGGCTCTCTACATTCAAAACGGCGAAGTTGGGTACCAATTTCAATGTTAAATAACTAAAACATACCTTCACTATTAAGCATATTTTTGTGTTATTTTTGGCAAAAAACGAAAGCTGTATTTTTTTTCTTAAAGTAAAATAGATTGTGGGTGTTGATTGCTAAGGTTTTTTGCAATATCTCTTTTAGCAACTGAGTAAAAAATTTATAAAGTTTACTATTTTTTACTATTTATATCATACGTTTATGAAAACAACAACACGGGTTTTGAAAATGTATTCGGCAATCAACATCCGCATATGATAGTACTTCAAAATGAAACCAAAATTTTAAATTTATTCCACGAATTAACGGGGAAAAATGACTTATTCTTTAGCATTGCTCCTATGGGAATCAGATTCAATATGGCGGCAGGGTAAGCGCCCCCTTAAAGAAATAGGTCTTCAGCCGTGCGGCCGAGTAGTGCTGCTGCGAAATAATACTTGCTTAATCGATTTTTTTCCAGACAAACCATTGCTCGGACGAAAAAATACAAAAGATCTTTTTATTAAAAAAATACTTCCGCTACACGGTGGTATTTTTATTTTTATTTATTTTCATCCTAGCTCGAAATATTAAGGAATTTCGAGAAAAAAATGTTTTTCGATTTTTTTTTGACTTTGGGAAATCGAAAGACTAGTAAACTTTTTTTTATATTAATCTACATACTTTAAGGTACTTATAAAAAAAATCTGCCGTATTGCAAATTACTGGTAGTTGTGACCTACACCGACTGGGCTATGTAGGCTACATTTGATTTTTAAGCCGTCTTAAATATAAATAGTAAATTAGGATTAAATTTGAGATTTATTTGAATTACTTTTGATAAACAAAACAACTTTAAACTACAATTTTATTGATATTTTACTTTGCGATTTATATGAAGTGAAGATTAAATTTGAACATGATATGTATTTACTGACTTTGTCTACAGTTTGTAAGTTATATATTTATTTTGTAGTTGTCTTCCATATAAATTGTCAACTAGGTTAAATTTGATATGTAATTACAGTACTGCGTTTAATATAGACTATACTTTTATTACTTTATTATTGACACTTTACTTTGAGATTATTTTATCATGGAGTGTCCTATAATATGAACTTTTTTTTAAATATATGTAACTATAGGTTACTGACTTTATAATCGTGATTATTTTGTGATGGAGTGTCATATAATATGAAGGCCTACTTTTTTTTAAGCACAGAGAATAATGGATCCATTTACCATTAATCTCTGTGCTTGGGCAATATTATTATGTTTCTTCTTTTGTATTATCATTTAAACATTTCATCACTTTCAATTGTTAAAGTTTTATTTTATACATAATCTTTATTAATGGGTTATCTAACCATGTTGGTTAAAGGGTTTTTCAGAATTACAACATAACATTATTTACCTACTTAATTGTTATTAGACATTTTTTTACAAACTAGATTTTGTTTATATTGCCTAAACCTAGGGTTATACATGACATTTTAATCAGCAGTTCAATAATCTTATATATTAAAAAAATTCTGTTTTTCTTTTCCGAGTCCGTTCGGCTTTTCTACCCGACCGATTTTCATAATTGAGGTCTTAAATTAAAGGTATGCACGCCCAGATTTGCCATCAAGCATTACAAATCATGTATCTTTCGCCTTACAAACGTTATAATCAAATGCAAATTTCTGCTATGTATTCCTTATGGGGGTTTTTTTTTGGTTCTTTGTCCACTTTGCGTTCGTATACCGTCCATCCGATTGCTTTGAAATTTTGCATAGTAACACAGGTTAACCCTGGGAAGGTTTTAGGCCATTTACCAAAGTCCTAGGACATTAGGGCTACGCCCCAGTGGCCCTCAAAGTTTCAATGTTAATCTTATGGAAGAAAGATTTCTATTGATTTGATCAGGGACACAAAAACAGCTGTTCGTATGAAAAGCTTAAAACAGCTGATTTTGATCAACAACTGATTTGGATCAAATCAGTATCAAATGTAGTATTACCTTTTTGAGGTTACATTGACAAACTAAAAACAAACACAAACAAAAATGAACGAAAAATGCTAACTATATTTTAATTCAATTCAAACATTGGTTGTTACAAACCTATTATATATAAAACAGCTAATTTGGATCAAAAACTGAACATAATCATTCACAGATATGTCAAGTCTTATATATTATCATCCGTTCAGCCGCTATTCACCCGAGAAGGAGCTCCGGTATACAATCCTTCAAATTTCCCATGTTAATCTTATGGAGATAATGTTTAATGAGTTTGAGTCAGCTGCCAAATAAAACAGCTAATTTATGCTCGGTCACCTATGTACAAACGAGCAAAAGATTAACGAGATTCTTTATCGAATTTTCCACCTGCGAGCGAAGCGAAGCAGCCATCTGAGGCCGAAGGCCGAGCCGGGGTTGGGACGCGGAG
>JAGFPH010000655.1:67310-88869 GCA_018207615.1 Philaenus spumarius
CGAACAAATGGAATATTGAAGACGGTAAGTCTAACATTTGATTTTATAATAATGAAAGCAAAACATTTTATTTTGCATCAAATTAATTCATATGGAAATTGTTGTAAAATATATAAACATTATACACGACATGATTCGAATCCGAATAAAATGTTTTGTATTGAAAAAAATGAATTGGGCTGAATTGGCATTAGTTATCAGCGGATAAATGCAAAGCTTGTCACAACTCTTGTTTTGTTTACAGTTTACACATATAGTTGTGTTACAGCTTTAGTCTAGATTTGTCTTCTAACCCTCAATTGGCTAACTATTATTTAAGATGAAATATTATATTCATGTTTTACATGAAGTAACTATTTGACCTTTAAATGATAAATTTATGTAATATTGAAAATACTGTTTTTTATGAAATTTTGATGAATTTAAAATTCAGAAGTATTTTATTAGGCGGCCAAATAACTATATAAAAGAATATTATAAATTGTGGGAATAATTTTCAGTTAGGCCTACTTTTTGTACAACTCTTATGTCTACACATATGGAAGAATTGATTCATTTCATAACAAATTCTCCTTTTGTGATCTGTAATATGGTAGTACATATTCCTGGAAAGAGCCAAGTCCACTGTTATAATAAATCTTTCTTCTGTAGGCTATTTTTAGTTGTGCATAGAATATAAAGAAATACATAACACAAAAACATGCAATCGTAATACTTGTACCTATTAACTGTTTTTCATTTTAATAAAAAACATGATTTCCCTTTAACATGATAAAAGATTTTGTAGTATGGAAACAATGTGATTAATAGGAACCCATGCAACATCATTTTCATAAACAAAAAATAAAATTTTTATCATTGCCACTATTTCTCATAAACATGACATACCATTTATAACTTTTGACATTACTTTAAACCACACCTACTAAACTATAACTCGATCCTAATTTTAGAGAAGATACATAAAGGGTTGGTGGTTCGGATGTTGTTGGCAATGGAAGTTGATGTGTCCGGGTTCTTGCAGGGGGAGGGATGGATTACTGGAAGAAGCAATTTAGTTTCCATGACGGTCCGGGTTCCTGGAATGTGATGGTATAGGATTAATAGCAGTTCATCTTCAGTAGAGTAAATATTGTCTATTTGGCAAGGGTGTTGTTGACGCAGTTTAGTTGTGGACGTAAATGTAAGAATTTCATCAGAATCGGAATTGTGCTGTTCAAAAATTCTGCAAGAGTGAAGTGGACACAATATACTGAAATAGGACATCCAAATCAGGACAGGCTAAGGGTACATATATCCTAACCTGACTGGCTTTTATAATCCCCTTTACTTCGGTAATTTGTTATAACACATGATTATAAGTTTTCAATTTCGTTTCAAGCGATTTTAAATATTAGGATCGAACTATCGTTTCTAAGAGCGGTAACGATATCTGACACACAAGTCAAGTGATTCCCTTTGTCGGCGTAATTATTAGTCCTTGTTTTGCAGTTTTCCTTTCTGCACGCTACAGAAAACCTCAGTGTGTGGAGATAGTTGGCGCTTGGGTGCAGTGAAATTCATTGGTTGTATCTCTTCTGAATGCTTTATTAAATAATTCTGGGAAAAATCGACTTGAAACATCAATTTGCCTTCTTTTGGGTTCTCTTTTTCTTCCTCAATTCCTTTGTGTGGTATACTGCAAAACTTGGTGTGTGTTTTTTTTTTTACATGCAATTCCTTCTTATATACTTGATAAGTTTTCCATTTCTTTTACTTTCTTAACTCTTCTAATTTTTTCTGGGTTGGTTCTTTATAGCAGTTTCTACAACAACAATTTCCAAGAAAAATCTTTCATTTTAAAATCTGAAATATCAAAAAAAATTTGATGGCTTTAATTAAAACTTTACATTAATCAAAATGTTTAATATAAACGTCTACATTTTTTGCTGTCACCATTCCGAATATTGATTTAATAAATAAATGTTGTGACTTTCCGCTTTACAATATTCTATTTTACAACTTTACTTTCGCAGTACGACGGCCGTTTCGGCCATTCAGCCATTTTCAAGTTTTGCAGCCTGATAACCCTTTGTCAATTGTTAACAAAAACACTCAATCGCAGTACATTAATACAAACAATAATAAATTAATGATACATGATACATTATTTAAGAAACAGCCGTATGTATCGGAATGTTGGGCCCAACCGTTCGATCATATTTGAATCTAATATGTTTTTAAATAATGTATCGTATGCAGTTATTAATTTACTTTTGTTTTAATGTACTGTGATTGAGTGTTTTTGTTAGCAATTGACAAAGGGTTATACGGTTACAAAGCTTGAAAATGCCTGAATAGCCTAAATGGGGGTCGTACTACAGCAGTGAAATTGAAAAGTAAAATAGTGTAAGACGGTAAGTCTCGACATTATTCATATTAATCATAAAAAAACTATTTTGATCTTGTATGACATTCGTTCATTTTAAAGCTTAGATCATTAAGTTTGATCTTGCTATGTTTTAATGCATGCACACATATCTCGATTGGACAATTTTGGCTATGTTATCCAAATGAGCCTTTTGTCGCATAGAAAAGGTTAATTTTGTTTGCTTCCTTCAACGTCTTGAAGCTTTCTCTATATTTTGCCCTGGTCTCTCTAGTTGATCTTCTGTTAACTTCTCTTTGTGTTTTCTTTGCCTGTCCGTAGCAAAAGTTTTCTGTCGCTCATAGTTTTAAGAATAAAAGTATTAAACATGACTGAGCTGACAGACAATTAATGTGATATTTCTTACTTGAAAACAGTAAATATCTCCAAATATCACTTGGAAACACTGTAAAATAACTTGTCGCATTCACTATATAGCTTATGCTGTATCATACTGGAGACAGTCCGGCTTACATTAGTTTTGTAATTGTTTTTTTTCTGTTTTGTTATTTTGGTTCATTTGCAGGGTCGGAGAATTCATTACGTAACTCTAAAACATAGCTTGATTCAAAACATGATAATATTAACAATACTTAACTATTAAATAAAATTAGTAAATAAATTAGGCTATTATTAAATGAAAACAATCTTACCATTGGGGAATTTTCCAGTTTAGTATTCTTTTGTGCCTACATCTATATATATAAAATCCAAAAACCACTCACTGACTCATCTCGAAATCTCAAAAACTACCGAACGGATTGCAATGAAATTTGGTATGTAGCTTCCTCTAGGGCCGTGAGTGCTCGCTAAGAAAGGTTTTCAAAAAATTTGAAATTTTAGGGGGGTTGGGGCCCCCCCAACCCCCCGGTTAAAGTTACTAAATCACGATTTCTCCAAAACTACCAAACAGATTGGAATGAAATTTGGTATGTAGCTTCCTCTAGGGCCGTAGGTGCTCGTTAAGAAATGGTTTTAAAAAATTCGAAGTTTTAGAGGGGGTTTGGGGGTTGGGTCAAAGTTACTAAAAAAAAAACCGCTGAACGGATTGGAATGAAATTTGGTATGTAGCTTCCTCTAGGGCCGTAGGTGCTCGTTAAGAAAAGGATTAAAAAAAATTTGAAGTTTTAGAGGGGGTTTGGGGGTGGGGTCAAAGTTACTGAAAAAAAACCGCTGAACGGATTGGAATGAAATTTGGTATGTAGCTTCCTCTAGGGCCATGAGTGCTCGCTAAGAAAGGTTTTCAAAAAATTTTAAATCTTAGGGGGGTTTAAAGTTACTAAATCATGATTTATCTAAAACTACCAAACAGATTGGAATGAAATTTGGTATGTAGCTTCCTCTAGGGCCGTAGGTGCTCGTTAAGAAATGGTTTTAAAAAATTCGAAGTTTTAGAGGGGGTTTGGGGGTTGGGTCAAAGTTACTAAAAAAAAACCGCTGAACGGATTGGAATGAAATTTGGTATGTAGCTTCCACTAGGGCCCTAGGTGCTCACTAAGAAAGGTTTTCAAAAAATTCGAAATTTTAGCGAGGTTTGGTGGGTCAAAGTTACTAAAAATCCCCATAAGAAATACATAGTGTAATATATTTATTGATATATTTTTTGTTGTTGTTAATATACATTTAACTTTGATTTGTCTGTCCGTGCAAAGCCGGATCGGGCAGCTAAATTGATAACTAACTGACTAACAACACTACACTATCACACTAGACTGATTGCTGTTATAGTAGCAAGTTGTGTTTATAAAATGTCTCTTTATTAATATTTTATAACTGACAAATTAAAAAAAATTGTGCAGCCAGCCCCCCCCCCCATAAGCCCGTGGCCTGGTGCGGCCACACCGGTCGCACCTACCTAAAGCCGGCCCTGTTCATTTGTGTAGAATTTTATAAATTTTCAGTGACAAAAAAGGACATGGTTAATCAATTGAGGGTTAGAATTTGTTGTGTATTGTTGCTTGGAGGAAGACAAATTTTTAGAAGAAAGAATCTGATCTCAACAATGTTAGTTACAGTTTGTACTAGTAGTGACAAATTATTTTTAAATGCAGTAATATAACTCGAATAATTTTAGTCTATTTAAAAGCTACATTGTTATCTCTAGTGTTTTTCCTTTCTAATTTCATTATGTTTGCCTCGGTTTGTGTGTGTTTCACAATGTTTTAGGATATTTATTGTATTGTCTGTACAGTGCATGAAGTCCAATTTCCTTTCCTTGCTTAGGCCTACTGTTTGCATTGAATTCTAGTCAATTTGTGTGTCTTGTTAAGAGAAATGTCTAGAACGATAGTTGGGTACATCAAAATATTAGCTGAATAGATCAGCATTGCTTGTGTGTGTGTTTTTTTTAAACTGTGTGTCATTATCAGTTTCTCTTGTTTACTTATTGTTTTTATATTTGAATTGCATTTGTAGCAAAGAACAAATATTGGTATAATATTTTCAGTAAATTTTTATTTAAGAAAGTAACAACAAATCAAAAACCAGACTGAGATTCGAAGTCAGGCCTAGTGCATGGCAGGTGAACAGTAAACATTGTAAATACAGTGTAAGTCCACCATTTTAATTCCTCTTTTAAAACGTGAATACACAAACTCTACAATTTTGTATATTACTATTGATAAAAAGCTGGAGCAGCCGACTTAAGTTTGCTACCGTCTGGGAATAATATAAAATCAAGGCAAGTAATGTTTTTGTAAGTTCTTCACACTTTGTGTTTTTGCTGCAATTTATTTTTACACGAAAGAGCAATTTTATTTTACACCAGATTTATGTTTACATGGTTTTACGTAACTATTGTAAACCATAATTTCTGTAGTCGTTGTGCCACTTGTATATGGAGAACTGTTTGTTTTATTTTGTCTTCAAAGAATGGCAGCACCATTGATGACAAAAACTGTGGTGGATATTCAATCTGTTCTCAGCCTACTAGGTTATTTGTGTTTGTGCGGCATTAGCAGCATGAGGCCAAACATTGTCCGTCGTACGACAACACGATTTTACGAATGAGCATGCCCATGTCGCTTGTTTCGAATTTCCAGACACAATTTTTCCGAAGTCTCACAGTATGAGCAAGCATAATATCCCTAATTATCAAAAACATTAATTTAAAAAATAAATAAATACTATGGTATTGAATGTTCAAGCACATGTTTAGAATGGTCCTACAAAAGTGGTATTCGGTTTAGTAGAATGCATTCAAATATGACATATTCTAATTAAATCATTTTTGTGTATAAGTCTTAAATTTGATTTAGCAATCCAGCAACTACGTTCTTCCTAAAACATTTTAGTGTTAGCAAACAACAATAATAGACCAGTCAATAGAGCAAAATAAAAGGCTAATTCTGTTATAAAATTTAACAGCAAGCGGCATCCACAGTTTGTTTAAGGATGGCATATAGGTATGTAAAATACAAAAACTATCAGGCAATGAGCTTTTGGGCATTTTTTATAAACAAAATAACAATAAATTAGGACTTTTTGGGGTTTTTCGTTGATTTTATAAAATTTTATGAATGGATCACGATACTTCCAATGAGACATTTGTAGAGAATTTAAAAACCTACAAAAAAATTTTGTATTGACCCCAATCGGACAATTTTCCACCGAGAAAATTAGAAAAAACGTTTAAAAATGACTATTTTTCAAAAATTTACATCTTTGTTAATTTACAATATTAAGGGCAGATCTTTCGGAAAATGATTGCTTATTATGTGTACTTCAAACTGGCGGAATATGAAATTTGTCGCATAAATAGTTTTTCAACAATTACAGTATACAGAAACTAGGACAATATCTTTCATAATGCGCCCTTATTTGGGGTAATTGTTTCATAATTGACCTGAGTGACCAGATTTAAATTTACCAAACGGATTCTGAAAGTATACATTAAGACCTACAATTCGTATATCTTCGGTTTTTTTAATAATGTTGATAAAGTATGATAAAAATGCATCCGAAACATAGAGCGAAACGTATAAATTTGTGACCGACGGCAAGAGAGGCAGTGGTAGTGGGGGTATCAGCAGCGGAGGAAAGCTTGATACGCGCACCCTGCCGTTACCTTCTCCGCTGCAGTTGGTTCCCCCACTACCACTGCCTCGCCGTGGGTCGCTAATTTACGCTTTTAGCGCTATGTTCGGATGAATTTTTATCATACTTTATCAACATCATTCGAAAATCAAAGATATACGAATTGTATGTTTTAATGTATACTTTCAGAATCCGTTTGGTAAATTTAAATCTGGCCATTTAGGTTAACCCTCCAAGTGCTGTCTATATTGCTCTTTAGTGCTAAGGGTTTTTTAGGTTCCGTGCAAGCTTATTAACTAAAATCATTATAAAATACTCACTAACAGTAAAGTAAGACTTATTATACATAATTTTAATCACAATTACATGCTCTTTACAGTAAATAGCTTTAACAGGCTTACCTTATAATTGTTATCCTTTTTGATGTTGACCAAAGTAGAAATTTAAAAAAGAATTTTGTGTTCTAAAACCACTCGCTCAAAATATGTAAAAAAAGTCATGTAGAAAATCCAATATAGCCAAAAGTTACCCAATTTTATGGTGAATAGAAATGTACTTAACACTACTACTTTGCTGTAAAAAAAAACTTTTAGTCTATAAAAAAACTCAGTTTTTTATAAAAAAATTACTTTTCTGCACAAAGAAGATATACTTTGCCTCCAAAGATATAAAAGTACTGTCTAGGCCCAATATTTATTTTTTTAATTTGTTATAAAGGAATAACACGCACATTATATACAAGAAAGAAAAAAAATATTTACAGTTCAAAGTCTCTAAAAGTCACTATTTTCAAACGCACCTCTAATAGCACTTGAATTGCTAAGTTCAGTCATAATTACTTCAAAAATGAATAAACATTTACAAAAACAAATAAAAATAAACTGATCTAAACTGAAACTAAAAATGAATCACAACTAGTTAATAAACAAACAAAATCTGAGTTCCAAGCGTCTATCTACGGGTACTACACGACTAGATAGTTGATTTGACAATTTTGCCGAAGGTTTGTTTGAGTCGATATCGCTATGAAACTCTGAATTATAATAAAGTGACTCTTTCCAAACACAACCATACATAGAAGTATCCGATTGTATTAAAAATAGCGGCGTCGTACACATTTACAAAATGTGTTGCGCCGTTATCACTGTAACGCGACTTTTATACATCGCATATGCGACGTTAGCACTTGGAGGGTTAATAGGGCATTATGAAAGATAATGACCAAATTTGTTTATACCGTAATTGTTGAAAAACAATTTATGCGACAAATTTCATATTCCGCCTGTTTGAAGTACACATAATAAACAATAATTTTCCGAAAGATCTCCCCTTAACATTGTAAATTAAAAAAGATGTGAATTTTTGAAAAATAGTAATTTTTAAGCGTTTTTTCTACTTTTCTCGGTGGAAAATTGTCCGATTGGGGGTCTATCATTTTGTAGGTTTTTGAATTCTCTGCAAATGTCCCATTGGAAGTATCGCGATCCATTCATAACATTTTATAAAATCAACGGCGAATCAACCAAAAAATCCTAATTTATTGTTATTTTTGTTTATAAAAAATACCCAAAAGCTCATTGCCCGATGTTTTCTATTTTACATACCTATATCCTACCCTTAGACAAACTGTTGATGCCGCTTATTAAATTTAATAACATGAAAAAATCTCTATTGGTTTAGTTCTATTGGATAAGTTTAGTTCAAGAATAACAAAACCTTTCATCATTATTTTCTTCTGTGGCCGTCATTTCTTCCACATTAAAATTATATTTCAACATGTAACTGACCTTTCTTTCCAAGTCTTTGTCTCACTAATTTTAACTTTACAGCCCTCTTTATTTCACTCGCAAGCACTGTTGGAAACATTTATGTAGCCTAGAAACATTGTGAGCACATACTTTTATATGTACTAATATTTTTTGTCTATCTTTTATTCACTAAGCCGGCTGAAAAGAATAGGTAATATTACCAAGGATGCATGCAAGTAATTCTAATGTAACATCTTTGTTCAGTCCTTCGGACGAGCATAGCGTACTGCATGCAATTGATATTCTCTTCTATAACAAAAGATTCTTCTTCTTAAACGGTGTCTTCCTCCATCAATGTTGCTTGGTATTGGTTTCTTACAAGCCTCAGTTCTTGTTGTAGTTTGGAGTGGAAGAGTCACAAGGGCAGATACTGGTTTTGCGTCTGTTTGATAAAGATAACACTGCTAACGACGACCCACTTGGAAGGTACTAACTAACCTTCTTTTTCTTGTTTTTACTTTTAAAACCGTTCATATTGTCATTTCAAACTCATTCATACATTATTATGATAATAGATTTTCATTTCATTAAGGTTTTATATTTAATTAATTTTAAGAGTATAATAATCAAATTTAATTTCTTACTGCTTTATTTAATATTTTGAAATGTCCAACTGTTGAATGTATTTACTACTATAAATACTACCACCATGTTTATAATAATAATAATAATAGTGTATTCATTATTGAAATAATTATAAATTCATAATTTAAATACATTTTTGCAATAGGTATTTCTTATTATTATTCTTTCTTATTACATTTAAGTCAAGGTTTTCAAATAAAATGTTATTTCATCAGGAATTTTGATCATAATAATTTTCTTATTAATTGATATTAACTTTCTTAAGTTATAATGGACCACATTCCTAATAATATAACATCTTACTTTAAAACCTTTACTTAAACATGCTTGATGTACAGTATGATAAAATATTGTACTGGAGATAATTAGTATTTTCCTTTTTAACTAAGCCTACATTTTTGTAATTAAATTTGCAAGCTTGAAATTTTTAAATTGTGTTTACCCACGGAGAAAGTAAATTGAATGATAGCACATTTTCTTCGTGTATGGCTTCTTTTTTATTTGAATACAAATAGAATTCTCTAATTTCCATTAAATCAAAATATAACTCGTCTCTCCTCATATTAAATTAATAAACGCTTCCTTCCCTAACAGTTAACAACGGCCTGATTTTCTACATCCCTTTGAGAAGTGTTGAATGTCTTCCTTAGGTGTGTTTTTACCATTCATCTTTTAAAACATCGTCCCATTCAAAAGGGTTGTCTAAAACTGGATTTCTGGCTCCGTTTTTGGAGCCAATAAAATACACATTATAAGTAAATAGTCTTTACGGCCTTTTTGCACGTACCACTGAGCATTCAAAGCAAGTCTAAGCACATTCCATAAGTTTGTGAGGCATAAGACTAGCTCACAACCGTAAGACAGTCTGGGACACATCTGGATTTGACAGACAAATTCCAGGAATGAGATAATTTCCAGTAATCTACATTCTGATTTGCATTTTCTGGGGCAAATGTGAGTTTGGGATTCATTAAACAAATAAAAGAGCACTGTGGCGACTTTGAGTAGTGTGTTTACACACTATTGAGTAGTGTTAAAACCCTCTGAGGATGATGACCATGTCATCGAAATGTACATAAGGGTAATGTAGTAAACATAACTTACATTTTAGTTGTTTAGTTATTGTTTTTGTTCCTTGTTTTGTGGTTCGGGTTTTATTTAAATCAGTTTGGGATTCAGGTGAGAACTGTCACATGAGACACCAGCATACCTTCCGGCAGAAAAGTCGGACATTTATAACCAATCTGAATGAATTTTATTTCTCTGTATTCTTGACTTCCTTCTGAGCATACAAATCATCATACAAATAGTCATCCTGATAATTGTTCTTCTATAAAGGCTCAGTCCGTTTCGTTTACTTCTGCATCTATCTAGATATTGCCAAATGTCTTTTCCGATAACCCCAACCGATCTTGCAACTTCTGTCTAAGTATGCTGTTCCTCAACAAAAACAAAACTCACTTCATTTTCATTGTTTTGTTCAGATTGTGAGTATTATTCATAATTTTCTTATCGGGATAAATAAAATGTTGTGCAAGACTTAAAAAACAAAGGAGAAACTCTGTAACGCTAGCAGAAATTACCTAACAGTTTTAATAACTGATGTTTAAACATGTTTTTTTAAGCCTGTCTGAGATAAGAACCAAAAATTTTGTTTTGGTATGCCAATTTTTGTCCAGAAGTTTATTGTACTAAATTTATGGTTCAATTCGTTTATTTTAATATATTATTTCATAGTAGTAAAAAATTTAATATGTAAATAAGTATGATGAATTACGGTTTAAAGGCCACAAAATGAAAATGATCTCGCTAAAAGAAAAATGTAACAATCTCACTCATTTTAACAATGTATTCTATTATCCGGTTTTGTCATCTGTATTTTGAGATAACCTGGATTTATTTTTACATTGTATCCTCAAATCTTTAATATTGTCTCTAAAAATACACTATGTACAGAATAATGTTATAAACAAATGAAAGCTCTACTACTTTAAAACCAAATATTATGTGATAATAGCCGTTAGCAAACATCTTTCCCAGGTAAAAAGTTATTAAAATATGTGTTTTTATGTTGCAAATGTCAGTCAGTTTATTGTTGTGCTTTACATTGTTTGAAATTAGTCAGTATGCCCACAAAAGCTGAGAAGTTAAAAATCCGTTAATTTCTCAACAGATAAAAGTAGCTTATTTACCACTTTATATACAGGGTGATTCAGAAATATGCGGCGATGTCTCGGCAGCTAAAACTAAAAATAAGAAAATATGTTCATTTAAACATAGGCCCGAAAACGCTTCGTTTTCCAGATATCCGGCATTTAGTTTTACAAAATAATTTATATCAAGAGAAATATTTGACTGAGTTCAAACTTGGCATGAAGTTTAACGTAACAACGATCTATCTCGATAAAAATAAGCGATTATATCCAATCGAGCGTTTCAAAATGGTGGTTATTTGAAAATTTCAAACAAAAATTACTCAAAAACCGTTCATTTTAAGGAAAAATTCCAAGACACTTTTTAACTTCCCGCTAAGAAAATTGAAAATTTTCTAAAATTGGGAAGTTATTGGTTTCATCCCGTTTTTCGAAAATCGAGTATTCATCAGATCTCGACGTTTTGAGGTCCTAGGAATCTTCCCTGACCACTCCTGAGAGAGTGTCACCCTGTCTGTATGTATGTAAGTATGTGACCCGCTTATAACTTTTGAACGGCTTAACCGATCTTAACCGATTGGATCCTACCAAACGGCGTTCTAAAGAGTTCCATCAAACTTAAATTTCCTGAAAATTTCAACTATTTCGGACCGGTAGGTTCTGAGAAATTTCGAAAAAACTAAGAAATAAAATTTTTTCAAATCAGGTTTTTTTGGAATAACTTTTAAACGGCTTTACCAATCAATTCCAAAATCTAATCAGCTTTTAACCTTGAAAAGCGACGTCGATTGCTACCAGTCCGGTCAAAATCGGTTAATTCGTTCGTGAGATCAGAAAAATTTTTGTTGTCGATTCTTTCAATGGACTCGAAAAACTGCATCGATTGCCGCAAATCGCATAAAAATCGGTTGATTCATTCACGAGATATCGTGAACAAAAGAAAATAAAAAAAGTGTTTTTCCTCAATTTCTCCGAAACTTTTCATCTGAAAAATTTTTGTTGTTGATTCTTTCAATGGACTTAGAAAACTGCATCGATTGCCGCAAATCGCATAAAAATCGGTTGATTCATTCAAAAGTTATGGCAGTTCAAAATTTCCAAAAATAGTGTTTGTTGTAATTAAACTTAGCGGGAAGTTACATGGATAGCCTTTAGGGTCAACCATTTTCCAAATTTTTTTTAGTCCTTTTGATTCCCTATCGGTTGATCTCATTGTCAAAACAATTGGTTGAAGGATAGCAGTTAAGTTATGTGTAATAATTGGTTTATTCAATCCGGCATCCTCTGTACCAACCAGTAAACACAACATTATTGTATGTACGTATGCTGATATTATCTTTAACTTAAATTACTCAAAAAACCGTACATGTTAATAAAAAATGTCAAGATACCTTTTGTGTAGTCCTTTTGATTCCCTATCGGATAGTGTAACTTTCAAAACAATCGGATGAAGGATAATAGTTAACTTAAAGATAATAACAGCATGTACATACAGTATATTGTTGTGTTTACTATGTTGGTATAGGATGCCGGGTTGAATAAACCAATTATTACACATAACTTAGCTATTATCCTTCATCCGATTGTTTTGACAGTTTCACATCTGATAGGGAATCAAAAACTTTTTTTTTTTTTTTTTTTTGTTAAAATTTACGGTTTTGAGTAATTTAGGTTTTAAATTTTCAAACAGCCGCTATTTTTAAACACACAATTGGTTATAATCGCTTATTTTTCTTGCGATAGATCATCGTTAGGTTAAACTTCTTGCCAAGTTTGAACTCAATCAGTCAAACATTTCTGTAGATATGAATTATTTTGTAAAAAAAACAAAATGGCGGAAATCTGGGAAACAAATCATTTTCAGGCCTATGTTTGTATGAACTTTTTTCTTATTTTTAGCTATAGAATGAGCTACTGAGACATCAATCACCCAGTATAGTTATATTACAAGTATTCACAATCAACGGGTAATCAGCAGGTGTTGTTTAACAGGTAAACGTAATAATAAATAATGGGTTAATCCACATCAAAGTACACATTTGAGGCAGAAAAAATGGAAAAATTACAAACATATTAATTTTAAATTAATAGATCATATCTTTATTATAGTTTAAGCTTGGGATGCTGTTCATGAAAACTGCTTGGCAAACTACTGAATATCAGCATACATCAAAACCATGGAGTGTTTATAATGCTTCACATGCTTGTAGAATATGTTTTGTACTACTTTTGCTAGACTTTCTGTTTGGTCACTGCATTCATTTATATTCAACAGAATATTTTTTATTAATTCTTATGGAAAAGTGTTTCTATCATCATGAAAAGAAAATTGAATTTGGTTATTGAACATCTACCATCCTTCTTTCTTAAACGTGACAATTCATTTCATTTACAGGCAAAATGAAAATCCTATTTGAAAAAGAACTATTGAAGAATCCTTGACTTTTCATAACTGATTACTGAAACATCTGCGACTGGAAATTGTTTCCTCTAGCCTAAGATCACTCTTGTAAATTTCCTATAATATTTAACATTTAACAAAACATTCCTTCATAGTACCTTTCTATTATTTTTATGGATCCGCCCGCTTGGTGTATGAAATGCTTATCCTCTTGAAAAGTCTGTATTCGGTGCAAATTTTTCTTGCTTGCAGGGCTCATTTTTGTATATTTTGTACACCGACAGATAAACAAATTTAATAGTGACCGTGGATCCCAAATGTTGTAATATTGAATTTTAAGCCTATTGTTTCCTAATCCGTGCATGCAGAAGGGGATTTGATTGGTCCCTAAAATATCGAAGCTGGTATAGAGTATAAATAATCACTATATTTTTAACAATTACATATTTTATAACGCATCGTTTATAAAAACAATAATTGTTTTAAAAGTTGGTCAAATGTATTTTTGGGGGAAAATCTAGAAGGGGAAATGTGGAAAAGAAACAGATTAATTTATTTGACTTGATCTACGTACAATATCGGCCAAGATTTCAGTGAAACTATTAAATTGGCTGGTATATCAGAGTGAATATATCATTTTGTAATTTATAGTATTTATCCTTTAAAATAGTACCAGAAAGAACTTTTTGTTTGTAGCCATACTTTTTAGGGCAGTATTATTAGGTGTCATATGCTCACAAACATTAGTTCCTTCATAAATGATTTAAAAGCATGCATTTTGCTTTTTTAAGAAATATTTCCGTTTAGGATACGCCATACTTTACTTTTTTCTGTTATTGTCACAAATACACAACTTCATTGATATGAGTTTGTATCGTCATAAAACAAATACGAATTTCTATTTCTTTTTGACCATTCAATCAAATATAAATGTACATTGGCGAGTGAGAATTTTGACCTTAAAAGCAACATAATAAAATGCTTTACTCTTTTCCTAAAAAATCCAACCAAGCCACATTTTTTTAAGATTGATAAATATGCAGTTTATTTATCTAGCTCTGATTAATGTCATGTTTTATTTTCTTTGTGTCTTTAAATTGTTTGCACTTACAGTTTACCATTTACTATGTATTTGTTTTATTGTTCTTGTTTATGCTTGTTCTATTGGTGTGTGCTGTTGTAATGGGATTGCATGGGAGTGAATTATAACATAGCCTGACTGCAGGTAATGAGGTTTTTATCTTCATGCCTCTCAGTTAATTTACACTTGTACAGTAAAATAAGTATGAAATATATATACATCTAAGGGCCAGTTTACAAAAAAACAAACATATATATAATAATAGTATTGTTAACAGCAGGTGTTATTAACAATGTAATTAACAAATTATTAAGTCACCGCCTAAAATTCTTTTTAAATATTAGTTACTAACATTTTTCAGATAACAAATTGTTACCAACATCGTCGATAACATTTTTTTTTTTTCACATCCCATTACTAGGCAGTCTAGATGAAAAGACGTTGAAAACACAAGTTATTAAAAATGGTGCTACGAGAAAATAGAGAATCGTAACATTGTTTATATGTTACTATTTATCATTTCTAGGTTCTGTATAGAACTATAGTTAGTCTGTCTGTATATTACAATTTATAGTGTTATTATAAATATTTCATTTCTGTCATTTCACAATGACAAAGCGGAGATCTAGAAAATTTTAACAAAATGATTGGAGAAGCTGCAGCAATGGCTATTTCTTGTTTTTAATAATGAATTGATATCCGTTGTAAAATACACGAAATTACCTTTAAGTCAATACTGTTTTGATTTAATTTTATAAAGTTATTAATATTTTGCATAGTTTTTTTATGTCTAAATGTTACCAAAATTTCATGCATGATTCGTGGGGAAAATCACTTTCTTTGTTAATTGTATTTTGCTTATAATATTGTTGCTACCTTTCTCGTGTAAACTGGCTGTAAACAAAACACTCATTCTTGGCTATTTTTAGATTTGTCAACTTCCCTCCCTCCCAGTGTTATCACATTATTATTAATATTGTGTAATCCTTCTAAACAATTGTTATGACATCCTGTAATCAATCATGTACACGAGTAGCAATATATTTTTTTAAACCGTTATACTGGAATTTGTAAATAAACCAACTCTTTATTTCATATTCAGGTAATTTAAAAAAAATTTAATTTGTTTCGGAATAATAATAATAATTAATTGCTAGAGACAAGCAATTGAGGTAGGAGTTAAAAGACAATGTTTTATTGTGTTTATTTGGGATATTAACGTATTTACTTTTTAATCTAAAGTTTCCTATTATTCTTAAAATCCTTGAATAAATTACTAAACTTTATAGGCCAGCTATCCATCAAGTGATGGAGCATTATTCAGTAGACTGAAAGTAGATTTCTTTCCTTATCATAATTTATTGTAATTTACTTCATAACAATCTCAGCTTTATAGTAAAGAAAAGTTTGTTCATTGCGGGATTAGCTGAGAGTATGACCTTGAAAGAGCCAATCAGATCAGTACTGTGATGCAAGCTTATCGATTATTATTGATCGATTATTGACTCGGTATTAATCCACGGGTGATATGAATAAAACAAAGTAACTTCTCTCGAGGAGTTATTCACTGTTACAGTACTTTCTGATGTATTTGTTAGTCAACCGATTATTGACTCGGTATTAATCCACGGGTGATATGAATAAAACAAAGTAACTTCTCTCGAGGAGTTATTTCACTGTTACAGTACTTTGTGATGTATTCGTTAGTCAACCGATTATTGACTCGATATTAATCCACGGGTGATATGAATAAAACAAAGTAACATCTCTCGAGGAGTTATTTCACTGTTACAGTACTTTCTGATGTATTCGTTAGTCAACCGATTATTGACTCGATATTAATCCACGGGTGATATGAATAAAACAAAGTAACTTTTCTCGAGGAGTTATTTCACTGTTACAGTACTTTCTGGTGTATTTGTTAGTCAACCGATTATTGACTCGATATTAATCCACGGGTGATATGAATAAAACAAAGTAACTTCTCTCGAGGAGTTATTTCACTGTTACAGTACTTTCTGGTGTATTCGTTAGTCAACCGATTATTGACTCGATATTAATCCACGGGTGATATGAATAAAACAAAGTAACTTCTCTCGAGGAGTTATTTCACTGTTACAGTACTTTCTGATGTATTCGTTAGTCAACCGATTATTGATTCTATATTAATCCACGGGTAATATGAATAAAACAAAGTAACTTCTCTCGAGGAGTTATTTCACTGTTACAGTACTTTCTGTTGTATTCGGTAGTCAACCGATTATTGACTCGATATTAATCCACGGGTGATATGAATAAAACAAAGTAACATCTCTCGAGGAGTTATTTCACTGCTACAGTACTTTCTGATGTATTTGTTAGTCAACCGATTATTGACTCGATATTAATGCACAAGTGATATGAATAAAACAAAGTAACTTCTCTTGAAGAGTTATTTCACTGTTACAGTACTTTCTGAAAAGCAGTGGAATAAAAATATTCTCTTATTGTTTATTTTCGCCATACCGACTATTGTTTTTTAAGCACAACTAAAAACTTACCGTCCAATAGTCAAATTGCAGCATCCAGTGACGGCCGTTTCGGCTATTCAGCCATTATCAAGTTTAGGATAATGTCCTTCGTCAATAGTTAATTATAAAATTAAAAACACAATACATGAAACATACTGACACACACGAGTGTACAATTACACGCTCGCACATTTTTATATACATCTAGTGGGCCCACTGTCTACTAACAGACTGCTGGTGTTACGTCTGCGTATGGTTCTTATCTACATTTGTATTTGCAATGTCCATCACTATATCAAACAACGGGTTGGCATCGAATATTCGTTTTTCATTTAATAACGTCCCATAATCCGTTTTGAAGGCTCTGAAAATCTCATACTGTTCTAAGGCATTCATGAGTTTACCTTTGTTACATTTATGTAATACGGTTAAACATTTATCGATGACGTCATAATTATGTTTAGTTTCTATTATATACTCGGCAAACTTTGATTCTATTTTAGGAGGTTGTGCAGATTCTATTGCGCGGGGAAGGTGCTCTCTGAATCTCTTCCCTGTTTCACCAATGTATTTCATGGGGCAATCAGCACATGATATTTGGTAAACTCCTGAGCCCTCAAGTTTATCATGGTTGTTTGTGTTTAATCTTAATATGTGTGACAAACTATTTTTTGTACTATATGAGGCGATGTAACCTTGTTTTCTGAAAATGTTTCCTATTATGTTATGGAACCTATGGTTGTATGGTGTTGATATGTATTTATTGTCAGTTTTTTTTTTTTTTTTTTAAGATAAGAACCATACGCTTACGTAACACCGGCAGTCCGTTAGTAGACAGTGGACCTACTAGATGTATATAAAAAATGTGCGAGCGTGTAATTGTACATTCTTGTGTGTCAGTGTGTTTCATGTATTCATGTATTGTGTTTTTATTTTTATAATTAACTATTGACGAAGGACATTGTCCTAAACTTGATAATGGCTGAATAGCCGAAACGGCCGTCGTTGGACGCTGCAAAAATATTTTCTTGCATGAATTAAGAACTCGGTGTGTCCGGAAAAATCTAGTTGTTGCTAGTACATACTTGGGCAAGTAAATACCTTTTGTCCAAGCCACAAAAATCCTGTAGAGAGAGGCTTGATTTTAACTTCATCCGTCTACCTATTTAGTTTTAAAGTGAGATTGAATGTGAAAAGAAGTTTGACAGAGAGTTGTTCGTAAAAATGTTAAGTAAATGTGCAGTTATGTTAGGAAGTCTAAAGTTCTGGAAGTGGTAACAGCAGAAAAAGCCTGCTAAATATTACAGAGTAGCATCTGACCAACTGTTGAACATGCTAGATAATATAAAGATGATTTTATTATTAGTTATTCGGACATTTGCCATCATTTGTGTGATATAAAATCAATACACAACGTTTTGGAAATATAAATCAACTCCTATCATCAAATGACTAACAGCTAAGGGAACATAAACCTAGAAGTCTAGGCCTATGTAAAGAAAACATGTAAAGTAAAATATACCACTAACCTTAACCATCTACATAGTACATCTCAGAGCTGAAACTTAGAAGTCAAAAAAAAAACACAATAATACAAACACAGAAAAGCACAAACACAAACCTGAAGGCAAACCACATGTTTACAGGCAAACAACTTGTAGCCTAGACCTCTAAGTTTATGTTCCCTTAGTTGCTAGCCTCTTGATAGCGGGAGTTGATTTATATTCCCGATTCTTTGTGTATTGGTTTTTTAACACACAAATGTGCGAATAAATAATAAAATTGAACATTCGTCATTAATAAATATAACTTCAAGCAGAGAATAAAGACGATTGTTAAGGAAAGACATCTACACCATGAAGAAAGAAATCATTTTATTATTCTCGGCTCCAAACAATTATTCTAGTACAACAGATGAAATTAAAGAAATTGCGGATTGAAAAAGAAGAGAATTTATTAGAAAATTTAAAAAAATATTGTTTTTAAAAACATCACCTCAAGCAGAAAAAGTTATGAGTACTGAACAGTATATTGTTTTCCAGTTACTGTAAATAAAGGTTGATGCACTTAACCTCCTTTTGCTTTTGAAACAATAAGTATATGAAAACAAAAGGGCAAACACAATTTTGTTTAGAAACTGCAGCATGTTTTGCCATTGCTCTGTCCTACATGGCATCTGCTTACTTCGTTTTCAGCCTGCTTTATTGGAGCTTCTTGATTCGGATCATTTTCATCAACACCTTCAAAATTAAAAACTTTGTTCGAAACAGAACACGAAACTATTATTTTTAGACTTCAAGCCGTTTTTTCCAAGCAATAAGGATCACTTTTTTATCTGTCCAAATACACTCTTAATCACAACTCTTTCTCTGGAGTACCTTTAATCAATTTGTCTTTGTATTATGCCGTTAGAGGGCTTGAATATAGTGATTAGTCATGGAAAATCCTGTAACCTGAATCTACTAGGAATACCTCTTACTGGATTATTCCTACAAATTCATGCATCCTGGACACTTCTGGGCCATTCAGCGCGGATGCTAGTAAATCTTTCCACACCGCAAATCGACTGAATGTTCATTCAGCCTTATTAATCGCCTTATTAATTTCATTATGGGTACAGGTCTATGGCACCAATTACTGTTAGCAACAAAAAGCCTTCACTTCATTCATTTTTCTTGCTGCGCATAAATATCAGTGAGTGAGTGGGTTTTCGATTTTATATATATATATAGATTACACACTGTGATATATATGTATAAAGCTTCTTTAGGCGCACCAAGCAATTTTTGGATGAGCTAAAATATACGAACTCGCGAGGCGCTTTGCGTTTTTGACTACGTCCATGATTCTTCTTCTTCATTGGATTACACACGTACTAATATAAACTAGAAGTTCAATGTAACAGCTGACGAAATAAAATAGGCAGTGGTAAGTTCAAAACCTTAAATTCAATAGGTGTGTGGGTATAGTCGCATCACTCTGCCGAAGAAATGGACATTGTGCTCTCTCATTTTGTAAGTTGTGTTAAATTAGTGTACTTGGTGATACCTCTAAAATGGACATAGTGCTTTCTCATTTTTTGAAAATGTATAAACTTGCTAAGATAAAGATAATGATCACATTATTTCGGATTAAACCAATATAACCAACGATTTATATATTCATGACAGTCTTCAGTTCTGTCAGCAGTCCCACAACTGTTTTCTTTCTCTTTCTTTTTTTTTTTTTTATTTTGTGTGTATAGTTCTATCATTAGATTCTTTCTACTTATTAACATAGTTTATATATTTCAATTACTCACTTCTAGCTGTAAGAAGGCTTTTTTATGTATAATATTTCTATTATTAGATTGTTTCTACATACTGATATTCGATTACACACTGCTAGCTATATATAAAGGCTTTTTTATGTATAATATTTGTATCATTAGATTCTTTCTACTTACTAACATAGTGTATATATTTCAATTACTCCCTCCTAGCTACAGTTGGATCAACCATTTTTGGCACTTGATAGCCTGGCTTTGAGGCTGTTAGCACAGCGTAGTAAAACCCATCCAGAGGCTCCAGTCCTGTGTAAAGCTTATTTGACCACTTAATTGAGAACTGAGTAAGTTTATGATGGGGGTTAAAAACTAGATTTTCACGCAATATCCCAAGTGAGAAGAACGAGTGATCCAACTGTATTAATGATGGCTTCTTGTATATAATATTTCTATCTTTATATTGTTTCTAGATACTGACATAGATTATATAGATTACTCGCTTACTAGCTATATATAATGCTGCTTTTTAAATGTAACATTTTTATCATTACATTGTGTCTGCAGAGTGTTTCACGAAGTTCATACAGCATCCTCATAACTAAAATAAAGAAAAAGTTCATAAAAACACGTATTTGATAAAACACTTCATTTCCAAACAATCCACCATTTTTACTTTTAGAACAAAAAATTGTAACTTTAAAAGTAGAGAAGTTATTGATTGAGTATGAAGTTTTAGCAAACACAAAGATTTTGTTTTGTAAAATAACAACACAAAATGTATAAGAGATTTAACTGTGAGAATATCTCGGGTCTCAGGCTAAATTTGGGTGTTGTAGACAATTATCAAGAAATTATACTTTTTTCCTGTAAAGCTAATGGTTTTCTATAATACGTTACATGATTTAAATGTCCACCATTTCGAAAACATACAAAATAAAGATTTGGTTTTCAGTACATTTTTTTGTAAATAATTCATAAAAAATGTAAATACCAAAGATGAACCCAATATCTTATTTACTTCTGAAGTTATAATTCATTTTTATATAAAAAATGGGGATTATTTGAAAAAAGGGTTTTAAGAGCAATGTTGGTAATTTTTTTTATTTATTATCGCAAGTAATTAGGTTAAAGCGTACAGGAAATCTTTGTAAAACACCCTGTATATTTTGATTATTTAGTTGTTAGTCGTTTTTGAAGTCTTTTATTTATTATTTTTAAGGTTTTTATGTTTTTATCATGCTCATATTTCACGCTCAACATAAAATTAAAAAATTGGGTGTGCGTCGGACCACACGGTGGAAGTTATACTTCTTT
>JAGFPH010000655.1:136126-152842 GCA_018207615.1 Philaenus spumarius
TTAGTAGTGTTAAAACCCTCTGAGGATGATGACCATGTCATCGAAATGTACATAAGGGTAACATATTAAACATAACTTACAATTTAGTTATTGTTTTTGTTCCTTGTTTTGTGGTTCGGGGTTTTTATTTAAATCAGTGTGATTTTGTCGCCACAGTGCTCTTTTATTTGTTTAATTTCCTGACTCCACTAGAATGCGTAAGCATAATAAGACAAAATAAGGAGATGCGAGGAAGAACTGTAGCTCAGGTAAAAGTGTTAAATCTCAAGTGTAACAATTTTTGTTGTTTGCACATCAAAAACATCATAATACCAAGTATCATAATCTATATACTGGAACTTATGCAATTACATAAAGTGATGCATAAAATATAAGAGGTAGTTTTATTTTAAACTTTAAATGTTTAAAACAGGCTCTTTGTATAAAGCTGTTTACATTTCATGAAATTCAATATTAGTAAAGCATATTTAACAAAATATAAGTGGTAATTTTTGTATGTTTGCACTTGACTTTTTTTAAATTGATTGTATTTATATTTTATTTTAAACGTAAGTTTAGATTTTGTATAATAATTCTAAGTGAAATACAAAAACATGACTTGTACAGTTTTGTGTTTAAATCAATATTTCCTCTCTTGTCAGAATAAATTTTCTGCTTAGAATTGGTCACGGCAGTTTTTGTATTTCCTTATTTTATTAACAAATTTTGCTCATTTACCAACAAAAATACTCTTAAAAATTAATATTTCACTGCACACAAATTACTTTGAATTCACTGCACAACACACATCTTTACTTAATTTCCTATAACGACCATACTTCTACAGTGGTACAGAAATAATACCATCTAGTGTATTAGTAAAAAGTTGAGTCAGGGAATGACAAGTCAAAAAGGGAATCGGAGGCACACGAGCAGGTAACATACAGTAAACATGCAGGCGCCTGATCAACGAGTATCGTCAGTGCCGTAGTTATCTAATCCTTTTCAGTCACATTAACTGTTCAGCGTGCATTTTTTAAACACTTTTAATAACTAACATTTTTAAAGTTGGCTTATTTAGTGATTGTCTTAGTAAAAAAAATATTTATTTTACAAATTATTTAAAATTTTGTTCATTTACCGAAAAAAATGCTTTTTACTCATAAACCAACAACTATACGACTTTAAACGTCAAAACATTTTTTAAACCACATATTTTGTTGTTTATATTGTCGCTTTTTTCAATGTTCTATCTTAAACGGTTCTCAAGTTATACGGCTCCCCCTGCTTTTTATGATGTCGACTACGCTGGGGGCGACGACAATGGCTTTTCAAGATCACTATAGTGCCTATAACAATAATCAGAAATAAAATGAAGTCTGGATTTGCATGAATGATCAACCCCCTTCAGATCCTGGTCTATTTGTTCTCTAGTATAACGGCGTTCCGTCTAATGTTACAACACTCTGTTAGTTGAGTTCCTTATAATAATGTGTAACCTACAGTATGCCATTTACCTTTTGAAACTTTAAATTATCCCTCATCCTTTACCTCAAAGAAACTTTTCACTTTTTCTTTACCCTTTTCTTTCTGTGTAAGAAAATATTGTTAGATATTATTGTTAGTTGACTTTATAAAATGATGTAATTATGAATAAATGGACTATACAATTTTAATTAGTAGCCTGACTATGGCTAAAGGCTGCCCTATACGCATAGATCTGTATGACACACATGTATCTACCAACAAAATAGACTTCGTCCCTAAACACTCAAATATGTTGGAAACGATTACTTCCTGTAAGATGTCTTAACCAACATTAATCGGAACTACATTATAGGAAATGCTCGATAGACTTGTTTGTACATACAAGTCAGCCAACAAGTTAGAGTACTGTAAATTGTTTGTACAAACTTATAACCGGCGTTTTGCACGAAACAACATGTGTCACCACTACACGCATGAAATATGTTGGCTCCAATTTGTCTGCGCAAACAGTTTTCTATGTTTAGGCGCATTATCTGTGTGGCAAACTTGCATGCACAAGCATGTCCCTGTGAATCAACAGGGGTTTGATTTCACTTGGTTTTGTGTGCTCATAACCTAGTGTGTCGTATCCGTGGCTAGTCGTGTCCTTCTTTATCCAACTGATACTAAAAGTCTTGTACTTTTGATTTACATTTGTCATTTTTTTAGTAATTTATTTTTATTGTCATACTATTCTTTTCATTATTCTATTAACATGTGTGATACACGAAATTACTCTAAAACATTTTGACAAAAATGTATAGAACTCTATAAAACACACCCCTGTCAGTGAAAAGTCAAGTCGAAAGATTATAGTACCGGTAATAGAAATTTAATGAACGAGGCATCACGCTGGCGCGAATAGAGATCTTGCAATAAGAAAAATTAATTCATTAAGATCAGCATTCAGAAGAGAGCTGAAGAAAGTTCTCGATTCAAAGCGCAGTGGAATTTCTGCAGACAACGTGTACTACCCACGCTAATTTGCTAATTTTTCCGATTTAAATTATGTATTACTACTACGGCAGCACTAACTTTTTGATGTGACATTATGAATGGTTGGCACAACACTATTTTATGTCTGTTTGTAATAGTTTAGGGCTGTTATTTGTATGAGCCAACATTCAGCGCTTTCAGTTATGTGTGGACAAAAGTAACAGCCCTAAACACTAGGATTTGTATGCGCAAATAGAGGAAAGTACCAAGTTGTTACTAATTTGTTCAAATGTCTGGAAGCATTACATGTTGACAGAGTTGTCGCTGCAATTCTACACCATGTAATGCCCCTACACACTAATTTTTGTTGGCATAAAATTGTCCATTGAAACAAGTTGTAGCACAAATCCTATCGTTTGGTGTACAACGATATGTTGACACATACAAATTGGCACGTCTATGGCCTGCTTAACAACAAAACACTTGTAGCTAATATATGTAAAACTGATTTTACTAGGATTAATAATTAACTTAATACAGATTTTCATTAGAAACCGACTGTAGGCCTACGCAAATTATATTAAAAACTAAACGAGTTCCAATAATTTATTGCAATCCTCAATACACGTGAGTATAAATTTGGGATCAATCTTTTTACTCAGTTATGCTATAACAGCCTGACAGATCGGATTCATATTTTGAATACAAATGTAGAGCATATTCTTTATTAAATTATTTTTGGCTATAAAAATGTATGTGAAATTCCATCCATTGTTGATGTGTCATAGTTGTGTAAAGTGTTTGTAAAGAGTTGCGTAAAGTGTTGTAAGTATGGATTCCTCAAGCATTGCTGATCGATTTAACAGTGTAACTCCTTCCGACACATACCATTGAAATCGTTGAAAATCATGCATCCGTACATTATTAAAAAGATCGACTTTATTAAAACTAAATATGGTTCTAACATAATGTTTGATTTTGATTCGGAAAACGGTGAGGCTCAAAAGTCTGATATTCTGATCAATTTTTTAGGCTGAACTAGAACATCTTACCGGAAAGAAATTGACTAGCCTATAACACACCATGTAGGACAAACGGTTAACTTGAAAATAACTGATTAATTTCAGAAAAGAGGGGAGACAATGATAGTATGGGTTGATTGTCACCAAGAGGAGCGTGGTTGGGGCTCCTCTTCAAAGGTAAAAAGTAATTACCTTTGCTCTTTTTAATGTAGTAACGTTTTTTTAGGTTTATACATTTTGATGAAAATTTTTTGTAGGGAATGTTTTAGTAAACTAGGTTTTGGTGCAAATTTTGATTTAAAATTAGCTGAATTCTCTACTAACAGTGTCAAAGCAGATGAACTATTGTGTAGTATTTGTGATTTGAATAATTGGTGCGATAAATGCGTTGTAAAAATCCTTTATTCAAAATATATGAATTTTCCAATTACTTACACTGCAATCACAATAAGGAAATACATACTTTAAGACTATTGAGTCCTAATCTTTGTAAACTTAACATTTCCGAAAAACAAAAAATATAAGACAGTGTATGTATGTGTTAAGGTACTGCTACTGCTGATTGCTGAATTATGGCTAACCAAAGTGTAAGTACCAATTTTAACTATTATTATTTATTGTTTTAAGTATCGATTTGATGATAAAAAAAGGAATTTTGTTTAACTAGTAAATTTTAATTAATTTTGGTTTTATTGTTATTTAGAAGAGAAAATTTTCTTCTTCTTCATTAGAGTCGGAGATATCACTTTCAGAGGTCCTTTATCAGAGAGAATGGCTTCAATTCAATTTCGGAATCTAGATTCTAGAAGAAGAAGAAGTTTTGAAGTTCTTTGTCGCCCTCCTTGGCGCTTGGCCCACTCTTCTACAGACTTCCAATTTGGTGATGTTTATGATGAACAAGGGTACCATCATAAAATATGCACAAGGTTTACCGAGGAATTGTACACTGTTTCCGATCAGGATTCATATGCCTACGAAGATTATGGGTAGACTACATGTGTGCTTAGAGATTATAAATATATAAAATATTGGTGGGAAGAGAAATAAAATAAAATTTAATGTAATGTTGTGTGAATATGGAAATAAATTATATTTTGTCTGTATCATCTTTTATTCACCCTATAAACCCTTTGATTGTATGAAAACCAAAAAGTGGCATATCTTATGCTTCCTTTTTTAACTTATGCTTTAAAATATACAGTACATGTATAAGGATTAATTTAAACATCAAAGCCTATTTTTATCAATAAAATCCAAAAGGAGAATATCTTATATATACCAGGAAATAAGTAGTTTATTTGAGTGAAATGTTATTTAACATGTATTTTGTTACACAAGTGAAGTTTTACAGAGTATTTTATTAATACTTTTTACATTTTGTGTTGTTTTATAAGCGCTGGTTAAAAATATTGTTCTAAAATATACGAATGTTTCCGAAGCTACACGAATGGGTATCTCTTCTTTAAATTTGTATAAATGAAAATATATTGGTAATAAAAGGTTGCATTCATATTCATTTTATAATCCTAAATATTTAAAAGACTTTCTTATTCGTTTCTATTCATCTTGGCAGTAATACAGAATATTTTTCTTAACACAAATATTACTAACGTGAATGATCGCGTACGGTGGAAAAGATAGATTGGTAGTACAATATTGCATTGCAGTACAGCTGCCAACTGAAGCATCCGGGAAGAGTATGGGTGTCGTAATTATTGAGTAATGTAAGAGTTTGTGTGAAGGTATGGGAGGGGTGGAACATCTTAAAAAGCTCCGCTCAGTTTTTAGAAGTAACATACGAAAACCAAGGTGGATTAGACAGTGTCGCGACCCCTGAAGGGTTCAAATGTTCCGCAATCCCAATACGTTTGTAACCGAAAATATAAAAACTTGAACCTCGCAGGATAGGTTATGAGGCAAGGTAATTGTGATCACTATGTAAGTAATGTTAAATCTATATACGCAATGACAACTACAGTTAAATTCTACGTGACTACAAAGACATACGTGGACGTACTGAATATCTAATGGATATATCTGTTATTCAACATTCCGTAACTACGCTAGATTTATTGTATCGAAATGTTAGGCAGTCGGCAAATATCGTTTCCTTGACGATACTTTCAACGACTGCCTTATTGCTTGTCAAAGCCTACATTTTCCTACAGATACTGTTTGAGCTATAATGAAAGATGGTGGTTAAATAACTACCTTGGCAAAATCTATTTAATGAGTAAATAATTTAATTAAATAAAACGGTAACAAATTCTCGCAGTGTGGTTTTCTGTAGAGAAACGCTTTTCAATGTCAAAGTAGTATTGCAAGAAATTCTATTTAAAAATGTTATTAATAACTGTTGTATCTGGTTTTTAAATAAACTTCAAATAAGGAACGTTTCGCCAGTTTTTCTCTCCAAAATCCTTAATCCGCCAAAATGAAATTTAATTTTAATAAACGGAAATATTATAAAACCTTATGTTCACCGTCTCATATGGTGTACTCTACGAAGATAACTCTACAAACCTTATTATTTTTAAAATGTTAAGTTGTAGTACATTAAGCCACAACTGTTTATATGTTATATTTATTATTAATTTATATATTTTTGTAAGGGTCTTCATTCTGAGGTCAGAACTAACAGTTATCGAAATACTCGATAACGGTATATCTAAAATATATTTTCAGTTCTAATTTTAAATTATGAGAATGTCCATTTTGATAGCTGTCATGTCAAACAAGCTTTCTGACATCAAAATCGACTTTACTCATTCTACTCAGTATCTGAGCTCCGAGTTCATCATTTTAAAAGACAATTTCATGAGCAGCGCTGCTTGTTGCGAATAATTTAGAACTTGGGACTTCAAAAGCTCTCATACAATATTGTATTGGATGGCGCATCTAGACGGTTTTTAATCAATGCCTGTACATTGTAACGGAATTGTAGTGTACAATCTGTCCTCTGTAGGTCATGTGGCCTTTTTTTGTTCAAGTTCAAGTTGTAATCAGTTGTTTTTCATAAGTTTGAAATATTTGAATTTTGACAGATGCAGTCAACATGAATTGTGCTTTAAAAAATAACTCAGATATTACAAATTGTGATGTTGTTGAAAATTTGTTTGGCGTATATTTATTGTATTGTTTAAATCCTAAATATAAAGGGAGAACTTACATAGGATATACAGTAAATCCTAACAGAAGAATTGGGCAACATAATAAAGGGCAAAAAGCCGGCGGAGCTCGAAGAACAAGTAATCGGGGCCCATGGTAATTGTTAGTCTACCATAAGTTTAAAGTTGGCAATTCTAATAAATGCATTATAATAGCGTTTTATTAACATTTGGGGCGAAATTTTAGAATGCCACTCTTTTTATCACAGATGGTTGCAACCTAAAAATATCTGAACTAAACTAACTTACAGTCTCCTAAAAACCTTACTGTATAGGTGACATTGCCTTCACATCATTCTAGAATTATTTAAAATATAAACAAAATTAATAACAGATACGAATAAACAGTAAAAATTAAAAAAATGTCTAATAACTAGGCCTAGTATATCCTAGGGCGGATTGGAGGGATATAGTGCTTATACCTATGTTAGAAGGTAACTTACTGACAAAGCTAAATGTTTGATCTAGGAGACTAACAATATCAAAAAATAAATGGACCAAAATTAAAATTTTTGTGAATCTCCTAAAGTTTTAGAGAAAGTTGTTTGCCACATTTATATCAATCACACTATATTAGCATTTGTAAATCGGGACATACAATTTGCCAGTATACTACATTATATATTCTGTAATATAAGTAAAACAAATAACATACTGCTACTCAACTTACAAACATTCTAACCTACAATATTTAATGTTTACCTATTTATTTAAAAACAAGATATGCTACTATTGATTTACAGAGTGGACTGAGTACAGTTTAACAACACTGGTTCGAATGTTTTTGAATGTAATGGTGTTGGCTTAGTTGCACCATATTGCAGATCATAAACAATAGACAAAGGCCTGGCAATAATTTGGCGTAACTTTACTATTCGACTCTAGCCTAAAATTTTTGCAGACAACGACGATGTTTTACTTTCTACTGTAAAATGTTGAATACAGGTAAACATACTGTGACTAAATAGGTTAGGTTAGAACCTTTTAGGTATTTTTTTAATTATTATTTTTGCATTTCTGTTAGCTTTAGGTTAGCCTAGAGTCGAATAGTAAAGTTCCGCCAATAATTTAAAATGATTTTACTGTACTAAAATAAAATCAGAGAGAGTAGGCCTACCCTATAAACCATTTTCAATAAGAGAAAAATCGAGGTTATGATAATCACTTTATTTTGCACCATTAATAATAATAGATATTCTTCTTTTTTCTGTTTTTATTAATTTGTTGTTGGTATGATTGACTTTTTATATTTCAAAACTTAATTTACAACATTGTAAAACTTTCTTAAATTCAGTTAGAAACAGGACTTGTACTTGGTCCATACAGTAGTGGCAAGACCCATGTTCAAAACAATTTTATTTTTGAAAAATATATGTGGGTGGTCATGTTTATACCCTACTTATTTACAGTCTTTCTAGAGGCAAAAGAAATAATGCCCCAAAAATACTACATTAAAAATAACTGAACATACAAGCTATTTAAACAAATTTATTTTGGTGACAGAGCAATTTGTAAATATTCACTTCGTGCATACTTTTAATAACTGAATGTCGTCGAACATTATTGATAGATAAATTAATAGTAAGACACCCAAAACCCACTACCTAATCTTTCACCAGTTCTGGTTACCTCATCCAGAAATCTTTAGATATATGTCTATATTATGTAAATAGCATACCGTAACGTTTTTCCATAGGCAAGTGGGTTTTCAATTCTTGGATCTAGAATTATGTATAAATGTTGCAATTTATTTTTAATTTGTAATAATTTACCTGCTTACACGCTTCCTCAGCAAGGAATAATTTAATTAAATTACAAGTGAAAAAAACCTGGACAAGACCGGGATTTGAACCCAGGATTATGGTAAAAGTCCTGGTAGGCTATACAATTTTGTCGCTGTCAATCCATGCATCATTTTGAAACATACACCTGTAACACATTACACACATACATTTTTGTATGGGCAGTGATGATACTACCATAAGGATTGTTATACTTTTGGTCATTAAACAAATCCACCCTATTCATTTGGAGTGTAAAATGTTTTCAGGACTTGAAAGATTTAACATGAAAACACATTCTGTACATACCAAAAAACATAGCCTACTTTCAGTCGACTTTTAGTAACTTTTTGACTGAATACAGGGAAATTTAGTTGTTTTACTCGGAAATGGATAATTAGTGTCATATATATACAGTTTTAATTCAATCTTCCTGTATTTTTCCTTTATAGGTTCTAAAATAAAATTACACCTCCATCAAATTTTATGTCTAGAAAAGTTTTGAGTTAATCTAAATTTACAACTAATTATTAATATATTAAAATTTTCCATAATATAATATAAAAATTAAAGACAATAAATAACTTAATGGATTTAAAGGAACATGATTTTTAAGGTGAAAAACATTGTTGTTCATCACCTGAAGAATATAATGCTCCTGAGATCTAATAAATACAAACAATGAAGCAAATCACAGGACAGCACTGAAGTTAGGTAAACAATTTAATAGAATACCAACGATTATTACAGATGTATAACAACTAAAAGTAATTACTATAGAAATAAAACTTATTTCCAATCTCAAGAGTAGCTCAAATCTCAAAATTACTTAACAAATAAAAACATTAAGATCACCATAAACTTATAGGCTACTTTAACTTGGTATAAATAAAATAAACCACCAATAATATAACAACAGAAAAAAGAAAATAAAGTAACATGATTTTATTATTTAGTTGCTAAGAATTTTTATTGCCATTTAGTTTTCATTGAATTCTTATTTTGCTGACCGCAATAAAAATTTTACTCTGAAATTGTAAGAAGTGTTTTCATGTATGTGTCGTGTGTAAATGTGTATATACACAAATATTTGTGTGCGTTTTTTATTTATGTGTCACATCAACTAATATGTACGTTTGACTCAGGGCTGTGAGGGGCTTCAAACCCCTCTAAGTAAGTGCAGCTGGTTGGTACCCCTATCCAAACGGAGTTAGAGGACCTCACCAACAGGCACAAGATATTTTACTTTGGTGATGATCGTTATGCGTTGTTCATCCCACTTTTAATAATATTCTGGACAAATTCCAACAACAATATTAAAGTTACTAATGTATGCTGCCCTTTACTTTGGTGAGGTAATTATTATGGAATTTATTTATATTTTCAGGGAAATGGTCTTGATAGTGCACGGATTTCCAAATGACATATCTGCTTTAAGAGTAAGTTATACATAATCAACCTGCCTATGACTTGTACCACAGAACATTTAAAAATTTTCCATTACTGTTCAAAGGTAGACAAATTATATTTTACAAAATGCCTTTGGATGATAAAAAAACTATTGTTTTGTGTATCAGTCATTATTTAATTTTCTCCTAAAACTCCCTTTACACACTGCATATGTAAATATGATCTTCATGTAAACATAATTTATATACTGATAATAATCTTACACCGGGTATTGACTAATTAAGATATAGATAACCCATGGTTGTACACTAAGTTTGTTAGTTGACCGAGCGAAGCGAGGTCTCCGTTTTAGCTTGACCGTTAGGCATTTCGTCTGTGTGTCTGTCTCAGGATTACGGCCAAACGCCTTGACCGATTGTCATGATTTTTGCATGAATGTACCTTATTAATAGGCCGAGCCATGTGTATATATATATGGTTTTTTTCATTTTGAACCTTAAATAAAATTAAAATGGCAGCCGCACCGTTTCTCTCAGTGTAAGCTTTTTTCCAAAGCCAATTTGTGGATTAAGCAAAAGTTGAATTTAAAAACTAATAACATTTAGCCAGTAGCAAATTTGATGTTCTACAAAATTGTATTCCTGATGTTTTTTCGTATCTCTATCGGTAAGCTCACAAAATGGCCGCAAACTTCAAATTTGTTAAAAAAGTCCAAGTTTTTGTATTTTAACCATTTTTTTATATGTTTATTCTTTAGATATCTTCATAAAACCTTATAATTTTTATGGAGAGGGAGAGAGCGAGCGCTACATCAGTGTGGCCGCTGTGACTATGAGTGAGTTGTGGAGGGGGAATCGAGATAAGGAGCCCGATTGGCGTTGCGTCGCATTTACTGAGTTGTAGTCCTTTACCAACTACATTATCTTATTCATTTTGTTTCTTTGTTGCACCACACAGTATTTAGAATTGAAGACGAATAAATTGCAAAATAATTTTCACTGGCTAAACCTTCTACTTCATTACTGGCACACTATTTTTAACCTAAGCTCAAAACCACATTTGTTATTTCAATGAGCAAGGTCTACTGTTCACAGAACTACTAGTACTTAGTGGTTAAGCTCCACTTTAATGGATACCTAGTACTACTGAATAAAACAACGTATCCACAAACAAACAAAACATAAGTACTAGAGGCATGAAAGATCCAACAGTCAATCATTTTAGTGATTCAAAAACTCAATGTCGTCTTGATCGCATAAGGAAAAGAGATTAGTTTTTTGGCTGTTTTTTTGTTTTATTTATTTGTACAGTTTTAGTTTTTGTATTCAAATATTCCAATTTTTAACCTGTGTTTTCCAATTGTTATTATTGTTCTGTTTTTTCTTTAACACACAAAAAACATTTTTGGTTATCATCACCTAAAAATAATATGAATCCCCTCAGGAACTGAACCTGGCAGCTTTTAGTTTCCAGCTAAGATCTAGACCAATAGACAAATTTAGATTACCTTTTTTCCAGTACGTCACTGCAATGTCTTTTTTGTCAACGATTACTGCAGTTTCGGGCTGTGAGCCCATCATAAGATCGCATAAGGTTTTATTTGTTTATCGTCCCATACTCGGAGCTTGTTAATGTTTAAAAAGTAATAGTGAATACAGTTCACAAGTACAGATACACAACAAAACACGTTTACAAAGGTTATAAAACACACGATATCGGTTACATGTTAGTCAGTGCACACTCTTCAAGAAACAGTTCGCGACTGGCTAGTTCATTGTTATCTAACTTTCAATCGTCGGTTCCTTTCTTTGCATCTTGATAACACTGTCACATAGGGTATTGGAGGGGAACG
Organism: Philaenus spumarius; assembly: GCA_018207615.1. Taxonomy (NCBI): domain Eukaryota; kingdom Metazoa; phylum Arthropoda; class Insecta; order Hemiptera; family Aphrophoridae; genus Philaenus; species Philaenus spumarius. Next base: position 147,801 of record JAGFPH010000655.1, read on the forward strand.
AGAGTTGTTCATTTAATATATTGTTTAAACGCTTTGTAAATTTCAAACTCCTTCAAGGTGCTCATGTAACGTCCCTTACTGCATCTGTGCAACCTGTCCATATTAGTGTTAATGTTGGAGTAGTATGGCAGTTATCGATGAAGTGTTCAGCATATCTCGATTTCTTAGGTTTTCCTTTGATTGTTGGTAAATGCTCCTTGAATCATTTTTTTGAAAGGGTGTCCCGTTTGGCCGATGTAAAATCTTGGGCAATCATTGCAAGTAATTCTGTATATTCTTGTTTTTTTTTTTCATCCCTTAAATTTATGTTAGGAGGTTTCAGTTTTGACTCAAGCTTGTTGCAAGTCCTAAATGCTTGGTGTTATTTTATTCCCATTTTGTTCTTTAGCGTGTAATTTAATAGCCCACATTGCCGAATTCGCATGATATATTCTTTGTTTTTCGTTCATTCGTTAAATTTAAGGACTTGTTCTTGTGTCTTTTTATGAGTTTTTCAACGATTGAACATCAGTTGGGTTACAGGGTGAATTATTATGTTCGTAAACAGAATGTTAATTCTTGCTATATGACATTGGAGATTGTTGAAGTTAATTATTCTGAGCCATCGCTTGTTGCAAATTTCTTTGATACTTTTTTCAGTCAAAATTTATCTCTTACCAAAAAGTAAGAATTATAAGCCATATTCATTCCTGAATGCAGAGTTGTCTATGTTTCTTTTGCCTGTGCATGGAGAGGGCGTTTCCAAAATTATCAGGAAATTAAAAAATACTACAATGATACTGGATGAAGTTTCTGTGTGACTTTTCAATTGGTGTTCTAATAAACTTGCTATTTATTTGGTTTTAATAAATTCTTCATTTTCTGAAGGTAAACTTCCATCTAGATTCAAATCTGTTAGGATCCTTTCTTTATTTAAAAAGGGTGAAAAATTAGCAATTTTAGCTAACTGTTTAAAACTTCAGTGATAAAGTAAAAACGGTTCTAGTATAATGTGATTCAATGATTTGTTCACAGGCCAACACATATTTCCTTCTTCCATACATATATTCACAACTTGTGAACAAAATAATAAAAAGTTAAAAATAAAGTCAGTCTTTTATTCACAACCTCAAGGCTAAGTTGGTATATAATATTAAGTGACTAAATCAAATTATTAATTTTACGATAAAACATACGTTATAATAAAGCTTAAAGATAACCATCATGCATTATTCATACTTCTAATTAAAATGTTAACTTAAAATTTATAAATACAAATTTTCAAAGTATGAATTTAGCAGATAATGGATCTAGCCACTGAGGAATAGACTAAAAACAGTTGATTTTTGGCCCAACAATGAAAATCTTCCATCAGCTGAGATATTTATTTAAAAAATTCAAAGCATTATTTTTACTATTGACAGGCCTAAATTTTCTTTGAAATTATTTTTAAATTTCAGTATTTACCGTATGTTATTCATAGGGAGTAAATGCTTAGTTTCCTTTAAATTTTACTTACCAGTTCAAATGATATATTTGGACATAGATTTTAAAAATAACTTATTTTAATCAGTAATCAGTCCTTAAACTTCAGTCAACCTTTTCAATGAAACCCTACAACTTGTTTGAAATAACTTTTAAGACCTAATCGGCGATCGAAAATAGTTTGCTGAACTACTTATATACAGATTATATTTTTAACAATACATGAAATTGTTTGGCCTCTTTTCACCAAAAAAATTTAATTCTTGATCTCTAAACCAGAATATTTGTGTTAAAAAGCATCTCACATTAAAAAATAATACAACCCTTATTATGTACAAATATTAACAAACGGTTTGTATACATAAACTTTTACAACTGGTCAAAGCAGAATTTAATACTAAAAGAACACAAAATTGATTCGGAAAAGTAGCAAACTCATTTTGCCACCATTAGAGTTTTCGTGTTAAAAGTATACAAATAAGAATCATTAAAAACCAAAATGAGGCTTTTAACTCTTTAAAAATTAAGCAAAAGTAATTTACCGAAGAGTATTTGAGTTCTCTCTTCCAGTGGAGCTTCGTTTTATAATTCCATTCCTAACAGACCACCAAGTAAAATTTCTTCCAATGACTCTCATCTAAATCTGTATACAAAGGGAATAAATTATGTATAGGTTTATTTTCTTTAGTGTTGCATATGAATTTTACAAATTCAATTATTTTCTATACAGTTTGAATGGGCCTGGCAAAATCCCAAAAAGTCAAGAAGACTCCGTCATTTTGCACGGAAGTCTGCTGGAGAAAAAGCATATGATTATTGTATTAGAATTTTGTTGAACATGTTAAGAATCGGACCATGGAATAGACTTCCTTTAACAGTACGTTGGCTCGCACTGTCGTACCAACAAGAATTTCTAGTAAGTATGGGGACTTGTTCATTATATATTTGTTTTTATAACTGCTTAAAATTCAAAATATATATTGTATTTATTGTATGACTTACAGTCTTCGCTTTCACACTGTGAAACTTTAAAACAGTTTAAAGTAATTTCAGATTGTTTGTTTTTCATGTACACAAACACTTACTATACATTATCACATACAAAATACTGAAACATAAAAGATTAACTTGATAGAGTAAAACTTGAACACAGAATGTCACAACTTTACGTTAATTAACTCAAACTCGTTTCAACGACGAAGTCGCCATCTTCAGTGATGCACAAGCTACAATAATTAATCTATAACTTAACTAAACTTTCAGTTAAAACGTGTTTGAGGTAATAAACGTATTAGTTGTGAGATTCTGGGTTCAAATCTTATTCTATCAAGTAAATCTTCTACTAGTCAAGCACGATATTTACAGATAAAAAGATTAACTTGATAGAGTAAAACTTGAACACAGAATGTCACAACTTTACGTTAATTAACTCAAACTCGTTTCAACGACAAAGTCACCATGTTCAGTGATGCACAAGCTACAATAATTAATCTATAACTCAACTAAACTTTCAGTTAAAACGTGTTTGAGGTAATAAACGTATTAGTTGTGAGATTCTGGGTTCAAATCTTATTCTATCAAGTAAATCTTCTACTAGTCAAGCATGATATTTACTGATACGAGATTAACATGCACATACAAATATAAAAAGAGTTCCTTTACACTGACCATAGGAAGGGATTTTTTATCTCTCCTATTATTGTTAGTTAAGTACCATACAATTTGTTAGAATCAAATTTGAGTTTACATTCAATAATGATCCTTTGTCATGTATAAAATACCTGTATATTTTAAATTGTCATCACATATTCATGATGCGATATTTTGAGGGAATCATCTATATTGTAGTATTTATAGTCGGTCATAGTGTTGTGTTTGGAAAATTTGGAATCGGTTTTTGTTGGACATGCAGTTTATTTGGTCGATGTCATAAAATGAATAGTATATACCGTATATATCAATACAGTATTTGGAATAGTGACAACCAAAACTTATACAGGGTGAATCAGACCACCCGTGCTCAATGTATAGCGATTGAACCAAATGAGCTGTAGCCTTCGTTTTAACTGAACCCCCCCCTATTTCGACCCTATAGAATTCAGTAAAAATGTTTTGAAGTCTCAAAAATGCCCCAAAAGTACTTTTTTGGGTGGTGGGGGTCGATTTTGGAAAATTTTCAAATGTAAAGGTAGGTCGAGTCATTTTATATTTGAGGCGTGTAGAAGCAAAAACAGATACCTCCATCATAGTTGATTTTTCAGGAATGGGAAAAATGTGACAACTTAAGTCATCATTATTTTTTAACGTTATTGTTTTCACTAAAAGCTGTGTATATTTTTTCCAGTTAAAACAAAGCCTGGAATTGAGAAATAATAAACAAAGTCGTAAATTTAACTTTTAAATAAACAGATGTCGGTTATTGCATCTCGCCTTGATCCAAATGTCAGTTTTTGCACCTCACCTTGATCCAGATGTCGGTTGTTGCTTCCGAATTTTCGAAATAAATTTTTTTTTTAACACATTAAAAACTTTTAACTTTGCTTAGTAATAATACAAAATAGTTTTTTTTAGAACCTAAATTTATAAAACAAAAGAAACGTTGGATCTTCTTATGGTATTAAATACGCAAGATATTTTCCTCACAAGGAGGCAAACACAAAACATATTTTCCTCACAAGGAGGCAAACACAAAACATTTTTTTTTCGTTTTCTACATTTCGTATGTGACTAATTATTTACAATATTTAAAATGTCTTTATAAAATTTAAGTTCGGGCATGTTATCCCAAGTATTTTTAAAGCGACTTTCTAGAAGTTGTTTCGCTTCATTTATCTTCTCTGATTTTACTCTAGCACAGTTTCCACTCGGAATAACTTCAGGATACACGGATGATACGTTTCTTTCCATGTTTTAGTATGGATTTATTTATTCCAATATCTGATGGATAATTTGCTCTCCTCTTATTAATACCGTTTTGTTAACTTGGTTACGGGTTATAATGAACCTTTTAGAAATATTAATTTAAAGTGATAATTAGCAGCTTTTTTTTAAACACTTTGCCGTTTGTAAGCCTAACTCCAACAGTAATATCCATTATGTTTCCTATTTAATTATACAGTGTAAAAGGAATATTAATATTCAGAACAAAAGTACTGCGCAATATAAACATTTAAACAACAGAGAAATTAATGAAGAAAGCTTACAGGGCGTGGCAGACCAATAACAGTCACGTGGCTCCAATCCTGTCGCTCACATGGTTCCAATCCTGGCGTTCTGATTGGCCGTTGGCAAATGTCGGTTCTCGCGTCTCACCGACCTACGCTTTTATCGTTTTTTGCTTCTAAATCTGAATTTTAAACAAGAATAACGTTTAAAATGTAGGTTTTTGCTTCTTACTGATATAACAGATGGATGTGGTCAGAATAGACAAACAAAATGATGTGTAAAAGTCTATTTGCAAAAAAATGTCACTTATCGGGTTTTGCTTTTACACGTCTCCAATTCTCCGTTCACTGATCACTTTGGAATAAAAGTTTTAACTTATCTTACTGCGTATGTACAGGGTGTTCCAAAACGTC